>CM055757.1:10646263-10953763 GCA_029465975.1 Dallia pectoralis
TCTCTAGCCTCACTGCTGTTTGGGATCAGCTGGTCTGCAGGTACTCTAAGGGACATGGGAAATACATGTCTGAGATATTCCAACACAGGGGGTGTCACTTAAGTACAGTACGGTGATGCTTTCTCTTCCTTTAATGTACAGTATCTTATGCTTCCAATATAATGTGTCCGTATCTTCATTTCGCGAGTCTTAGACTCGTGCCCAGCAGGGCTCCCTAATCAAACCACACATGGTGTTAAGAGACATTATGGCCCCGGGCAATTTTAAATATTAATACACCAGGGCGAAAAAAATAATAATGGTTGTACATCCCTGCTGGTCAGAGATAGGGGGACTCCCCTGGTCGCAATGTCCACGTTGTTGTAAATTAGCACCGTGATGGGGTAGAGGAGCGGGGGAGGGGGAGGGTTAAATGGGGTAGAGGAGTGGGGGAGGGGGAGGGTTTGATGGGGTAGAGGAGTGGGGGAGGGTTAAATGGGGTAGAGGAGGGGGAGGGGTTGATCGGGTAGAGGAGTGGGGGAGGGTGGAGGGTTTGATGGGGTAGAGGAGTGGGGGAGGGTTAAATGGGGTAGAGGAGGGGGAGGGTTTGATGGGGTAGAGGAGTGGGGGAGGGGGGAGGGTTTGATGGGGTAGAGGAGTGGGGGAGGGGGAGGGGTTGATCGGGTAGAGGAGTGGGGGAGGGTGGAGGGGTTGATCGGGTAGAGGAGTGGGGAGGGTTAAATGGGGTAGAGGAGGGGGAGGGGTTGATCGGGTAGAGGAGTGGGGGAGGGGGAGGGGTTGATCGGGTAGAGGAGTGGGGGAGGGGGAGGGGTTGATCGGGTAGAGGAGTGGGGGAGGGTGGAGGGTTTGATGGGGTAGAGGAGTGGGGGAGGGTTAAATGGGGTAGAGGAGGGGGAGGGGGAGGGGTTGATCGGGTAGAGGAGTGGGGGAGGGGGGAGGGGTTGATCGGGTAGAGGAGTGGGGGGGGGGGAGAGGTCGATAGACTGGAGGCAGGTCAGCAGATCCCTTTCTGAAACCAAGCAGAACATTTAATTATGGCCTCTGCTACGGGGGGGATTTACTGTAGTCTCTCAATTACCTGCTATGGCATTCTGCTAAAATGGAAATGTGGTGGCATCGCTTTAAAGGAGAAACGAGGTGAAGAAATATATATTTATGTGTGGATATATTAATAGAGATTTTGTTAGCTGCACATGAATTAGTTAAAAACAAAACAATTTATACAATCTAAATGTCTATATAGTAAATGTGAGTGTAGTTCAGAAGCGCACCTATGATTTGGATGTGAGTGAATTCACCAGTTTGTCCGGAGAACAAAGAAACACACCAGAGAGGAAAACACACCAGGATCAAACACTCACTGCTATCTCAAACGAGTTGTAACGCAATTATGGATATGACTGGAATTAATATCAATAATAACATTCAATTACAATTTATAATTAAGACACAAGCTTCATCTTGGATGTAGACACGTAATCTGGAGATATTTGTGGAACAAAATATAATTTGGAATAACCGCGAGAGAGCATTTAGAACCTATGGAACGTTTAAATACACATGGGTAATTTTCACACAAAAGTCGTTTACACAGTAGGTTCAATTTTGTGATATTGTAGTTCCGGCAAAATGACCCAAATTAAAAATATATCTTGTTTTTGGTTGCTCTTAAAATGATAACTCACCCTTCTGTCGGTGCAAAGAGAGTGAAGGATCATGGGTAGTGTTCTGCTGCGTTGACTGTCTCCTGCTGGTCACCGTAGACAGACGTCTCACAGGTGGATATCTATAACAGATCTGAGATCAGGACATGTCTCTCCCCAGGTTCACGTAACCAAATTCATCCTTGTCATCGTGAAACTGGGTTAACAAAGCGGTTCCCCCGGGTTTGACGTGGGCCGCCTGGAACAGGGAAACCAACAGAACAGTCGTTAAATCGCCCCACTGAGTCTGATACCGCAATCTGGTGGAAAAAAACGAAATCTCAAATACGTGTAAATATTTTAAATACTATTTGAACCCTGTTTGTGCCGAACCGCAGTCCTGTGCAGGCCTGCTAAATCGAACGCCATCTGAATCCTACACATCGGGACCTATCATCTCCACTTAAATATAAGGGGATACATCAGGGCTGTCTTCCGCTGAAGCTGCCTGCCACAGGGGGCCCGAGGAGAGCAAATTACCCCCCCAGTGTCGTGCTGGAGGTGGAGAAAATAAATGGGTCTAGATATAATGGTTATGGCCCTTGGGTTATGTTCCTGTGAGGGAGAAAGAAAAGAGATTATATTGGAGGTGTGAGCTCTCCGAGCGATTACATTTCCTCTCTTTTTAATGGATAAAAAGTGTTTCATTTTTTTTCTTTCTACTCCCACTCTTCCCTGGTTTGTTATTGGACACACAATGAAGACCAGAACATTATGACCACTCATATAAATACACTGCTGAGCCAAAACATTATGACCACTCATATAAATACACTGATGAGCCAAAACATTATGACCACTCATATAAATACACTGATGAGCCAAAACATTATGACCACTCATATAAATACACTGATGAGCCAAAACATTATGACCACTCATATAAATACACTGATGAGCCAGAACATTATGACCACTCATATAAATACACTGATGAGCCAAAACATTATCACCACTCATATAAATACACCGATGAGCCAAAACATTATGACCACTCATATAAATACACTGATGAGCCAAAACATTATGACCACTCATAAATACACTGATGAGCCAAAACATTATGACCACTCATATAAATACACCGATGAGCCAAAACATTATGACCACTCATATAAATACACTGATGAGCCAAAACATTATGACCACTCATATAAATACACTAATGAGCCAACACATTATGACCACTCATATAAATACACTAATGAGCCAAAACATTATGACCAAACCTTCAGGGTCTTGTAGTGTCCATTCCTTTCTGGGTCGGTGCTGTTTTGGCAGCACCTGCAGTACCATCAGCATATTAGGCATGTGGTCATAATGTTTTGGCTCATCAGAGTCTAACTCCCTCTCCCACATTCTGTCTTCCTCTCTGTCCGTATCTTTCACTCACATTTTGTCTCGCGTCCTCTCGCATTTTCCCTCTTGATCATTCTTTGTCCCTCCCCCTTCCTGTCCTCTCTTCTCCTCTGTTTCACTTGAACCTCATGTCTGCATGGGTACAGATGGTTTCATTTCAGACCAGATAAAACCACATTTGGTGGAGCGCTGATTAAACAGCAGAACAACATCCCCATCTGCTATTTATCCCGATCCCAAATTGCTCGGGCAGATGCTGACATCTTTGGATATGATTGATTCACCTCTGACTGGCCCGGCCAGGAGGCTCCTCCCTCCCCAGGCTCCAGCTGGTCCCGTGGCACCGTAACCGGGCCGCGCCACCACAACCTGCCGTAATCAGCCCGGTCCTTGATTGGACTTGGGCAGGTGAGAGCAGGACACTTTAATCATGATCAGCGACACCCAGGCACTGATGCCCCCCCCCCCCCCACGGTGTGTGTGTGTGTGGGTGTCGCCGCCCAGATGCCACTGTTCCTGACAGACTCCAAAGCGTGCAGACGCGGCTGAGGAACAGCTTGGCCGTGAGTCATCGTTAGCGTTGGTTTTCTTGTTTCCGCATAATCCGAAAGCACATTTCGTGAACACCCCTAGAACGGGGAAAATATCGGAAGCGCTTTTCCGTCGTGTGTGATCTGCCCTGGCTGTCTGTCGGCCTTTGTCTCTGACTGCAAACCTAATCAGGCAAACGTATTGTGCCAGTAACCCGCAGAATATTGGACTTGGTTGGCCTCTCTTGTTGCCGTATCGGGCGTCACAGGAGTTGTCATCGATTCAAGTTCTCCAACTCAACTTCCATCTTATCATCATTGCTGTTCTTTCAGACTTTCACTTCCTAGGGCAAATGCAATCTGATTTGGGAACACTCTAGCGTTTCGAGACGGAAACGCTTCGGAAATGTCACGGAGGCTCAGGTTAAGAGAGTTCATGTGCTTGTTTTGATGGTCAGTTGTGGATGGAGAATGGAGGCAGCCAAGGTGGTTATTCAGTGTGATTGATTGGGCGAAACAGGGCCGTGGGGGAGGGTCATGAGAATGAAGTTAGCCAATCTCTGGAGACATACCAGTCAAGGTGGCCCATCGTCTTCAGTCTCACCTCAGTCAGTTCTCGCTATTCACTTCCATTTTCATTTCATTCCTTTACTTCCAGTCTTTCTCGTTAACTGCTGTTCCTTAATCTCCCTGTCTGATTCTCACATTAGTCTTCGTCGTCTCCTCCTCTCCCATACTGGACATGTCCCTGTCACCGTGCTCTTCATCATTCCTGGGCTTTGGGCGGGAGAGACGCAAATTAATTTTCAATCTGAATGCCGGCTGACCCGGTTCTGTCCCGGCTGGCCCTCTTCGTCAGCCTAGGGCAACCCATTCCGCCTCGCCCCTGCTTTCGCCCAATCTCCCTTCCACCCCTCTTGACAGACTGATGTGATTCACAATGAAATCTTCCTCCTGAGAGAAAAAAGAGAAATGGTTCAATCAGCTGGCCGCCATTTTGCATTAGTCTCTCTGTAGACAGGACGAACTGTGTTTTCAGTCTGTTGTACATTGCAGACTGCACACTATTCTCTAGTACCCTACTATTCTCTAGTACCCTACTATTCTCTAGTGCCCTACTATTCTCTAGTACCCTACTATTCTCTAGTACCCTACTATTCTCTAGTACCCTACCATTCTCTAGTACCCTACTATTCTCTAGTACCCTCCTATTCTCTAGTGCCCTACTATTTTCTAGTACCCTACTATTCTCTAGTACCCTCCTATTCTCTAGTACCCTACTATTTTCTAGTACCCTACTATTCTCTAGTACCCTACTATTCTCTAGTACCCTACCATTCTCTAGTACCCTACTATTCTCTAGTACCCTACCATTCTCTAGTACCCTACTATTCTCTAGTACCCTCCTATTCTCTAGTACCCTACTATTCTCTAGTACCCTCCTATTCTCTAGTACCCTACTATTCTCTAATACCCTACTACTCTCTAGTACCCTACTATTCTCTAGTGCCCTACTATTCTCTAGTACCCTACTATTTTCTAGTGCCCTCCTATTCTCTAGTACCCTACTATTTTCTAGTACCCTACTACTCTCTAGTACCCTACTATTCTCTAGTACCCTACTATTCTCTAGTACCCTACTATTCTCTAGTACCCTACCATTCTCTAGTACCCTACTATTCTCTAGTACCCTACCATTCTCTAGTACCCTCCTATTCTCTAGTACCCTACTATTCTCTAGTACCCTCCTATTCTCTAGTACCCTACTATTCTCTAGTACCCTACTACTCTCTAGTACCCTACTATTCTCTAGTGCCCTCCTATTCTCTAGTACCCTACTATTTTCTAGTACCCTACTACTCTCTAGTACCATACTATTCTCTAGTGCCCTACTATTCTCTAGTACTCTACTATTTTCTAGTGCCCTACTATTCTCTCGTTAATCACTCACCTGTAATTGGGAATTTAGGTTTCAGGTTTTCCTGTGTAGCGTACATCTTTTATGTGGAACATAACCACAGGTGGATGCTATAGTGGAACACTTTTAGAACATGCAATATGTCACCATGCACACATTACTCAGGACACCCCATGAAGGCCTCGGGGAATTTGCATATTAATTGCATTAACCTCTTCTTTTCCTTTAAGGTGACTGTTAAGAAAAATTGCTTTATTCTCTCTTTTTAGAGAGATGGCTGCAGGGAGTTCTGCAGCACAGAGGACAAAAATTAGATTCTGCAGGAAATTGCTTTAACTTCTGTTTAATCTTATTAGTAGCCCAGCACACATCTCAACCCACACACATCTCTACACACACACACACACACACACACACACACACACACACACACACACACACACACACACACACACACACACACACACACACACACACACACACACACACCCCACTACACCCACACACACACACCTACACACACACAGACCCTCTACACACACAAACCTCTACACACACAACACCTCTACACACACAACACCTCTACACACACAAACCACTACACACACAGACACACACACACACACACACACACACACACACACACACACACACACACACACACACACACACACACACACACACACACACACACACACACACACACACACACACACACACACACACACACACACCTCTACAATCAGACCTAAAGGGCATAACCGTTCTTTATGAACAGAACTGAAACATGTCACCTAAAGAGCACAGACTTCTATAATTCAAGTCTTCATGTGGGCCCTATTGGGCATAGTGCTTGCAACAGCAGGATTGTGGTTCGATTCCCATGGAGGACCGAAGAGAAAATACATACACCCAGAACTCGCACAGTAATATGTATTCACCTCTCCACCCATCCTTCGCCCCTCCACCCAGCCTTCACCTCTCCACCCAGCCTTCACCTCTCCACCCAGCCTTCACCTCCACCCAGCCTTCACCTCTCCACCCAGCCTTCGCCCCTCCACCCAGCCTTCGCCCCTCCACCCAGCCTTCGCCCCTCCACCCAGCCTTCACCCCTCCACCCAGCCTTCACCTCTCCACCCAGCCTTCACCTCTCCACCCAGCCTTCACCCCTCCACCCAGCCTTCACCTCTCCACCCAGCCTTCGCCCCTCCACCCAGCCTTCGCCCCTCCACCCAGCCTTCGCCCCTCCACCCATCCTTCGCCCCTCCACCCAGCCTTCACCTCTCCACCCAGCCTTCACCTCTCCACCCAGCCTTCACCCCGCCACCCAGCCTTCGCCTCTCCACCCAGCCTTCGCCCCTCCACCCAGCCTTCGCCCCTCCACCCAGCCTTCGCCCCTCCACCCAGCCTTCACCCCTCCACCCAGCCTTCACCTCTCCACCTAGCCTTCACCTCTCCACCCAGCCTTGCCTGATGGAGGGGACAGCACTCAGCCCTCTCTCTCTGCAGGGCCGTCTGACTACTTGTCATGCATTGTGTGATGTTCAGCGAGGGTGTGCACACAATGTGATACAGGAACGCTCGCCCGCCCGCACAGGCAATTAGGTTAAATGGGATTAAGCCGATACAATGTCAAATAGCCCAGAGTAGGGAGTGTGGTGGAGTGAATAGGCAGAGTGTAGAGGAGTGAATAGGCAGAGTGTGGTGGAGTGAATAGGCAGAGTGTGGTGGAGTGAATAGGCAGAGTGAATAGGCAGAGTGAATAGGCAGAGTGTAGAGGAGTGAATAGGCAGAGTGTGGTGGAGTGAATAGGCAGAGTGAATAGGCAGAGTGAATAGGCAGAGTGAATAGGCAGAGTGAATAGGCAGAGTGTGGTGGAGTGAATAGGCAGAGTGTGAACAAGTGCATAGGCAGAGTGTGAACGAGTGAATAAGCAGAGTGAATAAGCAGAGTGAATAGGCAGAGTGTGGTGGAGTGAATAGGCAGTGTGAATAGGCAGAGTGAATAGGCAGAGTGTGGTGGAGTGAATATATAAAATTCCAACATATATAAACCTGATATCTGCTTGCAATGATAGATGTCACAGATACTCCATCCTGTTTCCTATCAGCTCTCACAGCCTCTCTCACATAAGACAGAATTTCTCCCCACTGGCACTGGCTCAGACATAGGATATGCCATGGCATTAAATGAGTACTACAATGTGTTGTACAAAGGCCGTATCTGTCTGGACATCAGTAATCATTAGTCTGAAGTGGCCTGCAGAAGTGTTGGAAAATCGTAACATGCAACAATTGGTAAAGAAATGTTGATTCAACCGTTTTCTAAATTGTACAGCGGTAGCTAATGTAGTACAGATGGTGTGAAGAAACAGATCAAAATGGAGCCTTCACCACAATCGTCTAGGAGACTCACTGCACAGCCATTATGCATTGGTTTAAATCTCAGAGGAATTGCAAGGTTACCCAGTTTATTGTTCTGTATCGAAGGCTTTTTGTTACATTCCTCTCTGATGGAATGTTAATCATTGCATTTCTGAAATCCAACAACCCTTTTTATTCATCACGTACAACCAAACCCTTTGTGCGGCTTCCAAACCACAATTGAACCGCTTTGCGCCGAAACGAAATGTGACATTGTTGCCACCTTTTTTCGCTGTGACACAGTAGCTGTAGTCCTCGCCTCTGGGTGTGGTGTTGAACTTTGACCCGTCACGTGACCCGTCATGTGACCGCGGCTGTGCTGCGATGGGTCATCCTTCCTGGCTCCCACATTAATCAAAATGGATGCTCTGTTTCCCAGCTCACCTCCGCTGCTCCTGGCGCCAGCTGTGTTGGGACAGGCCTCCCTGCCCCCAGACGCTGTCATTGTTCCCCCTCGCTGGTAAATAACAGCCATTTCACAGCTGTTCAAATGCTAGGCTCGCTATCTGTTCGGGACGCCGGTTCCTCTTTGCCATTGAAGGCTTTTTACATTTAGCGTGGGAACTGTGCATAGAGCCGGCGCCGAACGGCCAAACGGTTTGGTTTGTGAGATACCAATGTGTTTATTGAAGCTGTGGGCTCGTGTTTGATTAGTATTGAGAATGTAAGGTTCCTGCTTAAATCAGATCTCCCCCCCCAGACACAGTAACGTAAAGGTGCTTAGGTTTTGCTTCTTCTTTTGAATTGTTGTCTTAGGTTTTGTCGTGCGGTTAAGAGTGTTGAACCTGTAACTGAACCGTTCCTGGTTGTAGCCTCTCCACTGACTGCGGGGTTATTAGGAGAACGGCAGTTGGCCATAATAGCTCCAGGGTCGCTGGGAATACTGTCAGATCTTTCGGCTGTGACTTCAGTCTCCAGGAAGTCTTAGGTGAGCAGGACAGGCCGAATCAAACGTCCAAATCACACATGTTATACAGCTTGTAAAAATGTGGAATAGAAAATAAACCATAAGCTGTATTACTCAGGTACCTCTTCTTCTCTACATCTTCTCTACAATCCTTTGCTTAACAGTGGATTTTTAAAGGTAATGTGGAAGGGGGAAGTCCAACACGGACATACGTTAATGATGAGAAATGCAAGGTGATGTTGGACCAACGGGAGAATACAAAGCCTACTGAAATGTAGAGTTAGTAAACCACGGGGGCACGGACAGAGATACGGCACGGACCATTAATTCGTTAATTTGCCGACTTTATGACAAATGGCGTTGTCCCGCAGCCACCGGCTGGTCGGAACTTAACGCTTCCTGCCGAAGCACGGAAAATCACACGGACCACACCTCTGCTTCGACACCAGAGGTACTAAATGTGCTGGAGGAATGTGGGCATCATTTGACATGGTTGAGTTTACACTCGCATTATAAGATCCAATTTGGATTTTAGCTCCAGGAGAAATATATATATATATGTAATTGTTTTATTGAGTTTAGTAAATGTGATGAGTATAATGAGTAAGCTGAGGGCTAATATTTGGCTGTGTGCTATGAAAGGGGACAGCGTGCCTTTTACTGGACTGACACACAGTTTTAGCGTGTCTCTCAGCCGGGCCAGAGGGAACACAGTAGGGCCACACCTGCAGATTGTCGGGATGTGAAGCTGATCCAGGAACTTCACTCCGGGACAATAAAGAACGACATACATTTTTAATATTTTGTCAGCCCTTTTCTCTCGTGCCTGGTGTGTACTTCAGCCAGACCCTACGGTGGCTGTGAGAGGACAAAAGGCATTGTTGTTATTCTCTGGTAATAATAGTCCCAGCAGATCCGTGCTGTGTTGCCCACCTGGTAATCAGTCATTGCACTTAAAACAAGGTGAGTCAGGACCTTTTAATGGAGGACTGGTGCTGTCTGAGACACATGTGGTTGATTATTGTTTTACCAGCGCCGGGGTGGGCGGAAGATGCAGCGTTCACAAGTGGAAATTAGTTTTATCAAGACTCCACACGGGTGTTAATGTGTTGGTGTAGAAATAATGACTCCACATGGTGTTAATGTGAAATACACTGTCATGACTCTACACTGGTGTTAATGTGCGGTGTAGAAATACACTGTCATGACTCTACACTCTCTATTAGTTATTACATCTCCCATTATCTGTCATTTCCTGCCCACAGTAATGAGATGTGTTTTTCCTCAGCCTAAACCAGGAGACTGCAGTTGTGTTTGATTTGGACGGAAGCAGTCACAGCCCACTGGTTGCTCGTAAAGATGCCAGCCAATGAGAGCGGGCCGGTACAGGTCATTTTTTCACGATAAATGACATCCTTTAACCTGGCCAATCTAAATAGATTAACTTGGCAGAGCGTTCTTCCACCAGGTGTTCGCAGACAAGACCTCACTGTACAAACCATACAGCCACCTGCTGTTGTCTATTCAGGGCAAACGCAACGAGAGGTTCAATGGATATAGCGACATGGTACTGAGGCCCCATACCTCAGTAACACAATACAAATGGGTACAATAATTAAATGGATGTGTGATATAGCATCAGAACTTACCTATGGTAACTTATGGACACAGTGTATCTCCCTGTATCAGAACCCAACACCAGAGAGGTGTGTCTCCCTGTATCAGAACCCAACACCAGAGAGGTGTATCTCCCTGTATCAGAACCCAACACCAGAGAGGTGTATCTCCCTGTATCAGAACCCAACACCAGAGAGGTGTATCTCCATGTATCAGAACCCAACACCAGAGAGGTGTATCTCCATGTATCAGAACCCAACACCAGAGAGGTGTATCTCCATGTATCAGAACCCAACACCAGAGAGGTGTATCTCCCTGTATCAGAACCCAACACCAGAGAGGTGTATCTCCATGTATCAGAACCCAACACCAGAGAGGTGTATCTCCCTGTATCAGAACCCAACACCAGAGAGGTGTATCTCCCTGTATCAGAACCCAACACCAGGGTGTATCTCCCTGTATCAGAACCCAACACCAGAGTGTATCTCCCTGTATCAGAACCCAACACCAGAGAGGTGTATCTCCATGTATCAGAACCCAACACCAGAGAGGTGTATCTCCCTGTATCAGAACCCAACACCAGAGAGGTGTATCTCCATGTATCAGAACCCAACACCAGAGAGGTGTATCTCCCTGTATCAGAACCCAACACCAGAGAGGTGTATCTCCCTGTATCAGAACCCAACACCAGAGAGGTGTATCTCCATGTATCAGAACCCAACACCAGAGAGGTGTATCTCCATGTATCAGAACCCAACACCAGAGAGGTGTATCTCCCTGTATCAGAACCCAACACCAGGGTGTATCTCCCTGTATCAGAACCCAACACCAGAGTGTATCTCCCTGTATCAGAACCCAACACCAGAGAGGTGTATCTCCATGTATCAGAACCCAACACCAGAGAGGTGTATCTCCATGTATCAGAACCCAACACCAGAGAGGTGTATCTCCCTGTATCAGAACCCAACACCAGAGAGGTGTATCTCCCTGTATCAGAACCCAACACCAGAGAGGTGTATCTCCATGTATCAGAACCCAACACCAGAGAGGTGTATCTCCATGTATCAGAACCCAACACCAGAGAGGTGTATCTCCATGTATCAGAACCCAACACCAGAGAGGTGTATCTCCCTGTATCAGAACCCAACACCAGAGAGGTGTATCTCCCTGTATCAGAACCCAACACCAGAGAGGTGTATCTCCCTATATCAGAACCCAACACCAGAGAGGTGTATCTCCCTGTTTCAGAACCCAACACCAGGTATCCGGGACCAAAACAGCTCCAGTCTTTTGTGTTCCCGTTTCTGCAGATTAAATGAAAGAGCATCTCGGCAGAAATAAACACATAAATATGCATTCATCTGTTCTGGTCGGCTGAGAATCTGAGAAACTGTCACGCGTCAAATGTAAAGGTCACGAGTTGCTCTGCTTGCTGTAGGGGGAAGTATACCAGAGACACTGAACATGGAGTCTGGATTTGAATAAACTATGCACGGATTACCAGGCGATAACCTTCAGGGGTTAAATCCTCCGTGCAACCCACCTCCGTTGCGTTCGGGAATTCAATTTGGAGCATTAGGAATATATTACACCCTCCGCTTGGACGTCGAACGTTTCATATACGTCACGCGGTGTCTATTATGATCAGATTTACCTGGGTGGATGTGTTCGCCGTGGGAGTTGGCGTAGGAGTATGTTCGGTCTTGTCCATAACCTACAGTGACGAGTGTCACTCCTGATTGAACGTGATGGACCATATGTTCTCTGAGATGTGTTCGTAGACGTCCAGCTCACGTAACACATACAATATTCATAGAATTGAAAACCCAGGCTCTTCAGATGAAACAGGACACAATAGAGTTCCACCTCACCAACGTGCTCTCGCAGCGCTCGCTCGGTGCCACCACCTCTCAGGGGCCGTGCCACGGGGGGCCGTGTCGAGGCGGAGAGAGGTCTGCTAGGCTGGCAGGGGTGACCTTGGTGTTGGCGTGGCTGGCGTGGTGGCGGCAGGCTCAGAGATCCGCAGACAGCCGTGCCCGGTAAACAGAGGGTACGGCTGCCCGGGCAGATGCCACCTGGCGGACCCAGCCTTTAGCCGAGGAGACGCAGGGCAAATGCCAGCCAGATCACAGGTGACAGTGCCCCCCCGCAGACTGTCATCCCGCCGGAGACTCCTTCAGATGCAGCGTAAACACGTGCCGATTTTCACCAAGAGATGTCACATCAAATTTAAAGCAATGTAGTTCAGCCCTTATTGGATTGGTGGCAGTGGTAGATACCGAATGTGTGTGTGTGTGTGTGTGTGTGTGTGTGTTTGTGTGTGTGTGTTTGTGTGCATCTGTAAATAACCGGTAACCGAGTGAGGCAGAAACTTTGTTGTCTATGTCATTCATTGTTCCCAAAATTGTGTGCTTCTGTGGATTTCGTATTTGTTCAAGTTTTTGTTGCAGTAGCAATATCCTGGAGAAGCTGCTTTTTATTCAACAAATGAGTGTGGGAAAGAAACCTGTTTAGAAACTGCACCAAAAATCCCCCGAAATCTTAAAAGTAGCACATGCCTTTGAGCTCTGGGCTGTGCCAGTTATTTATAAACTCAATCAGTCACGGACCTCAGTGAGTCATTGGTTCTGTTGAACTGACACTGCAGCTCGTATTTATCTTCAAAATGCAAAACGAAAACCCAAACGGTTCATTTCACTTGGTCCGTCCAAGTACATGGCCTCTCAGAGGCCACAGGTTGTGTCAGACGTGAAAACAGCACTGCTGACTGAGAGGGAAATACAATCAACGCAGTGAACCCAATGAATCCTGAACCGGATCTGGAGTGTGTGTGTGGGACGGGAACGCAACACCAGAACCCCCTGTTATGGAAAGACAATCATCGGGAGGAAATTTGGAAGTAGGCAATAGCCGACGCTCAATCACCCCCATTTAGCTTGATTACACGACGCTCCCACTGCCTTCGGAAAAGCCGATAAGAGGGACGATATTTGTACCGTAACAGAATTAGCGGGGAAAGAAAAAGACTATTTGGACTCAGTACAGTAACAACATGATAAATGATGGCACATTCTCTTCTGGGGACATGGCGGGCAGGAGGAAATGTAGTAGAACGCCCATGGGAAATGCTAGTCATCAATCAGTGTGCTGGTGCCGTGCTATTGTGGTGACTCTGTGGACCCGGAGAGCAGCCGAACAGCCAGCGTCTTGACGGTGACACGGAGCTCCAGAGGCCCCACGAGGCCCCGCGAGGCTGTCCGCGCAGACGCCTGCTAAGAAAACAGAGCGCGCGGGAGGGATCAAAGTTTGTTTTCGCCCCCTACCCTCCGCCCCACGCCCCCCCTACCCTCCGCCCCCCCTACCCTCCGCCCCACGCCCCACGCCTTTCTAGGTCATTTTTTATTATCCCCTGCGCGGCGCTCGGTGAAATACCAGCGTCCTTGGCTGCCGTCTGCGATCTCCTTCCTCCAATTGGCAGATCTCATTATAAGATAAACGTGACAAAGATAGCTCATAATGCTTGAGAGAAATGTAAAACCATTAGCGGGTCATTGTCATACTTCTAATGTGTCCTTTTAAGCAGCTTAGTGGACTGGTGCTGGAGTGTGATACGAGGATTAACCTACGACGAAGGAGCTCTGCCGAAGAGTTGAGCTGGCATTGATGGAATTTGGACAGGCGGCCCGGTATCTCGTACCACGGCTAAACGCGACTGGATGGTGCCTGGTTCTCACTTTCACCAAGGACAGGGGTAGGGGGGCGGGGTTAAGTGTGGGAGGGTGGGGTTTAGCCACGTGCTTACTGTGTGACCAAATTCCTCAGCAGGGCAGAAGACATCATATGCCCTTTACAAACTAAGCCATCCGGTAATCCTTCTCTTTTAATTTGAATTGCGCTTTTTCCCTCGAACGTAACCGTCTGAGATATAATGAAATGGTTTCTGTGTCATCAGAACTACAAATTATGGCCAGTGTAGGAGTTGCTGCGTCAGCGTGCAGAGGAAGCGTGTAGTTTAAACGAATCTAACACTGTCTGTAGCGCACGGATGAATATTGAAAAGCATTTCTATAGTCGTCTGCGGACATTACGCAACCATATGCAAACCATTAGCCGATAGAGCTAACGGACGAATACTAGAAAACGGTTCCTCCGAATTAACCATGACAAAGTTATTACATTTGAATCGTCAAAACGGCTTGAGAAATCAAAACGACAGAATGTGTACAGTTTGCGAAAAGGTAATTCGCGGAGGTCTTTGTTTCATTTAAACAGACAGCGGAATGTTCCGCAGTCATTAATACCCAACACTTATTGTTCTCTGCTTTCGGGTGACTGTGGTTTTAATGGATTCACTGATCAATTATCTCACCCCATCAATCATCCTATTAACTGAGTGCATCCCATTAACATGCCATTAATACCTGTTAGCCATCCTCACACAGGAAGTAGATGTGTTGTGAGGATCAGTTCATGCACTGCTAATGCTACTTAGCATTTTAAATGTGTCCGGGCGACTGTCGTTTTTCCTACTGAAATAAAGAGTGCATACGTGAAATATGTAAGAATGATAGAATGGGAAAAACTCTACAATTTAAACTACGAACGTGTTCCTTTGCAAAGCATGCATATCATATTATATTTCTTATTACTCGCATTCAAACATCAAAGGTCCACCCATTTGACGTATTATTTTCCAAATTCGGGAATAAAGTCTGGAAAATAAGTTAATAATTTAATGAATAATAATTTTTAAAGACATCGTTATCGGCCAAATTGTAATTTTAAACATCGGCCAGAATTTCCCAACAGGAGCGTGTCCCTAATTCAAATTGTTAACGTCGGCTCTGTTGATAAGGCCAACTGTGTTTTATAAGAATGTTCAAACCCAGCCCATTTAGTTTATTTCCATGTGACCTTGATCTAAAAGGGAGGAGCAATCAATCACAGCAGTCAGAATCAAAAGGAATTGTTAGTGAACACGGAATGATCCATTTTCCATCCACCCACCCTTTCTTCCGCCTCCTCAGTTATTTCCTGCGCAGATGGAGAGAGGAAAGGCCTTAAAGGGAAGATTAACACCCAAGATGCTAATTTTGATTTGTGTAATTACACCTGATCTTAATCATTTATATCCCATGGGTTGGTCTGAATCCTGCAGAGTTGACTATAGAAGAACTGATGTGTGCTTTGTTGTTATTCCATATGGTTGTGGGTTCTAGTCCATTATGAATCGATTTGGTTTTGTGTTCTAGACTATCAGAAATCGTTAGGCTGGTGGGTTCTAGTCCTTGAAAAAAAATCGATATGATTGCGTTCTAATCTATTATAAATTGATATGGTTGTGTGTTCTAGTCCATTATAAATCGTTATGGTTATGGGTTCTAGTCCATTATAAATCGTTTTGGTTATGGGTTCTAGTCCATTATAAATCGTTATGGTTATGGGTTCTAGTCCATTATAAATCGTTATGGTTATGGGTTCTAGTCCATTATAAATCGTTATGGTTATGGGTTCTAGTCCATTATAAATCGTTATGGTTATGGGTTCTAGTCCATTATAAATCGTTATGGTTATGGGTTCTAGTCCATTATAAATCGTTATGGTTATGGGTTCTAGTCCATTATAAATCGTTATGGTTATGGGTTCTAGTCCATTATAAATCGTTATGGTTATGGGTTCTAGTCCATTATAAATCGTTATGGTTATGGGTTCTAGTCCATTATAAATCGTTATGGTTATGGGTTCTAGTCCATTATAAATCGTTATGGTTATGGGTTCTAGTCCATTATAAATCGTTATGGTTATGGGTTCTATGGGATATAATAACAAAAGCATCCCATTAAAACAAATTTCAGTCTTGTTCTATATCACTTTTATAAAAGCTCACACAGAAATACAAACGGTTATCTGATAAACCATACAGCAGGCAGACGTAAATCATACAAAGATCAGACATAAATCATAGAACCTCCGCTGCTAGTGTGTTTTATTTCCATCCGTTTCCTTGTCATTATTCACAGCTAAATGGCTAATCTCCATTCCACATCACAGGTATGCAGATAACAAAGGAGTCATAGTCTGGATCATTAAAACGACTCCCATAGGAATTTCATTGCTCGTCAGTGTCACATTCCCACGTGTCTTTGCATTTCGCTGGAGACATATTCATAGTGATCTTCTCTCTCTCTCTCACACACACACAGACACACACACACACACACAGACACACACACACACACACACACACCCACACACACACACACACACACACACACACATCAGGTGACATTTTAGAGCAGCACGGGACCAAAACACACCGCTGTGGTTGCCGCGACAGTGCCGGAATGGGAGAACTCAATTGGTTCTAAAAGGGGTCCTGGCTCTCGGGAGGGTAATTATAGCATGTGCCTAATTACATTAAGGACCTCCAGTTTGTCTTTTCATAATATCTCGTCGGCAAAATGAGTGCGGTGTGATTAAGGTAATAAGCAGCTTTTCACACAATGCGGTGCCGGAGACCCGGTTCAAAGTGATTAGCGCCGTGAGAGAACCCTCAGACGGAGAACCCGGCTCTTTAGAACGCGTCCCGCGTCGGGAAAGCGTACGCCGTTTATTGGTAGCGATCGAGGTCTGGTGAGCTCCGGGGCCTTTCTCTCATTATCACGTCTTGTTCGCGCTTTAACGGCGCCCACGAGGACGCAATTACTGCCACGCCGGTTGAGGTGATCTACCAGAGGGCTCACATGATGACGATGGAGAGACAGTAGCTTGTGTTGTTCTCTGCTGTTGTCTCACGGATCCACTCTGCCGGACGGCGTTGGAAGCACGTCCAGATGCCTGTGCCACGCGATCGATGTCACTAAGTGGACGTGCGTACAATTGTCACACGTGACTTTGACGTGATAACGATGGGAAACATGTTTTTTTCAAACGCTTTCGATTTTCCCTGTATCCTTTGGTTCTTGACAACCCCGTGTTCCGCTGACGTGTTCCGCTGACGTGTAAGAAAAGGCCTTGGCGGCAATCCGTCGTTTTCAATTCCCCCTTTCAATTCGACACAGACAACTGGACAGTGCAGCGCGATGGAGACGAGAAAACAAAAACCAAACAAACGAGCGGGGTCTATCGTTCCTTGTCCCTGATCTCAGACTCTCCCGGGCGGAGTAACATGAAGCCCGACTTCTCCGTCAAGTGCCTCGCCGTTCATTCTTCGTTACAAATCTGCAACAGCTGGGGTGCCGTGGAATCCATGTAAACTTTGTATATGTAATTTGGTGACAAGTCAGGCTTAATCAAGCTCCAGTGTGCCTGCCTGCCCGGTGTGAGCGCGGGAGTGGGAACAGCATATGGGCTCTGAACAGGAAGCTGTCGGTGTGCTGGGAAGCTCGGCTCATGAGAATTTACATACAGGCAGGATGCAGACAGCATGCAAACCTGCTACTTCCTCCAGTTGCCCAGTAACCGCTAACCTCACATCCAGACGAACAGCTGACAGCAAACTAACCGCTAACCTGTCAGACTCACTGCTACGCCTTGTAGTTTGACTAACTGGCCGCAAATGAAAGTGAATTCAAATAAAATCACTCACGTTTATTTTACAAAGCCCTTTTTACAACAAAGTTGTCACAAAGTGCTTTTACAAACAGCCAGCCTGAACCTGCACCATCAAGTTGGCAATATCCACATGAATAATCTTTAACGATCGTAAACTTTGCTTAAAGTAATATTTAAATTAAATACGATGGCTTAATCAGTAAAAATGCACAAATCAACACATGTTTAGATACTTAGCTATTGCCAGAGTAGTACAGCGGACCTCAACACCAAACAAAGGAAACATACCAGTAGTGGAATTATCAAACCACCTAGACAAACAACCCTGGCCACATGTGTTATCTACGATAGTAGTCTATGCATTTGGTTAAAATGTATAAAGAGAATCGGAAAATGTATATGTTACATAAATTATGAAAGATTATATCTACAAGTGTCCACCTGAACCCCATTCTAACCACATTTCAGCCTAAACATTAATGTACAACACCTTGAAAAGCTTTGGTGTGATTCAACGCTGGATCAAACACCTGCAAACCCAGCAGCTCTCCAGATAACAGGGACTGATATGAGTTGTACAGAAGCTTAACAACTGCTAGCTTAATTGAATGGTAGAAGATGGTAGAACCATATGACCAGACGACAGGAGATGGTAGAACCATATGACCAGTATGGCAGGAGATGGTAGAACAATATGAGTAGGCGACAAGAGATGGCAGAACCATATGACCAGTACTACAGGAGATGGTAGAACAATATGATATGGTAGAACCATATGACCAGTATGGTAGGAGATGGTAGAACCATATGAGATGGTGGAACCATGTGACCAGTATGGTAGGAGAGGCCACGTGACGCTCCACACGGCAATAGATGTCTAAATGCTCCGATGTTGGGCAACTCAGATGGCTAGTGTGGGTGATGGGTATCCGGTCTGGGTCCGACACTGTCCAGCTGGCCCCACTCAGCCCAAGCAGCCACACCACCCCACCCGCCCACCCCCAGCTGCGGGGGAAGAGATAGGGTTGTAAACTCTTTGTTTACGGGGCAACCGGCTGATTGCTGGTGTCAAGGACAGTCAACATGACACAGCGAGGTCGTGATGCTAGGTTCAGAGGGAGAGATCTGGTGCCTGTCTCTCCTGGGCTTGTGTTTGAATAGATAACAACCTCAGACAAGACAAATAGGCCGGTCTAGATACGTTTGGCATCTGGTCGAATCCTCTGAAGGTTGTTTTCGGCTCGAGGACTATTTTAGAAGCACAGCCCAATGTCATTCTGTGATTGGATAGTTCGACAGCTCTGTAAACTTCGCCTAGGTCATCAGTGAAACAACACGCACACGGCCGTTCGTGACAGAAACTTCGCCGCAGATCTGCCCGTATGGACCGACGTGCTTCGGCGAGGGCGCGAGGTTGTCACGGCGGGAGCGCGGTGTCATCAGCGATGCCCTTCGACGAACGCTTTCATATTCATCACAGGACAAGGTAGTCATGGATACGCAGTGTTAATAAAACGGGACCTTTGGCAGGGGCCAACTCACAAAAGAAAGCATTCACCACTGTCCCTGGATCAGCGAAACAAAAGGCACTTCAAAGAGCCGAGAACAAAACCATTATGCGTGGAAAAAAAACATCCTTCAACTTTGGCCTCTTAACCAGAGAGCCAGGAAACGGGAGAGTTAGTTACTATGCGCGTGTGTGTGTGCGCGTGTGTGTGTGTGCGTGTTTGGGAGTGCAAGAGAGAGAGAGAGAGAGTGTGGCTTTCTGTTGTCGTGATGCATTATACTTTCTCAGGAACACATGGCAAGGTATTTACTGAGCCATCTGGTGAGACGGCGCGGCTAAATCCAGCTATCTGACGTCCAATTGCTAACGAAATGGATGGCGCTTATTTAAACAGGTCTGTCCATGCTGCCCACCTGTCAGTGTGGGAGGACCTGTGTGTGTGTGTGTGTGTTTAAGGGGATCTTCACCCAGAAGGCAACGGTCCGGATTGTCGCAGAGTGTTTGCACACGGGAATGCTGGGAGAAGCGTCGGCTATGGTGCCGTCCATTTTCTGAAGCCTGCGCACGTCACTGTGAGAGTCTTTTTCAAGAACTTCTCCTTTTTCCTTTTCGTTTTTCTGCCCGTCGCTGAAGTGCTGTAACGCCGTACTTCTCCGTTAGTCAACACCTCCCCCCCGCCCCCACCTGCTATATATCTATGATGAGCACCTGTCCATTCCATTGATTTTGCATCATGTAAATGTTCTCGGCGGTTGTTCCTAGCACTCAAAGTGCATTATGGTCTAGAAGTCTTTGTGGGATGTTTTGCATGCATTTGAACAGGCCCTCTCTGTGTGTGGCTCCACCGTTTAGCTGGAAACGCATCGGAGCATCGGGAAAAGATGCAAACTCTGTGCCTGTGATGTCACCGCTGCTACAGGAAGGTCAAAGAGGTCGGAGGTCGCGGATGCGGAGGTGTCTGATTCAACTTCGACACGCCTCACTGTCATTCAGAAATAACAATATGTTTGAATGTTTTATTTATTTATTGGTCTCTTTTAAATAAATATATTCTTAGAAATAAAGAGGCTCCAGGGATGATAAAACTTTCTGAGGATGCAGCTTTAGGACAGTAGCTCCAACCTGGAGACCGAAGAGCTGCCGTTTTAGACTGAATCTGTCCATGTTTAGCAGATAAAACAAAGGCGAAATTTGGGGCAACTGGTTGGTCGTAAATCACAGTGCATAAGTAGGACTTGGTCCTTAGCTCCTGACTGTTGAAGTTCTTGTCCTGGATTCAGGAGAACGATGAGATGATATCAGACTAAAACACCCCTCCGCTGGTTGTAAGGCCGATGTCCAGGAACTACATTTCGTAACGTTTGCAATGAGGTCGTCACATCTTCAATATGTCGCTAGTTCGCCCAAAACCGCAGTATCTTCAGTTCCATTAGTACAAAATTAACGCCCTCACAGTTTGCTCTCCGCGCACAGCATGTCGAACTTAGTAGAAATAAAGAATGTTTAAAACTTGCGCGGCGCAAACGAAAGGTTGGCGGAGAACAACTTCTAAATTTCCTTCCCAGAATACATTAGGGCTTGAGTGGAACGGCAATCGGGGGGCGTGCGTTTGTGTCGGACACCTGGGGTTCTCTGGGCTTGTTTGATGTGGCCCTTTCAAGCACTCAGATCATCCTCCTAAATGGCGTCTAATGGACAGGCCTCACTACTCATGGAGGCTCAGACGGTGGCGGGGGACAATTTAGCGGCTCGCACACACCTGTCCTTTGTAGTTCACAGGGACATTGTGGTCTCCGGCGCATCTCCCCGACGAGCACTCTGACAGAGGATCCATGGAGGCGGCCATTTGGGCCCTGAATCAGCCCAGATGCTATTACCCAGGGTACCTGAGTGGTCTGGTCCTCTCCGCCCGAACAATAGGCTCGGGGGGGTGGGGGTGGAGTGGGAGGGAAACGACGTGGGGGAACCGATGCCTCGCTGCACCTGTCTTTTAAATGGCGTCCCTCAAAGCGGACGAAAGAGGGCGTGTCCGAAAGGGGGCCGGCTTTAAGATGGCGTGGCTGAAAGGGGGCGGTACTGTGGCGGTGCCATCCGTGTCCTGATCTGAGCCCCGGAGCATGCTCACCAATAGACCAATCACCCGACTGATGAGACCTCCCTCGCAGTGTTTGGTCGGTTGGTTTTGGGGTTCGGTTTTCCACCGCCCGTACAGGTCAGTGAAGTTGTGGTCGGGAGGAGTTGCTCATGAATATTCATATCCGGTGTGGGTTACAAGTTTAGAACGTGACAGGGGATTCACATTAATATGTGTCAGAAGGAGGAGGAGCAACCACACCAGTGTGTCGTCACCTGACCTGACTCCTCCAATCAGAGTGGAGCACCTTTAAACGGTACCGTCATTCATTTCAATGGCAGAGTTCAATCATAAGGGTACATAAACAAACCTGATTTAGCAGATGAACCCACAAACATATCCAGTTTACAAAAAACTGTCAAAATGAGTGTTAAAATGCATTTACTTGAATATAACTTTTCCGCAACACTTTTTTCCTTGTATACTTTTTCACGAACAAAGACACACATTTTTTCCCCTCGTAAGTAACATAGTTTCAACGTAAAGACGCAAAGCCAATTACCTCCCAAAGAAACGAATCAGTTATTTACCTCAGCGCAATCTACATTTCACAGGAATAAAAACGACAGTTGGTTTCTATACTTCAGCAGTTGGCTTTATTTAAAGCTCTTCTGGTTCAGCATCGGGCAGGTAACAGGAATCTTTTTAAGAACTGTCAGGGGTGTTGGCTGGCGACCAGGCACACACCAACACTAACAGTTTGTGAAACAAGCCGCTCCATGCCCAGCATCTGATGTGGGAGGGGCTGGAAATGGGCATTTTGCAAACAACCCGGGAGATTTTTATATCTTCACTGGGAGGACAATGATGGCTCCTACGGTGCCAGTGGATGTACTGAGCAGGTGGTCTGAGGGAGACAAAACACACCACAACACACACTCTCCCTCTGTTTCTTCCCTCATATCTCCGTGGCTGTCGCTTCTCTTTGTCTGTTTTCTTTATTTCTTTTTGCACATTTTGACGGGTTCGTGCGAGAATATGCTGCGGATTGGTTATTACCATTTATATCACCTTACCTTGTTGTTAAAGAGGTCGAACAACTGCATCAGCGTGTTTAACGTTATTCCGTGTCATATGGAATATGTAGTATTTTATGTGCTTTTGGCTTTTAGCTGTATTATCGCAAAAAAATTGTGAACTGCCATAAAAGTCATCCACACTCGTGACCGAGAAGAGAAGGAAAGTTGACATTAAATACTGTAATTATTTATACACTCAGAAATATGTGAACATTTAATTTTTATGTGAAATTATTTCCCAGAGAAAGAAGAAGACCGAAGACCGAAGGACAAATTTGGCCAGACGTCTGGGACGGTGCCTGTCTGAAATAAGGCTGGCCTCGCGAGGTGCTCCTGGTCAGCTGTGGTAAGTGCCAGCCCACGGTGGTCTGGTGAAGGACATGGATGCATTAGAGGAACCAAAGGCCATCCTGTCTGGTCCAAACCGACAGAATGTCCACTATGGCACAAGACTCAGAGAACGTTAATAATGGTTACAGGACGAATGTGTCACACCCTGCTGTGTATGGGACTATGCAGCTCCAGACCGGTCAGAGTGCACATCATGACCCCATGATGACCTCATGATGACCCCATGATGACCCCATGATGACCCCATGATGACCCCATGATGACCCCTGTCCACCGTCCAAAGCACCTACAATGGGCTCATAAGCGGTGGCACTGGACCTTGGTGCAGCGGAACAAGGTTCTCAGGTCCGATGAGTCCCCTTTTCCTTTTACCTCACATAGACGGCCGTGTACGTGGGTGCTGTTTACCTGGGGGAGTGATGGTACCAGGATGCACTGTGGTATGTGATGGTGCCATGATGCATTGTGGGAAGACAACAAGCTGATGCTCTGCGTAATGTTCTGCTGGGTAACACTGGATCAGGACATTCAAATCAACGGGCAATACGACAAGTGCCACCTGACTGTAAATGACTGTGTATTTTCGTTGATGCCCAGAAATCATTAATGACTAAAATATATTCCACACATTCAAACATTTTAGCTCATTACCTTTGTCCTACGCTGTGACCGCTCGAACGCAGCGGCGGCGTCTGAATGACGACAGGCGGACAAGATGCTGTGCTCTCAGTTTCCCGTCACGAGCTGACCATCTATCATTGATGGAGGAGCGACCCGGGGAGGTGGTGTTGCTGTCCGCCCGTGTCAGAGCCAGCGGATCTGCTCACTGTACAGACCGTTATGAGAACAACGCTGTCAGGTAACCCAATCCGCTCTCAGCGCCCGGTGTCACATGACCTCAGACAGCCATCCACATCGCTGTCAGTTCCGTGTGGCCCGTCCACGTATATGTGAAAGCACCTCACTCCTAATTAATGCATGCTTATAGAACCCGGAGAACAAACGTGTGCGGTGAACGGGATCGTGGAACAAGTTCAGTCCGTAAAAAATGTTTGGCGTTAACCTTCAGCCTATCACAGCGCCCTGGATTAGTTTCACTGCAGTGTGACTCGCGAACTAGTCGGCATATTGGAAAGCTGGTCCTGAATAATACAGTATACGAACGGTGTGTGTTGCACAGGAGATCTCTCCATTCATGGTGCTTCATTGTCCAACCCACGCGTTTCAAGCTAGCTACTAATTCCACGTTTCTTTGTTTCGCAATCTTCCTTTGAGGAGTGTGCCCAACGTTAGCTTGGAGCATTAGCGAAACTGCTAAGTCGACAACATCCAATACACATTGAAATGTGCTTCGTGATTATGCTTCGCTAGACACGCGCTACGGTTTAAAGATTAAGATGGGCAAAGGAACACAGAAGGTGGACAGAAGGAGAACTCTTCCCGGGAGTTGGTCCTGAAAGAATTGTCCGCCAAAAGTGTCATAACCTGCTCAACCAAGGCAGTTTTCTCTTTTAACGTCTCCCTGGTGGAAGTAAGTATGTTGGAAAAACTAAGCGTAAACGAAAAAAAATAAAAAAAAAATCGGAAAAAACACCACTCTGTCCGTTTTATCATAATTGAACATCTTTCCCTTCCTTGAGAGGTAACCTTGACAACGTGTGGTTAAGAGAGGCTGCTAGGATTTTTGGTCCTTTTGGTCTAAATGTAAAGGTTATACCCTCAAAAGATCCCTGTGATTTTGCCTTTCTCTTTTCTGTATAACATTTTCTGCATTTCAGGTTAAAAATAAAGCAGCGCATTGACATCTAGGATAAAACAACACATTAGCATTAAAAAACATATTAAAATGAACACACGCTCATTTCCTGATAGACATGACAAGCAGATTATTAGATCACAAGTCATGTACTGATGAAAAAGACTGATGAAATCACACAACTGCCATCAAGGATTGTTTTCACACACTGCTAAGCTATTTTAATTAGAAATCTCATCAAAACATTTAGCATAAAGCATTAAGCATATCCATTTTTTATCTTCTATACTGACAGATTCTAGAGTGTGATACGGACTTGCTGAGAAAAACATGATTACATTGTTTTCCTCTCAAAATATACAATATTTTTGGTTTGCCCCAGAATGTCAGATAATTTGTGAACCACTGTAAAAAGGGTTTCCTGTTTCCGCTCCAATCAGGCGAGTTTCCATCCATGAGTTCCAGACACGTTCAGAGCTCACACCACGACACCAGAACCAGCCGTGAGGAAACACCATGTCGTCAAACGAAACTTACAATCCGGTCTCATTCTACATCGTAAAATTACAAGAAGGCAACCGTGGTATCGCAAGAGACGTTAACAGTTTAACAGTATTGCCCCGGTTACCTCAGGGACTGTGTCATGTGACCAGTGTGTGGTCACTTTCGGGACGGTGTCATGTGACCGGTGTGTGTGGTCACCTCAGGGACTGTGCCATGTGACTAATGTGTGGTCACCTTCGGGACTGTGTCATGTGACCGGTGTGTGTGGTCACCTCAGGGACTGTGTCACGTGACTAGTGTGTGGTCACCTCAGGGACTGTGCCATGTGACTAATGTGTGGTCACCTTCGGGACTGTGGCATGTGACCGATGTGTGTGTGTGTGTGTCTGTGCGAGCATTTGGGATTGACGTCCAAGGGCCGCCGTCCATTTGGCATCGGCCGGCGTAACCGTGACTGCGGCCGACCCGTGAGGATAGACGCGTGTGCTGCGGTAATTGTGTGAATTGAGCTGTAAGCGGAGCTGCGCGTCGAGTGGCGTTCGGAATACAGGCCACTGGCAGGTGTGGGACGCTAGGATGGTCGTTGGGCTGGACTGTATCAGACAGACAGGACACAGCTGGGTGAACAGCCCCTCTATTATCCAACGTTGGCTATTGATTCACCCTGTGGGTCGTTTCCTCTCTGGCTCGGCCCCGTGTTTGCGCACGGAGTGCATTTGGATCACGACGGCCGCGTCCCCAACGGCTGTCCGGCGTCCTGCACCCTAGATAGCACACTCGTTTAGACCGATGCCCCGATCAGAACTAGTGGATGTGTATGGGCCAGAGTGGCCCCGGGGAAGGCGTCTGTGAGCAGAAATCGATGGCCAGAGGTGTTCTGGGCCTGGCTCTAACGTCTACCTGGGTCCCTCCATCACCAGCAGGCTGGGCTGCCGTTCCTCTAATTATAGACTCTGTTAACGGCCAAGGACCCATTAAGAATATCTCACACGCTCATATAATTACTCTGCCGGCTTGGCAAAGAAAGAAATCAGATAGTGTCAGCAGGACTTACGAACAGGTCGGTTTTCATTTTGCTGTGAATATAATTTTTTACTTGAGGTTCTTTGTTAAGTTTATTGTATGGTTTTGTGTAATAAGTCGGTGGTGTGTGAATATAATTTTTTTGGCCTTTTCCATTTTTAAAAAACAACAACATTTGGATCTTTGTCGGCGTTGAAGCATTTGGGAATCATTGAAGACGTCCGTCTTCCTACAATATTCCTGATGTTGCCAAAACTGTGGAAAAACAGTGAATTTAGAACATTTTGAATTAAGAAACTGCACAGGTTAGGTGGTATGAAACGGCAGCTGGGTCACACACACACCCATACTGATGGCCAGGCATTGGGACACACACACACACACACACATCCATACTGATGGCCAGGCATTGGGACACACACACACACACACATCCATACTGATGGCCAGGCATTGGGACACACACACACACACACACACACACATCCATACTGATGGCCAGGCATTGGGACACACACACACACACACACATCCATACTGATGGCCACGCATTGGGACACACACACACACACACATCCATACTGATGGCCAGGCATTGGGACACACACACACACACACACACACACACACACACACATCCATACTGATGGCCAGGCATTGGGACACACACACACACACACACATCCATACTGATGGCCACGCATTGGGACACACACACACACACACACACACACACACACACCCATACTGATGGCCAGGCATTGGGACACACACACACACACACACACACACACCCATACTGATGGCCAGGCATTGGGACACACACACACACACACACACATCCATACTGATGGCCAGGCATTGGGACACACACACACACACACACATCCATACTGATGGCCAGGCATTGGGACACACACACACACACACACATCCATACTGATGGCCAGGCATTGGGACACACACACACACACATCCATACTGATGGCCAGGCATTGGGACACACACACACACACACATCCATACTGATGGCCACGCATTGGGACACACACACACACACACACACACATCCATACTGATGGCCAGGCATTGGGACACACACACACACATCCATACTGATGGCCAGGCATTGGGACACACACACACACACACACATCCATACTGATGACCAGGCATTGGGACAAACACACACACACACACACACACACATCCATACTGATGGCCAGGCATTGGGACACACACACACACACACACACACATCCATACTGATGGCCAGGCATTGGGACACACACACACACACACACATCCATACTGATGGCCAGGCATTGGGACACACACACACACACACACACACACACATCCATACTGATGGCCAGGCATTGGGACACACACACACACACACACATCCATACTGATGGCCAGGCATTGGGACACACACACACACACACACACACATCCATACTGATGGCCAGGCATTGGGACCCACTAGATCACTAAGATGCACAGGAACGAGTCTGGAACTACATTTCATTGTTCTTCTTTTGAAACATTCATAAGGTTTGGAGTCATGAAGGTATTGTATTCTGCACAGAACTGGCAAATACATAGCTATAGTGAATTAGCATCGGTAATGTCAAGATGACATAATGTATTCCATGCACATGCTCCTGTGTGTCTGTGCAAATAAATAATGCAGGAGCTCTGGGTCTTTGTTTGCTCACGGATGTCCATGCATGTTCACACCAGGAACACATGCCTGGACATGCCCCACCCAAGAATTGATACTACTACATTACAGTAAATAATACTTCACAATAAATAGTACTTCACAATGAATAATACTTCACCATAAATAATACTTAACAATAAATAAAACTTCACAATAAATAATACTTCACAATAAATAGTACTTCACAACAAATAGTACTTCACAATAGAAACTACCTCACAACAGATATTACTTCACAACAACTATTACTTCACAACAGATATTACTTCACAACAACTATTACTTTACAACAGATATTACTTCACAACAGATATTACTTCACAACAGCTATTACTTCACAACAGATATTACTTCACAACAGATATTACTTCACAACAGATATTACTTGACAACAGATATTACTTCACAACAGATAGTACCCTACAATACATAGCAGTTCATATCAGAGAACTGAGTTCCTTCCATACCTTTATTCCCGCCACATCCTCAGTAAAATTGACTGAAACAGAGAAGTGAATGAATAACAACATCCCTAATCCCACCAGGAAAACATGTATTCATATGAAAATCTCTGGGTTTATCTTGGCTTGTCCTGACATTGTCAATTTGAAATATGGCAGCCCCGAGTAAATGTTTGCATAATCCAGATTTACTCCATGATTCCATCCTCACAATATCCTCAACAGCAGCTGGTGACAGATTCGGTTATCTTCATGATTATGAATTGTCTTTAAACACAAAATGTAATGTTTAAATTTGTCCGAGGATTTTGCCTCAGGTGTGGCAGATTCCAGTTCGGAGCTGTTTTAGGGAGGAATTGTGGTCTTGGCCAGTGTTTCTCAAATTGTGGAATGTTAGTGATTACTGCTAAAAATAAAACCTGGAATTTTAAAGGGTTTACTGCATTGTCTTTAAGAACGACTATTAACAGTCATACATACAGTATCTCTCTCTCTCTCCAATATTCTCCATTTCTTTGCTGGTCCATTTGGAGCCGGCCTGCTAGAGCGTCTTACCTGGTCTCACAAGGTTTCACCATGCCTCACCTGGTCTTACCTGGTCTCATGAAGTCTCACCATGCCTCACCTGGTCTTACCTGGTCTCATGAAGTCTCACCATGCCTCACCTGGTATTACCTGGTCTCATAAAGTCTCACCATGCCTCACCTGGTCTTACCTGGTCTCACAAGGTTTCACCATGCCTCACCTGGTCTTACCTGGTCTCATGAAGTCTCACCATGCCTCACCTGGTCTTACCTGGTCTCACGAGGCCTCACCTGGTATCACCGGGTCTCACCATGTGTGTGTAGGTGTGTATGTGTGTGTGTCAGACCGAGGCACTCCAGAGGAATTGAGCCATCACTTGGCACCTACTGACACCCCTGCACTCCTATCCAGGACAGCACATGCAACACAACACACTGTTCACATACCTGTAAACTAATGTACATATCTTTACCAGCCAGGAGGAGTTCAAGCACAAAACCATCGCTGAGAGATTCAAAAGCTCCAGCCTGAATATGATTTCTACTGTAAGAAACTATTAAAACTTATTCACAACTGAGCCCGTGCAAATTGCTTCAGAAAATGAAAGGCAGGCTTTTGTAAATGCTCACTCAACTATTCATAATGTTTAAATTTAGGTTTGGCTATCTTGTCTGCTTTACACTTTTACTCTTTTATTTGAATGGGTAAATCAAGTTATTTTACGCTGTTTTAAACACTCACAGGTGCAAGGGCAAGTCATGAACGGGTTATGTGTAATTTCATACAACCTCCACCGCTACACGAGCCATATCTAAAAAAGCTGACAAAACAGCTGACAAAACAGACATTCATTTTTAGAACAACTCCTGAGTGCCTGTTTTTTAGCTTATGGACAGATTTCAACGCAGTTGTTCAAAGGTTCTTTCGTTGATCAATTCGCAGCAATGCTGTTGTCTTGGCTTCTGCATTCAGTGACTTAGGTTTAATTCAATACTGTTTGTGAATATAGTTTGTAGGATTCACAGGAATTGTGTTGACCAGCTTCTCCTGCTGGGAAAAGATAACTCACAAGCTACCACAAGCTACCACAAGCTATCAAGAAGGTAATGTTGAATTAGTCTGGAGGGTGACACCCCCCAGTGTAGAAACCCCTGGGAATAAATATGATGTGGCACTGGAGTTCTGGGGGTCTCCATTAGTCTGGAGGGTGACACCACCCTGTGTAGAAACCCCTGGGAATAAATATGAGGTGGCACTGGAGTTCTGGGGGTCTCCATTAGTCTGGAGGGTGACACCACCCTGTGTAGAAACCCCTGGGAATAAATATGAGGTGGCACTGGAGTTCTGGGGATTCTCCATTAGTCTGGAGGGTGACACCCCCCTGTGTAGCGACCCCTGGTTCGCGTCTGTAAACACGCCATTAGTTCTGTGCTCGAGGTAAACATGTTTACTCTCTGCGGTGGTGAGATGCTAGTGTGGCTCCTTGAGCCGGTTGGTGAATCGGGGGGTTCATTAGACCCAGAGAGGATGTGAAGGGGGGACGGCGAGAGGGAGAGGGGGAGGAAATTAATGTGCCATTCAAGATGATTTCTTTGTTTCCCATCAACATGTTCATAGGCAGGCCTAGAGGGTAGGAGATGATTTAGCACACAAAGAAAAACTCTGGGGGGGTGGAGGGAGACGTCAAGAGAGGGGAATAAAGAGAGAGTGAGGGAGAATGAAAGAGGCCGAGAGAGAGACAGGGAGAGAGGGGAAGAAAGAGAGAGTGAGAGAGAGAGAATGAAAGAGGCCGAGAGAGAGACAGGAAGAAGAGAAAAATGAGAGATAGAGAAGATCACAAAGGCTCCCAGGGCGTGAAATGTCTACCTTTTGGTGAAATGTTCCCGTGGAGATTATATTATGGCTGGAAGAACAGAAAATGTTTTCAATTAAAAATATATATATATTTCTTCGTCATTTAGGATTTTTATGGGGCAATATTATAAAACACTACCAGGCAGAAAGATGTGATTTAATTTTCGCCAGCTCTATTATTTATTATTATTCAACCAAACGGCCGTGCTGTCTCATTCGCAGACTGGTGTCTGCCTTGAGTGAAAACTCAACCTTGAGGTAAACTCTGGTACACACCACACCTGTATAGACTTGAGTTATTTAAACAGTTCAACCAGCTTGGCGCAACACCGCGATTTCTCCCTGAACGGCGCAGCACCGAAACCAACCAACACCAAATCTGTAGCGACACACATGTCAACACATCCCGTCTCTGATTGGTCGCCAGTCTCTAAAGAGAGCATCGCCTCAATGCAGGATACTGGATGTGCTGTGTGACGTGGGGCCTGGTCGAAGCAAATTTCCGTGTTTCATTTGAACACACACACACACACACACGTGCACACACACGTGCACACACACACACGTGCACACACGTGCACACACACGTGCACACACACATACACACACGTGCACACACACACACACACGTGCACACACACGATACCTGTCCTATGAATAGTGTCCTTTCTGTTTTCGGAGGTTGACCTTGCCCCCTGGAGCAGGTGTTACGGTCCGTTAAGGTCCTTCATGGGAATACAGGTGTGAGCACACAGGAAGTACACACACACACACACACACACACACAGGAAGTACACACACAGGAAGTGCACACACAACAGAGCACTAGCATGCCCCCCCCTCACGCACGCACGCACACACACACACACACACACACACACACACACACACACATATTAGATGTCATATTGCATAGTGGAGGCCTTTGTTCCCTCACTGAGGCAGGCTGGCGTCAACAGCAAAATAAAGGCACTTCCAGTGGCTGACAGATACTGTTATTATGTTAGACAAGGAGAAACGTAGCTCACAACAACGCAACCTAATTGAGGTAGATTGGACCTCCCAGAATAGACTTGGTTATGTGAAACATGCTAAAATCAAGCCATTATTACAACAAAATACAAAGGTAGATCACAGTGACGTGACCTAATTCAACTGGACTGTATTTCCCAGTACTCTGATAACCGGGCTTGTAGCAGAAAAGCCCAAATAGGAGCGGGATCCATCTTTTTGGATATCTCAGCAGTGGCAGCCAGTGACATCACGCCCACAGAGACAACCTGGCCAGTGGCAGGCTTCGAAGGCCTGTGACATCACGCCCACAAACACGCCCACAGGGACAACCTGGCCAGTGGCAGGCTTCGAAGGCCTGTGACATCACGCCCACAAACACGCCCACAGGGACAACCTGGCCAGTGGAAGGCTTCGAAGGCCTGTGACATCACGCCCACAAACACGCCCACCAGGGACAACCTGCTTCTGTTTGTGGTTCTCCTTCTTGCAGGGCGGGATTCTGGGTAATGACAGGCTGAGCTGTGGCACCAAATGACTGGGTTGTGCGTATTCCAAAAACACTGGCAACATTATTGCCTTGGTGATGACAGAGGTGGCATCGTTTATGCTGTATGATAATGATTAGAATATTTATGAATCGGAATCAGAAATCAGAAGAACAGTGTTGTGGTCATTACCAGTGTTGTGGTCACTACCAGTGATGTGGTTATTACAGTGTTGTGGTCATTACCAGGGATGTGGTCATTACATTAATCTGGTCATTACCGGTGATGTGGTCACTACCAGTGATGTGGTTATTACAGTGTTGTGGTCATTACATTAATCTGGTCAATACCAGTGATGTGGTCACTACCAGTGATGTGGTTATTACAATGTTGTGGTCATTACCAGGGATGTGGTCATTACATTGATGTGGTCATTAGCAGTGATGTGGTCATTACCAGTGATGTGGTCATTACAGTGTTGTGGTCATTACCAGTGATGTGGTCATTACAGTGATGTGGTCATTACCAGTGAAGTAGTCATTACCAGTGTTGTGGTCATTACCGTGTTGTGGTCATTACCGTGTTGTGGTCATTACCAGTGTTGTGGTCATTACCAGTGTTGTGGTCATTACCAGTGATGTGGTCATTACAGTGTTGTGGTCATTACAGTGATGTGGTCATTACAGTGATGTGGTAATTACAGTGATGTGGTCATTACATTAATCTGGTCATTACCAGTGATGTGGTCACTACCAGTGATGTGGTTATTACAATGTTGTGGTCATTACCAGGGATGTGGTCATTACATTCATGTGGTCATTAGCAGTGATGTGGTCATTACCAGTGATGTGGTCATTACAGTGTTGTGTTCATTACCAGTGATGTGGTCATTACAGTGATGTGGTCATTACCAGTGAAGTAGTCATTACCAGTGTTGTGGTCATTACCGTGTTGTGGTCATTACCAGTGTTGTGGTCATTACCAGTGTTGTGGTCATTACCAGTGATGTGGTCATTACAGTGTTGTGGTCATTACAGTGATGTGGTCATTACAGTGATGTGGTCACTACCAGCCCACTGGCCTGTCCTGCCTGTTCTCTGTGTCTCAGATCCAGATACAATACGAGTAGCTGTCTAATGGCGGCTTCTCTGAGCAGCCTTGGTTTCCCGCTGACCTGTTCTATCCTGCCGAGATCTGAGCGCCTGCATAGCCCCCAGAGTAGAGCAGGGCATTCTGGGAGTCATGAGCGGGGGAGGCAGCTACTGGGAAATGCAGAGACATCATCATTCAGGCATTAGAAGGGCAGCACCAGGAATCACACGTCTCGACTTCCCCTCTGAATGCGGCACAGCCTAGATCAGTGGTTGCTAATTTTTTTTTGTTTGTCGGAGAATGAATTGTGGAAGAGATCTCGTTACGGTCGTGTAGTCAATGTGTTTGCCATTATTTCACGTAAGCCCACATCTGTATTTGCATCTGCTCGTTATAGCAACATAACGAAGACGCAACGGGTGAACAAGGGGTTAACTCGGAGATGTACAGAAAACACACGTGCATGTTTGGGACGTCGATCTGTTTTTGTTTTGGTTGTTAAATATGTAAGGACTTCCACTATTACTGAGCTATTTATACTGTTCTAACAACCAATGTGTCACGAGTCCACTCTGAAGTTATCGCTCGACGAGGGATTTGTGATTTATTGTCGTACAGTAGGACATACAGTATCTCGCCTGGAGTCCTCTTTTGACAGATAACCACAGAAGATGTGTGTGTGTGTGTGTGTGTGTGCTGTTTTTCTATATTCGTTAGGCCAAAGCCAACTGCCAAGTGGTCCTATGTTAACTGCTGCGCCATCATGTGGAGAGATAGAGTACAACACTTCCTCCCTGCACGGCTCCACAGTGTTCACCTGAACAGAAATGCCTTACAAAGAAAAATATAAAAAGAAACTGTAATCATACAATAATACATTATTTTATCTTCAAGTGCACTAGGCTTTCGATAACCCATGAGACCGCAGGATGAGGTTTCAGGGGTGGCGGTCAAGTGAAACCCAAAGTAATGTGTTGATAAGGACCAATATAAAGAGGGCATGTTTTCTCTCTCTGGCTCACGTGGAGCACGGCACAGTGGGTTTGGCTGAAAGCTGCAGTGCCAGATGGGAGACCAAGCGTTTTGTCTAATAAACGGCTGAAGGTATGTAAGTTTTATCTGTGTTCAAACATACCAGGCTTTCTTTCTGTCATATTGTGGTGTCAGTGCTCCGGTTTCTCTCCCATCTGCGAGGTCAACTGTCTGGGTGTCACTGTGCGGTTCACAGGCAAAAATAACTTCGGAACAGGCGCCTGTGCCAACTTTATGCTACTCAAAGTGTGAAATATAGCCATATTGAGGCGCGATGCCCAATATTATATTATATAGAGGAGCCATATTTCCGCTCCCAACTCTCCAAAACCCCCCAAATAAACGCCCTCGCTTTCTCATCTGTTCGTTTCTCTACTTCATCCAAACAAAAGGTGTGAAAAGAAAAAGTGAGAGCGTTTATTTCCCTGTGGGTATAATACAGAGATCATGACTGGAGTCCTAAGAAAAGCTCTATTCCCTGTGGGTATAATACAGAGGTCATGACTGGAGTCCTAAGAAAAGCTCTATTCCCTGTGGGTATAATACAGAGGTCATGACTGGAGTCCTAAGAAAAGCTCTATTCCCTGTGGGTATAATACAGAGGTCATGACTGGAGTCCCAATAAAAGCTCTATTCCCTGTGGGTATTATACAGAGGTCATGACTGGAGTCCTAATAAAAGCTCTATTCCCTGTGGGTATTATACAGAGGTCATGACTGGAGTCCCAATAAAAGCTCTATTCCCTGTGGGTATAATACAGAGGTCATGACTGGACGCCTGATAAAAGCTCTATTCCAGGGGATTAAAAAAGCCTACCCTGGCAGATTATTTGGGTGAGTGGGTGGTTCTGGGTAAACAGACAACGTGGTCGGGCTTTCCACAGTCAAAACATGACCTGAGACCCCGTGCTATAATCTGTCACACTCCTTCTGATGCATTACTGGGTCGGACTCTCAACCTGCCTCCAAGACTGATCAGTGGATAGCGAAGCCGTCACTGTATTTCTCTCACAGGGGAAACCACAAGTCTGGGATTAAGAGACACTCTGACTGTCTCAATTAGGATTCTGTGTTTCTTCTATCGTGGTTTGGATTTGTATGATTAACCTGAATGCTGTTCAATCAAGATGACCCTCCTCAGTTTGTCAGGGGCGCTCTTCTCTTCAATGGATGGGTTCAAAAGTGTCTGGCCAAATACAAGGATACCTCTGTCAACAAAATGCATGCTAGCTTTAATTCCACCCACCACCACCACCGTCACCTCCACAGCAGAGCATAGCATCTTGTGCCGCAGACGGCTCGAACGGCGAGGAGAAACATTCTATCACCGAAGACGAGTGCATAAACACACCCTTGATGTCTGTTTTGCTTTACAGTTTTTCACTGCAAAGAAGAAATTATAAAGGTGGAGCTCCGACCCCGGCTGCCGCGTCTCCAGATATCCATTCCAGATGCCGGCTAGACTTTGTGGAGCCAGGCTGTGGTACCGGGGCTGGATTTAGTTGTCTTCTCCTCCAGGTGTGATGCCTCACGCTGATTCCTCCACATGTTCCACGAGCCTTATCCAAACACACTAGCGCCCGGTGACAGCGCCTGCCTCCCTGCCCATCTCTCTCCCCTTCCCCTCCCCCTGACGACCCACACACCCACCCACACTGCATAAGCAGGCAGCAGGGCCTCGGGCTCGTCTGGCACAAACCCACTCGTCCCAGTCTGAGGCAGGACCCTGGTGGTCTGGCCGTCGCTAACCCGAAAGGCTAAACCCTTTAGCGGCCTAATTATTTCATTCCAGTTCTTCCCTCCTCCTTCCTACCTCGGCTCCTGGCGTTCTCCAGTTCTTAACCCCGTTCTGGTCGGCACAGGGAGGTTATGTTCACACAGGTCCTGTCAGTATGTGTGTTGTTCTTGTAACTGGATCTCGGGGAACACTTTTGTACATCTTATTAAACTTGTCATATTTCAAGCCTGGTCAGTTTTTGGACAATGCACCGTCAGGGAGTCGGAGAAGAGGAAAGTAGAAATGATTATAACAGAAGCCACATTTGTTTGGCGCTGTTGAAAATGCTGGTGAAGAAATCAAGAACCTTTTTACCTCTATAAACCAGGCTGGCAAAGTCATATTTTACTGTATACTTGGTTGCTTCTTCCAATATATAATCAACATTTTCCCATAAATGGTATTATATCTATTACATCTATTATATTTACTACTTCTACCGCTTTACTTTTAGATAAAATGTCCAGAGGTAGTTCTGGATATTCCAGAAGTAAATAAGGAGAACCGTCTAAACAGTGTATCTGGGTAGAAACTGCATGAACTTTTAAGTTCACCCTCCCATTTCTCCCCTGGTTTTACAAAACAGCACTTTTGTATCAGTCTTCCAGTGTTATGTAATATAACATTGTGTGGATATTGCCCTGTTGTCATAAATTAGCAGATATTCCTCTGGAGCTCAATATACACTGTGGTATAAAATGTTAGAAACATCAACAGGTCCAGTAGAATGTACCCGGTCAACATTTCAATGTGACACGAGTTGGACTTCAGAAATACACAGAGGTTATGGCTCTCAGCTCTAGCTGTCTAAACTTACATTATAGGAGAATGGCTAAGTCTTTAAACTATGTCTGAGCTTTACTTGTGGCTAGACTGAACTGTAACAAAATGTCTATCGCAAATGTAGAGTGAGTTCTTATAACCAAATGTTCCCAAAGAAAATTACAAGTCAGTCAGTATCTAATAACCAGGGAACAACAGTCAGTCAGTATCTATTAACCAGATAACATCAGTCAGTCAGTATCTATTAACCAGATAACATCAGTCAGTCAGTATCTATTAACCAGATAACATCAGTCAGTCAGTAGCTAATAACCTGGGAACAACAGCCAGTCAGTATCTAATAACCTGGGAACAACAGTCAGTCAGTATCTAATAACCAGGGAACAACCAATCATGTTCTAGGTGTTTGTCATTTGTGGAGGTAAAGGGTAGATTCGTTTTATTATGTAGCATATTAACATCTAAAGGTGCCATAGAGACTCCATTCACTCAGAAATGAAATTCCCCTCAGTAATGTTCAACAATGTTCCCTTCCAGTACACATGTTTATGATTTTGAATGAAAACGTGATTAACGGGAATAGAGGGCTCAAGATAATTATACGTGTTGAATTTCAACGGGGCATGTTTATGTAAATGTTACTCTCCAGCCCATATTTCAATGTCTTTCGCTTAGACATCACAAAATGGAATCGCGGCGCCTACACTTTCGCGAGGAGATGATGCCACCGGTTCGATCGCTCGTCTCTCTTCCCTGAACATCCTCACTTGGTTCCTAATCGTGACACCCTTACGTCATTTCCAGACAGGGCCGTCAAACCAGAGCCCAAAAAGTGAATACGAGTGAATTTGGACCCCGGAACGGGCTGAGTTATGGCATTCATTTCTGGTTGGCATCATTGGCTGTGTATTTCCGAGCAGCACCCCCAAGCCCCGGCCCACTCCAAGCTAGCCGTAGACTTATTGGAAAGCCGGGCCAGAGAAGAATTCCTGTACAGACCTAGCGTCATCTGTTCCAAAGCTTACTGGAGATTTGGGTTTCGTGTCTGAGGAGAAAAAGTTAAAAAAGAAAAGGAATCTTCTGCAATGACTCATCATCGTAATAGAAGGGACAAATGAGAATGAGTTTTTCGGGGTGGTCTCAAATGCAGATGTAACCAAAACCGGTACGGTTTGCCGAAGTTCTGTGTGTTTCCCATCGATATCATGGGAATGGAATATCAACACAGCATCTGAAAGACAACACTGAAATGTATACAAAAACTCAAAATATATCAAAACAATTATTTTATAATTAATTTTGAGTAATAAATTGAATACATCAATGTAAAATATGTCAACAATTATTTGGTGAAAGTTGTGTTCCATAAATTACAGATAATCCCCCCAAAACTGAGGATATTTCTTGTCCCGCCTATTGTCAGATTTAGTCGTACGCCCTGCCAACAAGCCCAGCAGCTTTTGATGAAAACAAATCCTTCTTTTTGTACAAATGGCCTCAATCTTAAATCAGTCCTGTATGCAAGTATTTCTATTCCATGAAACTCAACTCAAAGTTGTTAGTTTTAGAAAAGCCTCAAAGTTTTCCCTTGTACCGCAGTTTAAAATGGTTTTGTTTCAGTGGAGAGGGATAATGACATTCACCACAGATGCATCTTAATTCTCCTCTGGAAGGTTCTGGAAGCTCTGCTGCAATCACAACAGTCGGAGCCCGGAGTAATGTGGTCCTGCCTCCAGTCAGGAATTCCTACTGGTCAAGACTAATGAAGGTTTGAACATTCTGGTGGCTTGGGAACGTTGCCGTTTTTAAGCTGTTAGGGAATGTTTAACAATGAATCAATATGAAAGAATGCTGTGTCCTTTCTTGCTAAGATCAGGATGAATGATTAAACCTTTTTGAGAACAAATTCTACGAGACGTGCACTTCAAATTGATCTGGACATTAATGTTTACTGGAGATAGCAGTGTTTCCGTATGTTTTGGCACGCCCAGTCAAGAATGTCACAGGGGATTTTAGTACCGGGCACAACCGGAACCTCTGTAATCTCCATGCTTAGTTCAGGCATAAAAGGAAACTACACAGAAAATATGTTCAACCGGAGAACATTCAACAACAACAGATAAAAATTATAACTATTTCCTGTCCCTCATAAAAAATAAATGTAAATACATTACTTGCTGTCCTACCAATCCTAAAGATTCCTGTGAGGTTTTCCTACCAAGTTGTTATCTCCAGTCCCTGAGATCAGCTTGTCCCAGTCCCACAGTAAACTCCGCAGGAAGTTGAAGGCTGTTCCATCTGCCTCCCTGGCCCGCCTCCCTGGTCATGCCTCTCTGGCCCTGCCCCTAGCCAGACTTCCCTGACCCCGTCTCCCTGACAGCACTTCCATGGCCACACCTCCCTGGCCACGCCTTATTCCGGTCTGATTTCCTTGTCACCCTGGAGCAGTTCTACTCCCAGGCTACATCCTGAAGGTTACATCCTGAAGGTTACATCCTGAAGGTTACATCCTGAAGGTTACATCCTGAAGGTTACATCCTGAAGGTCACATCCTGAAGGTCACATCCTGAAGGTCACATCCTGAAGGTCACATCCTGAAGGTCACATTCTGAAGGTCACATCCTAAAGGTTAAATCCTGAAGGTCACATCCTGAAGGTTACATCCTGAAGGTCACATCTTGAGAGGGTACATCCTGGAGGTTACATCCAGAAGGTCACATCCTGGAGGTTACATTCAGATGGTTACATCCAGATGGTCACATCCTGAAGGTCACATCCTGAAGGTCACATCCTGATGGTTACATCCTGGTGGTTACATCCTGAAGATTACATCCTGAAGGTTAAATCCTGAAGGTCACATCCTGAAGGTCACATCCTGAAGGTCACATCCTGAAGGTCACATCCTGAAGGTCACATCCTGAAGGTCACATCCTGAAGGTTACATCCTGAAGGTCACATCCTGAAGGTCACATCCTGAAGGTCACATCCTGAAGGTCACATCCTGAAGGTCACATCCTGAAGGTTACATCCTGAAGGTTACATCCTGAAGGTCACATCCTGAAGGTCACATCCTGAAGGTCACATCCTGAAGGTCACATTCTGAAGGTCACATCCTAAAGGTTAAATCCTGAAGGTCACATCCTGAAGGTTACATCCTGAAAGTCACATCTTGAGAGGGTACATCCTGGAGGTCACATCCTGAAGGTTACATCCTGAAGGTTACATCCTGAAGGTCACATCCTGAAGGTCACATTCTGAAGGTCACATCCTAAAGGTTAAATCCTGAAGGTCACATCCTAAAGGTTAAATCCTGAAGGTCACATCCTGAAGGTTACATCCTGAAAGTCACATCTTGAGAGGGTACATCCTGAAGATTACATCCTGAAGGTCACATCCTGAAGGTCACATCCTGAAGGTCACATCCTGGAGGTTCTATCCTGGAGGTCACATCCTGAAGGTCACATCCTGATGCTTACATCCTGGTGGTTACATCCTGAAGATTACATCCTGAAGGTCACATCCTGAAGGTCACATCCTGAAGGTCACATCCTGGAGGTTCTATCCTGGAGGTCACATCCTGAGGTATTGCGAATGAGACTCTAATACATTTATATACAGTAAGGGCAGATTTGTCTGGACAATAAGGGTGGTATTGCCTTAAATGTCTTATTTTATGTGCAGTTGTCATACAACCGAAATACAAATGTGTCGATAAACTGGGCAGAATTACTTTATTTAAAGTCTTGAATTAAGGAGTAGTTGATATGTTTATGTCATAACAGCAGCATCAAAGTTTTTGTGGAGTATTCTGAAATGGAACAGACGACAGATTGCAACCCCTCTTCTCTTTTGGAAACTCTGCCGGGGCAGATCGTGGAGAGAGAAGCTCCTAGTTATCCCAGACAGATCAGGAGGTGTGTGACGGAGGTGTGGACGGCTGGTGCAGGTCAGCGGAGCTGGTGTGTGAGCCAGGCCGGCCCACATGGCCCGGGGACCGGGGGACTCAGACAGATGGCTCCTGGTGGGTGAGAAACAATTAACAAACCAACAAGAATAGCTGAATCGCCAGCACGCCCGTCAGCACCAGCAGCTGATAGTGAGGAGGGTGGAGAAACCGCTTCTGTTTCTCTGTGAAGTCGTCTGGGTTTAGCTGTTTCATTTCTCACTTTGTCCCAGATTTTTGGTTTTAGCTTTTTGAATAGGGGCCAATTTTAAAACGTGAGACGTTCCTGTGATGGAAAATACTCTACGTGTCCTGTCAGCAAAAATGCAGGCAATATAAAGTACATAATTGTACAAAATGTGTTACTGATCTCAGGAGTCGATGCATCGCGGGAAAGACTTGCCAAACACTCTCACCTTTCTGAAAACCCTATCAGAGATTTATCCAGTATTTTATTCATCAACATGACTTCCCCAACCTACATCCAGATTAATGCGTGACGTATATTTGTCCCAGTTAAGGCATCAGTGTTGACCACTAGTCGGCCTCGAACTAACTACGTCCAAATGTCGACGCGCTTGGCAGCCTGGCACTCTGCTAGCCGGCCCTGGTGTGGCGGTGTGAAGAACACATCTGGAGTCTAGACTGTGTGGCTCTGCGGACGGAGTCCTCCTCCTATCTGTGGGCCACATCGAGGCCCTGAAACCAGTCAATGTTTACATAGGTGGCACATACCAGCATCTGTTTCAACAGTCAACTCAAACCCCCTACTGGATTCCTCTCTGACCAGGGACGAGGGGATGGGGTGGGGGCGCGTTGGGGTGAAAGAGGGGACCAGTAGAGGGGGTGGATCCAGTCCCCGAAAGGCAGCTCACGCGCGCGGGACCTCGTATAAAACCGAAAGCTACTCATCGGGATCAGGGTGGTAAATCCTCAAACCCTGTTTGGTTTATTGCTCCGCCAGGATGTTAAAGGAGTAGTTCACGGTTTTAACAGAGAAATCTAGTCTATGGACCAGAACAAAACTGTACTCCGAACCATTTATTATTAAACAGCCATAACAAACATCAGCAAACTATACCCGGCTATTAGGAAGTATATGGAAGGACGTGGAATGTGAGCGTTTTGAATGTGCTTAAAAAGTAACAACAAAGTAAACAAATATTATAGTTGCTATCAATTAATCCTGCCACGATTTGTCTAAACATTTGGCCAAATAAATAACCATTATTTAGAGTTTCACCTGGTTTCAGGGTGATGAACGCCATACATCAGTTAGCAAAATAGTGTGAACCTTTCCTTTAAGACACAGGGATGGCTGTTCATGTGTGTGTCCATGTGTGTGTTTACGTGTGTGTTTACCTGTGTGTTTACATGTGTGTTTGTGTGTGTTCATGTGTGTCCATTTATTCATTGTGTTTGTGTGTGTGTGTTGCAGAGAAACGGTTATGAAATAACTTCTGAGGAGTTGTTACGGTTAGTCATCAAAATAGAAGTCTAGTATTTAGTGCAGTGTAGTGTGTGTGTGTGCGTGTGTGTGTGCGGGTGTGAGTGTGCGTGTGTGCGTGGAACGCCGGTTGCTCGCATCTGAGAGGACACACTGATACGCCCTGTAGCCCTGCATCTCTCAGTATAGACCTTTATTCGGTCTATATGAGAGTGCTACCATCTGTGTGTGCGGCGCTGTCTCTCTACAGATATAGGCTCCCATGGCATGAGTGATGGCTGCAATCCTCTGTGTGAGGTTTATACAATAGCTCCAAGTATTAATGAAACAACAGGGACAATAAATCTTTGTCACAGAGCGACACGGGGAGAATTCTGGGCCACGGGCTTAGTTCACACAGTAGAAAAATAAACAGTGATAAGACTGTGGGAATGAACGCGCCTCGGCGAAGCAATAACAGCGCCAATTCAGCCTGATTTTATTCCATCTAATGTAAACTAACTAACTGTGCTGCGGACTGAACCTCGATCCATACTCCGTCAGCCTCTTCATCCCAGCGACTGTACTCTCTTGTCAAACTGAGTACTTGCACCGATCTCGCCCACCCGCCCAGCCAAGCAGCCACCCTAGCCCCCCGTCAATAGGGGACACAGCCAGTGTGAGAGATAATCGATGGAAATGAATGGGGCCACACTACAGAAGGGAAGAAAATCCATTCTCCTGCACACGGCTGATTGTGATGAAGACGAAGACGGGCGGTTCGTTGCCGTGACATTTATACCACGTGAAGGTGGCGGCTCCGCGGCTCTCACTTTGCAGATGTGATTGGGCCAAAATGGAGATCCGGTAACGGGATCGGGGCGGAGAGTTTCACTTCAGCTCCCTCCATCGAGACGAGCGGTCGATGGAAGAAGAGATGGAGGCAGAACATTGATTTTGGGGAAATAATTGCTTCTCTTTCTACTCCGGGGGGTGGAAGAGTCTCTAAGGCTTTTTTCAATTTCTGGTCCTGGACTGGTCGGTCTGGACTGGTGGTTCTGGACTGGTGGGTCTGGACTGGTGGTTCGGGACTGGTGGGTCTGGACTGGTGGTTCTGGACTGGTGGTTCTGGACTGGTGGGTCTGGACTGGTGGTTCTGGACTGGTGGTTCTGGACTGGTGGTTCTGGACTGGTGGGTCTGGACTGGTGGTTCTTGACTGGTGGGTCTGGACTGGTCGGTCTGGACTGGTGGGTCTGGACTGGTCGGTCTGGACTGGTGGGTCTGGACTGGTGGTTCTGGACTGGTGATTCTGGACTGGTGCTTCTGGACTGGTGGTTCTGGGCTGGTGCTTCTGGACTGGTGCTTCTGGAATGGTGGGTCTGGAGTGGTGGGTCTGGAATGGTGGTTCTGGACTGGTGATTCTGGACTGGTGGTTCTGGACTGGTGGTTCTGGACTGGTGGTTCTGGACTGGTGGTTCTGGACTGGTGGTTCTGGACTGGTGGTTCTAGGCAATTCAGCAGCTCTGATAAATTGCAGGCCACAGCTTTTGGCCTCCTAGTAATGTAGGTAATAATTGGACTTCATAGAGTCATAGATTTGCAGAAGGTTCTATCGAAATGGTTCTTGCAGAAGGTTCTAGCAGAAAGTTCTAGTAGAGGATTGTTTAATCTCCAGCTAGATGTTCCTACTAGCCTGTTTCTAGCACATCCATCCTTCCATCCCTTCACCAACACACCAGTGGTCACCAGGCAGATCATCTGAGAAGCGTCTTCAGAGCTCCTCCATATCTTGGTGCCGGTTAAGCCTGGCCGTGTGGTCCGGTTCTACAGTACAGAACTTTACCGCGGTGTTCTGGAGAAAAAAAAGATATAGGGCCTCTCTCCTCCCATTTGTCCGGCCCTCAGAAGGAAGGCGCCAGATCTATCTCCTCTATCTCCTCCAGGGAACGCTGACATTCCCGAAGACACCGTCTGCTGTGATCCACCCCCCCCACGCGAGCCCGCACCCGATTCTTGGAGATTTATGTCATGGTAACCCGATCTCTCTTTCCTGGAACGAAACCGCGGTCTCTCCCCGTTTCCCTCCGCTGCTAGTGAGGTACGCTGATGTGTTTGCTTCAGAGAGCTACAGGAGACAGGGTTCTCTCTCTGTTGTTTTCATCTGATACAACCCTCAGATGTGAGGTTATCTGGATGGACCTGGTGGTTGGGCTGGGCTGCTCCCAGCGCTGGTTAGGACGGCCACGTGAAGGAAACAGTGTGTACACACTCACGCACGCTCACACGAGCAAGCACGCTCCAGCTCTGCCCAGAGCGTGATCAAATGCAGACAGGTCATCTGTCGTAGGAATAATCGTTCCTTGAGTAGAGTACATGATCCATGAGATGAGAAAAAAGCCAGTTCATTGGAATGTGGTAATTATTTATCACTTAAAGAAACACCTGATGACTGATCATATAACCAAATCAAAACACAATGTGGGTGACGTCACACTGTCTAATCGCAGGGAAGTGTGGCACTGAAACGATTCCTCAATTTAGAGTCTGGACCCAGTGCTTGCTGGCCCACGGGGGTAAGGAACAAACACACCTTACCTGTCACGCCACAGGCCCTCCGGAGGACCCCACAAGTCCAGAGGGGCCCCAGAGATCAGCCAATAATGAGCACAGAGGCCGTGAAACCGGCTCCGTGGAGTAAAGTCAAAACACTGTGTTCCATCTCAGGCAGGAAGAGTATGTTCCATCACCCCCCGGGTTCTTCTTCGTAGTCTTCATTATGTGGTTACTATGGGAACCACCATAGGATGAAGCCGGAAACATGACGAAAGGCTGCATGTAAGATCAGAAACGATGTTGCCCAATCCGCGTGTCAGCCGGGACTAGGAACTAGATTACAATGTGCTCGGTGACTAAGTACAAATGGGCTGCATTAGGACGCGATATGGACGCAGTTTGTTTAAAGCGCTCCTAGGGGACGGAGTTACGCAATCTGTGGTTGTTGTTTTTCACCGTTTAGGCCGGTTATTTTATTTAATTTGTTTGTCTTTTTTGGTTTGCATTTCTTGTTGTGTGTTATTGGTTTATCCACCACATCTTTGAAGGACATTAGCTACTTTCACATTCACCTTTAACAGATTTTTCATTTGACATGAATCGTATCTCAGTCACAAAACATGGATCCGCCATTTTCTTAAAAGTCTGGCTGAAGTTTTACAAATCCAAGTTAGGCTTTGGGATGCACAGGACTACAATTTGTGGGCGGAAATTGAATTTATTGTTTATATCAATATATCCAGCAGCTGTATTTTTCGACAGAGTATCTCCAATCGATCTCGACTCATGTTGGCATTCCTCCATCACCTAGCAACACACGCCAACCGAACGCGCATCGCTGTCCTGGCCATGTTTTGTTCCGGCGCCTCGTTCAGCAACCCCAGCTTGCCCATGCATATTTGATCAAAAACCCAGATGAAGGTTTCATAATATCACTGGGCCCCAATTACGAGCGGTTCTGTTGGAAATTGCAATGGAAGGCTCTGCGACTGGCGCTGTCAGCCAGCGAGCAATGAAACGGGCAGACAAAAGGGAGCCCAGAAGCTGCAGATGTTGATGCTGGAGTGCCGTGGGCTGTGGGAGGACGGGCGGAGTGGGGGGCAGGGGGGCGGCGCTCTGGCCCTGTGGCTATTTAGGAGCCCCAGCTGGGAGGAAAGACTGAACGCTATTCATCTGGGCTCTCGGGGGCCTCGACCAGGCACCACGCAGGTACCCGGCCTATGAGGAGGCTTCGCTGGATGAAAGGCGGCTCCACAGATGTCACCTGCTGGGGTTCAGTGGCCCAGCCAGCAAATGTCATGTTTGGCAGCTGGCGTGCATCTCTCCCACCAGTTGTTGGCAGAGGGATTCCTAAAGGACGCAAGGGCTCGGGGCATCCTAATGGGACGACATTAAAGAGAGTTTCTGGCTTCTGTCTGTCATAGAACATTAACCTTGTCCGGCTTCCTCTTCCTCCAGGACCCTGGTACTGGAATCTCCCGTGAACCGGCAGTCTGGTTTCACCCGGTGGGAGGGGGGAGGTTGATCTGGTCATGTTTAAAGTTCTGGGAAAAGTTCCCTATACTTCAAGTTCAGGTGTAAAAATTATGTTGGGTGGTGGTTTAGCGGGAAGAGCCGTCTGATTTGGCAGCGAATCTCTGCACCCAATAAAACAACTCAAAAATATTTTAAAGATATCTCCTTTCTCTACCAGTTCCCAGGGTTTGAATTCACCTAAAGCTTTTATGAAATTTGGACAATTGATCCATTTTACAGTTTAGGAATGTCCCCAGGAACCGCGACGGAGAAAAGAGACCCAGAGGCCGAGCTTGCGTTGCCGTTCCTACGGTCCGTCTGACGAATGGCCCGTTCGTATGAGGCAGTCACCTTTATAGCGACACGCCGTCCTGGGGAGCAATGACTGCCGTAAGGTGCTCTCATCCTCCTGACCTGTGAGACATGATTAATCTCCGCCTGCCATCTGGGCGAGGAGACAGACCACTCTCTCTCTCTCTCTCTCGCCTCTCTCTTTCCTCTCTCTCCGTTTGAAGAGAGGTGCATCGCGGGAAACGTGGCGACCGCTGCCCCCGTCGGGGTTCAGACCGTTCCGCCGCTGTGAGGTCACGCGGCTGGACTCACTTTCGCCATGAACACGGGATAAATCCCACGCACAGGTATACCGACTGCCTGTTCAGCCGAGCTTCCACCGTCAGGTTCACGAGGCGAGAAAACGGACCCGATGCAAACAGACCCAGCGCTAATAGCGAAACAATGAGGCTACCTCTGTAGATTACGCCGGAACAAATCGGCAAACTAAATTGTGTGGTAACGATGTCTCAGAGAAGTCTTTGTTTCCAACGGCACTCTCTGTGGTCGCGTTAAAGCCGGCGTTGAATACAAACAGCGTGTCCCATTCCTCGTAGTCGTGCAATTGTTGCAGGGCACCAGTAGCTTTAGCGTTTGTTAATCTTTACCAAGGGCATGTAACTGCAAATCCCATTGTAAATACTGCGTGTCTGTGTGGCTCAGTGAAGCATTAGCCAAATGCCAACTTCTCACTGAATCTGGAGCCCGTGGAGACATCAAGCCCAGTCTAATAAACTGAAGTATTATCGTTAATAGGAAACATACATATGGGAACAGAATGCCACCCAACTGGAGCCATTTATCTTTCTAAATCTTCCATCACAAAAGACATCGTCATGGGTGCTCTGGTCGTTGTCCTCTACCGGGCAGGGCCGACATAAATACACGTGAAACCGTGAGAGCACGGCTGGATATCGACCGCCGCGTCCAAATCAATCTGCCGCGGAGCCGGCCTCCATATTCGAATGGGTTAGGGAACGGGAGGCCTGCTAGCCAAACGGACAAATCACACCCAGGGGACCGGCCGTGCAATTAAGATTATGATCAATGACAAGTCAATCATCCGGGCCTCTCACTCCGTCGGCCGTGTTCTGCAATCACCCTCCAGCTGGCAGGGGTTGCCCCGACCCAATAGGAGGGCTTCCTCATTACCTCCTCTGAAGAGCAGTTTGTTAGCAGTCAGTCACATTTCCGAGCTCTGACAATTACCCAGAGCCCCCGTTGGTGGCATGTTGGTGCTGGTCAGGTCATTCAGATCCCTTCTGAGGAGTCCGATCAGGACATGATCCAACTGAGCGGAATGTAGACGCCTCAACAACAGAAAGGTCCTAGCAAACGTTTATCCAGGAACATTCAAATGTATTCTTTTCTTTCTTTCCAGTGTATTTTGTGAAAATGCATAACGCTTTATTTTTACTCAAAATGGCCGAATGTGCGATCAGAGTTCACGACATCCTGCCGCTCTGAGGTCACACGGCCAAAATGTGCGAGCCAATCAGAGTACAGACGATCCTGCCGCTGTGAGGTCACACGGCCGGAATGTGCGAGCCAATCAGAGTACAGACGATCCTGCCGCTATGAGGTCCCACAGCTGGGCTCCTGCGCTCTGCAAACACTGGACAAATCAATAACGTGTAGAGTACATCAACTGTGTGTGTGTTTAGCGTAGCTCCTTTCACTAGCCTGATTAGGCAGCCTCGTATTCACACAGGACACCTGCTGAAATTCACCGCACAAAGCTCTGCCGTCAGTCAGTCTGTCCGTTCGTACACACTGTTCGACAGTCATCCAAGACACATTGAATACTCCACTTTCTCCCGATCTCGTCTGCCTGAATTCATTAATGGCCAAAGACAGGAGATGTGCACGGCACCCTCCATTAGTCATTAGAGCCAGGACACCCCTCCTGCAGGCCCCTACGGCCGGATAAAGGAGGCAGGTGTGAGGAGAACGTGAATGTGAATCCATCAGAGCACAATTAGGGCCACTAAAAGAGCACACTCCCAAACCAACAGGTTACGGCGCTTCAGCGGTGAGTCCCATTGTTTCCTGGTTAGACACGCCATTCAACATCTACCTCCAGGTACCGGAGACGCACATCAATTGCCAAATCGACTATGAATAAAAGTGTGATGTTTTCCTATCTTTTGCAGGTGCGTCTCAGCCCGTCCGGATCAGCCGTTACGCGGCTTGGTCTATTAGGCACTCGGCGTGTTGTCTAATTTGCCGTGCCTGGAGGGCCGAGAGAACCAGGCCTCTGTGGTCGGAGAAAGGCAGTTTAACCTAATTTGATTCTAATTACGAAAACAGGAAGTCCACCTGCCACGCATATTTAGGGGGGGTGCGTTCTGTCCTACACAGAGATTTAGATTTTTACATTCATGTAAATAGCATGGCATTTGTTACCGATAAATGCCCAGTGATACATGTTCAGTTTTATAACAGACTCCACAAGCAGTGATACACGTTCAGTTTTATAACAGACTCCACAAGCAGTGATACACGTTCAGTTTTATAACAGACTCCACAAGCAGTGATACACGTTCAGTTTTATAACAGACTCCACAAGCAGTGATACACGTTCAGTTTTATAACAGACTCCACAAGCAGTGATACACGTTCAGTTTTATAACAGACTCCACAAGCAGTGATACACGTTCAGTTTTATAACAGACTCCACAAGCAGTGATACACGTTCAGTTTTATAACAGACTCCACAAGCAGTGATACACGTTCAGTTTTATAACAGACTCCACAAGCAGTGATACACGTTCAGTTTTATAACAGACTCCACAAGCAGTGATACACGTTCAGTTTTATAACAGACTCCACAAGCAGTGATACACGTTCAGTTTTATAACAGACTCCACAAGCAGTGATACACGTTCAGTTTTATAACAGACTCCACAAGCAGTGATACACGTTCAGTTTTATAACAGACTCCACAAGCAGTGATACACGTTCAGTTTTTGAAACGGCATTGAAAGGTGTTCATTCTCAATCTTCACCCTCTTGTCCGCGTCCTGAGGAAATAATTGCCATTTTTAAAATCTGAGCTTGAGACTGCACTCCGTCTGGCTCTTGAACTTCCGATATCACCTGGAATATTTTGAATATTTCCCAAAGAATAAATGTTTGAAATGCAAATAGAAAAATGTAGATAACGTTTTCAAGGAGCAGCGGTGTATAGAATTTGTACATGAATGTTATCTGCGGAGAACAAAGCGCTACAGACATAACACAGTAAATGCATACTATTACGTCTTCGTAATTTCAATATTGACCCTGTCCTTGTACAATGAATAAAATATGTCCATTACATCATAATATTCCAATAATACAGAACTTACAAAAATGATGACCAGAAGTGATAATTTCTGTAAGGGCTGTATGTAAAAAAAAAAAACAGCAAAGGTCATCACCAAGGTTACAGGGCAAAAGATCGACGACCCTCTGACCACCGAGCATGATCTCACTTGTGTCTGTATTGTTAGTGCTGGAGCTGACAGGGAGATTCTGATGAGTTGGGGGGGTGGTCTCTGATCCAGACACTTTGGTTGTATGCAAAGTGCAGACGTTGTAAGAAAAAAATGAAAGTGAACAAAGTTATACTACAATAACAATTACAGCTCAGTCTTATTTCTTTCAGCACGTCGGCTGCTAAGCATTCCCAAGGGGGTGTGGCCTTAAGTGGACTGCCGCAGAGAACATGTATACTGTAAAATTGCTACGAAGATGGCTAATTAGCACATGACATCAACACCTGAAGAGATGGTGAATGAAAATGTGCGTGCAGAGTTGCAGTGAGTCTAGGTGCCCTGATGTGGGCTGATAGCAATGAGAACACTCACGTTTTAATCTGGATTGTTGTCACTGCTGAGGTAATCGCATTTGCGCTAGGTTACATGAGTCAGACGTGGTGAGAGTGATGACTTGTCTGAATACACGTTTGACTCTAGGTTGTTATGTCATTATGATGTCATTTAAGGATGACTAGGTAGAGGTTATTATTTGTTGACTAGGTAGAGGCTGGGAGGTGCCTTCTACAGGGCATGTGTGGTCAGTTGAGTAGGTAGAGGCTGTGAGGTGCCTTCTACAGGGCTTGTGTGGTCAGTTGAGTAGGTAGAGGCTGTGCGGTGCCTTCTACAGGGTGTGTTTGGTCAGTTGACTAGGTAAAGGCTGTGAGAAGCCTTCCCTTACGAAAAAAAAGTATACTTTAAGTTTATTTTTGTGAGTATACTTAAGTTTAAAAAGTATACTAATATTAAGGTACTTAAAGTATACGAGAAGTGTACTTATTTATATACAATTTTTATACTAAGTAGACTAAATTGGCCCACTTTTTAGTTTATTTAGTACACTTTAGAGTACACTTATAGCTTATTTTAAGTATACTTTTGAATACTTTAAAGTAACCTGTGTAGTGTACTTTTAGTTTATGAAGTTGACTTCTTAATGTACTTAAAAGTATACTTTTGTATACTTTAAAGTAACCTGTGTAGTGTACTTTTAGTTTATGAAGTTGACTTCTTAATGTACTTAAAAGTATACTTTTGTATACTTTAAAGTAACCTGTGTAGTGCACTTTCAGTTCATGAAGTACACTTCTTGAAGTACTTAAGTATACATTTGAATACTTTCAAGTACACTTTCAACTCATGTAAGTACTTCAAGAAGTAAACTTAATAAATGTCAATTTACTATGATTTACTAATAGATTTAAACACATAGTATAACTGTACAAGCCATGTTTGTCAAGTGAACCTTAAACAATACTCTAACAATCAGTGTCATGTGCCTGGTAGGAGTTCCACTTAAAACTTTAGAATAAACATACTTGTGTATTTAACATCTTTAAAATAAAGGAAATACAGTACATATTCCAAATACCTAAATAAATCTGAGAGGCAAGACATACAATGTGACTTAGACACATTTATTGCGAAACAGATAAATATTTTCATGAGATAATATAGTCAAAGCTACATTAAAGGGGGATAAACCAGCTATGAACACTTAAAATATTGATATATACATATATTGGAAAAAAAAATTAGAACTATTTTGAACTCTAAATGTTAAAATAAACATGTTTTTTTTTTTTAAACATGGTTGTTTTTTTAACAATATGCTTATTTTTTGTACATGAAATGCATGCTCACATCTTTTCTGCCTTTACTTGTCTGAAGCATTCATTGTTGCACTTCTTGCGTAAGATCCTCCGGACATCTTGCACTGTTATTTCTTAAAAATTTCTCCCTAGCATGCCCTGTAAAAAAAACACAAGACAACAAGCAAACATGATTAATATATTTAACATTTAATCGAAATTTGTGAAAATGCGCAATATTAAATTAGGATTCCAAATACACACTTGCGTGAAACATACCAAGGCAGATGAATTGTCGCCCCATTCACTGTTCGTATTGTGTACGTCTTCCTCTTCACTGCTGGGATCAGTTACGTCTTCCTCTTCACTGCTGGGATCGGGTACATTGTCCTCCATGCTGTTGGGATTGTGTATGTCATCATCCTCTTCATTACTGAGATTGGGTATGTCTCCCTCTTTGCTGTTGGGATCAGATACAGAGTATTCTGCATTGGCATTAACTTCCTCTGAAGCCTGAAGAAATGAGAAAGGGTAAGGTACATCGTTTAATTTATACTATAGCCAGTTAAATGCAACATCTTATAAACACCCAGCGTGTTACAATTTATAAAACACAGCATCAAGAAAAAATAAATTATCATCAAACTAGTGGCTACATGGCTTATTAGGATAAAGTACATGTTCATTTTTTGTTCCCTGCCTCTTACAAACAAGCTACCTAGCAACCTTGCCTAATTAGTAACTGTAGCTACCAGTTACCTGAAAAACAAAAGATGCAGATAAAAGATAAGTAATTGTTAACAAGGGCTAGTTACGTGTTGTCTTCTTACATGGCTCAGACGTAAATAGCTATCTAGCTAATGTTGATGTGAGCATTAACCATAGCCAAGTAGCTAGTTAGCTGTTATCTCATATAGGCCTAGATAAAGTTAGAATTTAGCTCAAACTCACCTGTTCATTCCATCTGTACTTTGTCCTTTTTGGAATCCTTACACCTGATTCTCGAGTTTAAAGCGTAGTTTATGGCGACTGAAACATGCTGCAATATCTCCGGTTCAACATATGATATTTTGCTCGCGCGCAAGGAACAGGAAGTGACGTCGCTAATCAGCTCCGCCTACATCCGCCTTCTTCTGATGCTTCATTGGACATTTTTCTCAGTTAATGCATGTAAAATATGTTCAAATATATGTTAATGTCCTGTCTGTCCGGGGCTTTTATTCATATCAGACTTATAAATGTTCCTCACAATACATACAGGAAAGGCGGAATTAGACATTTTTATTAATACTCCAATTGATTATTATTAGTATAGTATATGAATATAGGCGCGCTCCAAAATATTCGGTAGTAATTATGATTGCAGCTTCAGTAACAAAAAAGATTAAATGTGCAATGCATAATATTTCATAGACATGAGTATTAGAATATACAAGATGGATAAAAAAAAATGACTTGTAATCTACTTAAAAAATATTTTGACTGTTTTTGCTGTATAATAAAAGAAAACGTACATCTCCAGAAGAAATGTGTAAAAATGTTTTTCTATTTGGTAGTATACTTAAAAGTTCAAGTAAGTTAACTATTTTCTAAATGTACTTTTTGAAAGTATTTCATAAGTAAACTAAAAGTGTACTACCCATTTTGTAGTATACTTATAGTATACTTGAATATACCTTTTTCTAAGCATACTTCTTAAAAGTATATCGAAAGTGAACTAAAAGTGTACTATCCATTTTTTAGTATACTTATAGTATACTTTAATATACTTTTTTTCGTAAGGGTTCTACAGGGCTTGTGTGGTCAGAGGTTTGATGATGCAGACGCTGATTCCATTGTGCTGATCCACTTGGGCTCGTAACCGATTTCCCAGGAGTGTCGTTCTGAGCAGGAGCGGGTGTGCGACACCCCCCAGTCCACAGACAGGTAACAGACACCCCCCAGTCCACAGACAGGTAACAGACACCCCCCAGTCCACATGTTCAGGGACCTAATCGAACTCATCTGTCGACCCTTATCAGCTGACAAAATACACCGGTGGTGTTAATAGCGAGGCCACGCTCTGTTTTCCCTGTGTCAGACGCTAACAACGGGGGAGATTGTTCCGTTAACGTGTGACTTCCGGTTTCAGAGATCTGGTAAGAAAAGGAGCCCATTGGCCGGCTGCCGGATAAGTGAGTGAGGTCCGAGGGAACGCCGTGGCACCGCTAAAAGCGACCTAGTCAGCGAGCGCTGGAGGTGAACTGAAAACACATCCGGGAAACGCAACTCTACCTCACCGGCTCAGGTGTATTAAATGGACTGGGCTAATGTCATGGGTTTTGTTTTTACAGTTCCTCTCAAAGATTTGGCGAATGTCACGGAAGTCTGTAGTTTTCCATCTCTGTTTCCGTCGCCACGCGGGTGTTGATGTTTGACTCCGCTTGGCAACGCCACAGTTTCCCTTTCAAAATGCAAAAAAAAAAACTTGTCTGGTACCTGACCTTGGAAACGGCGAATTTGATTCCAGCAGCTCGTTCCCCGTGTGTAACTTTGATCTCTCGGTATTTAAGTCAATAGTGCCCAAATTGAGTGGTGAGTAATACAGCAGCTTATGTGGGCGTATTATCCACACTACATGCAGGAGGCCATCTGAGCCGAAACAGAAGCCTCGAGAGGAGAAAAACGAGAACGGACGGACGGGGGCTGGTCGGAAGCCCGACTGCTTGTCTGAGGAGCAGGTCAGGTTCTCGATGGGGAGAGTTCTGTGTTGCTATGGCGATGTATGTTTCCTCCATCACGTCCTGGGGTTGGGTCACCACCAGCCGTACGAGCGCTGCTGAAGAAGCAGCTGAGATCAGGACCCTAATCTCAAGCGCTTAGTTTGGGTAGAGGCGGACAGAGCCCGAGGCGGGCCACGACTAGGGATCAACAAATACGGCGAAGAGACGCCACGGAGCTAATGCCCGGGGAACCGGACCCGGCAGATACTGGAACACACGGCACAAACCACGGATGGATGATAATATCAGGGTGTGATGTGTGTTACGATAGCTGATGTCGGAGTTGATTAATCATTGGAGACGGGTTCATATTGTACAGTTGTTATAGACTAGCTGGATGTGAGTCCTTGGGCTTGTTTGGAGGAATAATTCAGAGGCAGATACTCGTTTGATTTAGTTTTATTAGTAAAAGAAACAACGAACGGCGAACGCATACACCTAACTGGAAAATAAAGTGTGCTTAAAGCAGCGATTACTAAAACAAACAACAGCTAAAACACAAATAACACTCGACGGACATCGGAGAAACACAAGGTGAAGTCTTGACCTCACCTTGACAGATGGTACAGGCTGTCTGCTCTGTCGGGGGTTGGTACAGGCTGTCTGCTGTGTCGGGGGTTGGTACAGGCTGTCTGCTGTGTCGGGGTTGGTACAGGCTGTCTGCTGTGTCGGGGTTGGTACAGGCTGTCTGCTGTGTCCGGGGTTGGTACAGGCTGTCTGCTGTGTCGGGGGTTGGTACAGGCTGTCTGCTGTGTCGGGGTTAGTACAGGCTGTCTGCTGTGTTGGGGTTGGTACAGGCTATCTGCTGTGTTGGGGTTGGTGCAGGCTGTCAGCTGTGTTAGGTGTTTGTACAGACTGTCTGCTCTGTCGGGGGGTGGGTACAGACTGTCAGCTGTGTTCTTTGGGTTCCCTCTCCCTTCCTGTCTGCCTGACGTACTCCTTCCTGTACACAGCTTGTGTGTTGTGTATGTATTTTTCGATGTCTGTGTGTGCGATGGTTGTGTGTGTGTGTGCTTGTGTTTGATTATAATTCTCTAATCCAGTTGATTGTGTTGGAGAGAGAACCAAGGAATCGATGACATCCACTAAGCAGGATAGAAACTGCCCTGTCCATCTACCAGTTTTCAGAAACACATTCGAAACGAACCCCTGAAATGAACCCGGGCATCACGTCAAAACGTAAAGTCTGGCGCTCACGTTCTCGTCGAGCCGCGAGGTGTAAACATCCCATCCCCGTTGACGAGCGCTCCTCTAACGTGTAATCTTCCGGTTATAGAAGTCGCTACTTGGGAAGCGTACTCAAGACGTCACATGCCGGGGCACGAGCGAGTCACTCTCTAAGCCCCGTCAAGTGCCTCTCTAATCTTTTCCCAGTGTTGCTTACGCTAGCCAGCAGTTTGCCCGGGCCATCGCCCGCGGCTCTGTCCTCGGACCTCTCTGTTATAATGGCCGGCAGCTCCTGCCACTCGCAAATAAAGTAAATATCACTGTAGAATCAAGGCTTCAACCAGCCTCCTTTTATTGTTTTCATTTCACCTTTGCAACCTGACTGACTCGCTCAGTCTAAATATATATAGTTTATAAAATATATATTTAGATATTCAAGGTAGGGCTTCGTGTCCTTAAAAGGATACAATTTTCTTGCGTTGGCGTTCCGGGAGTCTGCGGAGACTCAAGCCGAGGCTCGGAAGTCTGTGATTCCTCACAATGGATCACCGCTCAGGAAGTGAGCCGGATAGAGGGACTCTCAAGCCAGGCTGGACGCAAACCGATAACCCACTGATACCAGGGACTCATATTGTGTTCAGGGCTCCCGGGTGACGTGAGGCTGACAGAAACCTGTCAGACAGAAGGTTGCTTACAAACGCTGGTGTCTGTGTCCTCTGTTTCTGTTTCTCCTGTCGGTCCGTCCCGTGTGTCTGTCTGTCTGTCGGACCAGTGGGTTTTGTCTGTTTGTACGTCTGTTCTGTGTGTCTCTGTCTATGTGTGTGTCTGTCCTGTTTGTCACAGTCTTTGTTTGTCATATGTGTCTGTCTGTTTGTTGGTTGGTTTGTTTGTCTGACCTGTGTGTCTCAGTCTGTTTGTCTGTCACCTGTGTCTGTTTGTTTGTCTGTTCTGTGTGTCTCAGTCTGTCCATTCAACCATTCTTTGTGTCTCTCTGGCTAGCCTGTCTTGCAGTCCATGTCTAACGACCCGATCCTGCGTTAACCTGGCGTTTATCCCTGGCTAATGTTCCATGTGTATGGAGCTGATTTGGATATAAAGACCGTGAAACGCCAAAGCACCGGCCCGGATAACAGAGTGACAGGTCAGCCAACACAACAGCAGTTATTGCACCACAGATCTGGTCATATGGAGATGAGGCAGGCCCCTGCTTACATAAACCCCGGGACCCCAGTCGCCTCTCTTGGCTGCCGGATAGGAAGGAACAGCAGATCAGCGGTCGGAGAGACTGTGGAACGTCTGTGTCAGAAGTGTCACCCAGACAGACACAGAGCAGTTCTGCTGCAAATTCCTGGTCCCATCTTCAAGTACTTCTCAGTTCCACACACAGACACCGGCTCTGTGGTCGGGGCCCCCTGTCACTTCTAAGTTCCACACACAGGCACCGGCTCTGTGGTCGGGGCCCCCTGTCACTTCTCAGTTCCACACACAGACACCGGCTCTGTGGTCGGGGCCCCCTGTCACTACTCAGTTCCACACACAGACACCGGCTCTGTGGTCTGGGCCCCCTGTCACTTCTCAGTTTCACACACAGACACCGGCTCTGTGGTCGGGGCCCCCTGTCACTTCTCAGTTCCACACACAGACACCGGCTCTGTGGTCGGGGCCCCCTGTCACTTCTCAGTTCCCCTGATACGCCTAATCAATCTCTCTTTCCTCAGTCCTTCTCTCTATATCTCTCTCCTGTTTCACTTCCTGTCTCTCTTTCCTGGACCAAGAGGCAGGGGACTTCAAAGGAGGCGGAGAGCACCTGTCTTTTATACAGGGGTCACAAGGTCACGCCAGTACTGATTAATTCATGTTTTCCATCTTGCCTTATGAAAGAGACACTCCACTGCAGATCCGCTCTGGACAGCTTGTTTGTGGAAATACTCTCCTGTGTGTGTGTGTGTGTGTGTGTGTGTCCACAGCGCTGGCTGTCCATCAGGAAATGCAATATGGACACAGGCAACTAACTGGACAGGTTCACTAGGCAGCTGACTTATGACACTGCTTAATTATCGCGTTGAACATATTGTAAGGACATTCTACTTGCGTAGACACACGCATGGGTGGAACGTTGTCTTCTCCGAGCAGAACGACATTATGTAAATACTCAGAATCTGGCTGAATGTCTTATTACCCCCGGTAACAAGCCGGACACCCTGGTTTCAACTTTATGCGCACACGAGACAGCTTGGAAGATCTCACGGTGGCTAACTAGCTCCCCCTTTTGAAACTTGAACTTGCGTCCGGTTATTTTAAATACTCTTTTACAAGTATTCAATTGAATGCGGACAGTCGTCGTTCTGTAAACGAACCCAAGGCCCCGCCTACGGGGCGAGAAATACTGAGGTCACGGGTCGTAGCAACCCTGACGAAAATGTGTAGTTCCATAATTCTAATAATTAACAGTGATTCAAGTGCTTAGAGGGCGAAAAAATACAGATGTTTGTAATCAGTCTGAAAGAATGAAAGTAAATGACATTGTCTGCTGACGAAACGGTTATAATGCTTCATAGCGTAATTGTAATGGAAAGATGAATGATTACTTCATCCCAGTTTCTGCCTTCTTCTTACGCTTGCGGTTCTATATTTAGAGATAATAAATGGCTTCTATAATGTCACCCATGTTGCGTATTTTCATAGTAGACGTGACACTGTGTGCATCAATAGAAAGGAAAGGCTTTCAACTTGAAGTCGCCTGTTCTGTTTTAAATTGACGCGTCTGCGTTGTTACTGCCACTGTCGTTTTTTAAAACTACAGTCACTCATACAGGTGACAAATAAACATCAATGGCGATCGACACTGTGGATTCAGGAGGGGAACTCTAGATCCCAGGGGTTAGCTTCCGCCCTCCATGCCTCTCACGTCAGCCCCTGGCGCTGCTGTGGCCCTCCCCAGGAGCAGAGCGCGTCTGACAGGCTATAGCCACCCAGCCGTGGCCCCTGGTGCCTGCGAGTCGGAGCCCCGGCACCAGAGAGCAGCGTGGGGAGCCACGATAAGGAGCTCAGACAGGATCAACGGGAACAGTAGGGAGGTACATGAGCTCTCCTTTCTCTCTCCTCCACCGCCCTGCCCCGTCTACAACCATCCCTCCACCTCCTCCGCCTCCTAGTCTCTCCGCTTTCGACTGCAGAGCTTTTCCGAGGCTGTGGAGGTCAGAGAGGAGACGGGCGTGGCGGTGGATCAGGGCGGGCCGGTAAAGCGTTAAGCCGGTCAGGTGCAGAGCCACCAGTGATCATTAGGGTTACATCTGCTCGCTCCAGATTGTGCTCTGACTGCAGCGGGCTAGATGTCTCACCCAGGGAACGGGGCGAGCATCTGTCTGTCCTCCCCGTAGACGCCAGCCTCCTACCAGCCTGTCCAACTCAACTGGTAACAAGGTCACCTCGCTTCCACTTCCCTGCCCAGTTTTATTAAAACCACCTTATAAACTTTTTCTCCTATCTCTCCGTCACTCTCTCTCTCTCTCTCGCACTCCTTCGTCATCCTTCTGTCTTTTTTTCGGCACAGGTTGCGAATGTATCGGTCTGTCTCTGAGCTGGGACTGAGGAGATGAGCAGGCTGTTCGCAAGCATCACGGACAGGATGGTTACAGCAGAATATCTGCTTCGTGAAAATACAGCTCGCATGTCCTGTTTCTGTTCACGGAGAACATGTTTTATATTTGATATGAATCGATAAATAGGAAATGATTGCCGTGAGAGACAACTAATTGGTGTCTCGCAATTGTGCAAGTGTGTGGTTGTAACTGTTCCATCTCACATTGTTTTCACCGGATCACACCGAAACAGGCGTTGAACAACCATGGAGGGAAATTTAGATGAATGCAAAACGCTTTAATCTGCAAATTGTCATGTCATGTCTAATTTATTAGCGTTCTAATCTGAAGCAGCACTACCATGACTTCACAGCATACAACATTTTTTTACATGAGATACCCCTTGGTTTAGGGCATCCTGTCCAAACAGGAAGCAATTAACTGTAGTTAATTAGTTAACGAGTTCTGAAGGCGATTGGCTCCTTTAGGTGTAAGGGGTCCAACGCTAACAAAAAGTTCAACGTAGTGCGTTGTCAGATATCGCTAATCCCGCTAATCTGAAATTGCACATTAAGGTTTATTGACGAATGCAGAATATTGGATGTGTTAACCAGTGAAAATAACCTTATTTCCGACACACTTAACACAGCTAATAATGGCATGTGAACCGGTGGATGGTGCCACTCATTCATTCTATTAGGTAATGGGTTTTAATCTATTCCAGCAAGCAGCTTGGCCTTCCCAACCAGACTGCTACAACAGGATGTCTGATAGGAAACTCGCCAGCCCACAAATAACATACGGCATCTCATTAATCTGTCGAACGCGGCGTCCTGCGAACAGGGTGCAGGATAATCAATCAAATTCAGAAAAATTACAAAAGTGAAACGGCCTGAGTATGGAAGCCGCCGTGGGTCGAAAAGGAGCATTGATGCTTGTGAGAAGCATTCAGTCGGCCGTCCTGATTGGCTGGTGACCTCAGGCCGAGCGCACACACGGTCCGGCAGATCATTGGATAACACTAAGAAAATACAGAGGAGCGATAGAAGGTACCTCGGGTCCTGGGGATTATTTAGCAAACGCTCATATCGTACGTGAGGGTTGGACGTGATTAAAAAGGGAATGGACCCAATCTGGATGAAAGCCATTGACCAGGACAAGCTGGAGGATGGCAGGGACCGACGGCGTGATTCATGGTGACAGCCTCAGATGTAGGTGACTGTGTGGCTCGGAGCCTGGCCGGGAGCAGACAGAAAGGACCGAAACAGGTGTGACTGCAACTTTCTGCCTCACAGGAGACTGGGGTGTCCTTGGTCAAGGGCAGAACACCTGTTTCATTGTTCCGTCTCCGCAAATGGCTTTTAAGTGCAAATCGAGCCCCGCGCAGTCCGTCCACTAATCTCCACCAATATTTGCAGTGGCTCCATTTGCATAATTGGTCAAAGGCAAATTGTGGTTGAGGCTTTGTCAGACGGAGACGAGGAGAAGACCGGAGTGAAGGACCGGCATCGGGTTCAGTTGAAGAGCGTCGTCGCGTCAAACACGTCGCCTCAATTCAGATGTTCTGTTTGCTTTATTCTCCACGGAGACTGAAGGGGTTAAAACACCTCAGTAGCACAGCTGACAGTCAAACAGCCACGTATATGTCTGCCGGAATATGCCGGAAGCATCTAGAGAACAACACTCTAACTATATCCACACACTTATCCTGGGCCACACCTCAGCTGCTCCACCACATGTTTTACACGGTTGTAGTGTATCTGACGGTTATCTTGCCATTGTTTTGTGTCGTGTCATTATAACCACAGCGCCTCTGTTATCGGTGAAATTTTTCCTCTGAATCAATGCCTTACTTGTTTTGGTTGCTCACATTAACTCTCAATAAAAAGTTCATACCGTTTCCTCTCGTTTATTCTCAAAAATCTACTATGAAGCAGGCGTACTGACCCAAAGCAACTGGCCTCGAGTGGGCATGACGAAGCGTCGCATTTATGCTAAAAAGGCGAGGACATGCGTTCGCGAGACAGACAGGTGTCTAATTAATTTCTTCCAAACTCTGATTATTTTGTATTTATGTTATTTGCCAGTTGCCCACTAAGCCTTATTGATCCGATCTGCATGCAGTGCGTTGTCTACACTGAGCTCCTGGTGTCTCCCACACCACTGATGCACCCTGGGTATTTGTTTTGGTTTAATCTACTTGAGCTTTTAACAGGAGCAGTCAAACAGGGCGCCCACGTGAAGTCTTACGGACAGACGATGCTGAAAACCCCTTGGCCTTGTTCACGGCGAAGGTAGATTATCTGTGAATGTGGCAAGAAATTTCTCCTGGGATACTTGGGCTTTGGCGGGCGGGGGGGGGACGGGGGGGTTGTCGTAATAAAAGTGGGAGCTTTACTCTTGCCAAGCTGAGACATCTGGTCATCTTATCACAGATAAGTGGGGGTTAGTCGCGGCATCTGCTAGAATTAATCCATTTTGCAAACACAGTTATCCTGATCTACTAAACATGCCGTTCCCCGACCGTGAGGTTCACGTGTGCTGCAGCAAATATCAACTTTTGACCGTGTCTGACGGGTGCCTGTGTCCATTTGCGTCACGCCCTACGGAGGGCCAGTGTGTTGCTGGGTAACGGAGGAGAGGAAAAGGGAAGGTCCCAACCTGCTTCACTGTGTGCTGCCGGGCAACCACCTCCCCTCACCTCACCTTCCTGCATGAATATTCATGGCGAAATGTGTCTTTTGTTGCCTGCCTAGTCAGCAGTCACAGAACACATGGCGAGTGTTGGCAGTGGCCCCGACTAGGTAGCGAGGCCACGGATGGAGGTAATGGCAGGAACTAGGACCTGTGAAGGGCTGACTGACATTTCCATCTGCGGCGAGGCCTGGTAATTATCGGGGAGAGGAACGCCCGCGGCAGAGCGCCATCTGCTAGGGGAGATGGCTCAATGAGGTATGAGGAGCGGGCGTCGCTCCGCCGGGCCACTGGCTGCCTCTGACATGAGGACGCGCATCTGTTGCCGGGGAGCCGGGCCGCCCCAGAGCCGCCTGGCCGAGAGAGGAGGCTGACAGGATGGGAGGAGAGCGGCCAAGATCCCAACCGGCCCCCCTACAGACGCCTACCGCAGCCCTCTCCGCCCCGACGCCCAGGCCAAACGGACGGTCGGCACGGACGCATCGCTCTCATTGTCGTGCTCGACAGCGGTCGTCGCTTCTTGGCACGGCGGACGCGGCGCCGTTGTGGTGTCGGCGGTTTGGGTCGGCCAGAGGCGGGTCATGTGCAGGACGCCAGGCAGCGCTTAGATAATTCTGTCTGGGACACGGCACGTTGACGTGCGCACTGAGTCCGTATGCGGAGTGTGTGTACGGTGTGTGTGTGTGTGTTGTGTTCAGAGGTGTGATCCGGGTCTGTGTGCTCCACCACCGGGCCCTGGGTGTGCCGGCTGTGGTTCTGACTCATCTGCGATGCACAGCTTTGTGGGACCGAGGTGTCGTGGGAGTCCAACACCATTACGCCGGGCCTCACACACCTGGCAGGTGTGGCGCAGCATCAGCTCGTCCCGGTTCTCATCCCGGGGCTCCCGGCAGTCCAAGTGTGCTTCTGTTCGCCACGCTGCCCACAGACACACAGAACAATCCCATTAAACAATGGGCCAGCAGTACAGTCTCTACAGGGAACCACAAACCCATGATGAAAAGCCAAGGACGCCTATTATAAAGACAGCTGTGTGTGTGAGTGTGTGTGTGTGTGTTTGTGTATGACTGTGTGAGTCTCTGTGTGTGTGTCTGTGTGACTGTATGTGTGTGTATAGAATGGCTGCTTTGTGCGTTTTAAGGTTTATTAACTTCAAACGCAGAAATTGTTCATAAATTATTCACGTACAATATTAAACATAGAAAATGTGCTTTTTTAATAGATTTTGGGACCTGCTTTACTTCTATTACGTACATGTTCAGTGGCAGTTTTTACACGTTGAACGCATGAGCTTTGTTTTTCGACAGCCGTCAAATCCCTGACTATTTGTCGTCACCTTTGTGGATCAATGTTTCCATACAGTCCTGAAGTCTGTCAAATCACACCGAGAAAAGAAAGAGAGAATTCTCACCGTCACATCCATTTGTCACACTGTTTCCACAGATTGTCGGAAATCTAAATACGATGGCTCTGATGTGGCGATGGAAGAACTTGCCTTTGATCGTACTTTCCCGTTTGTTTCCCCGTGCACATGTGCCCGTCAAAATCAATGACATCGTCGCGCTGGAGACGCGCAGCCGCGTTTACTACTGAACAAACGTGCGCGGCATCACGCCGCCTAGTTTACCCACCTCCCAATTATTGCGGTTACCGTGAAGCTGCTGACGCGAACGGAGAAAAAAAAACACAACACTAATTCGCAGATGTCTCAAGGTGTGTCGGCGACGAAACAACGAGACACAAATTTAATATACACAACCAGACGTCTACTCAAGACACCGAGTCGTATTTACGGAGCATTCCTTTTACAGCTGTCAATTACCTCTGAAAACACCCCTTTGATAAGGACTGGTCTGTTTATTCCCTCCGCGCCTTCGGAGTGGCTTTTCAGATGTCGCGGCACTTAGGGGACATTTGCCACAGCATCAACAGAGCGCGTGTTCCCCATTCAGAGGCATTAACTTTGTGCCACGTGTGTCTAACAAACAGAGAGCATTCTGGGAGCCGCTAATGACACTCATCTCCCCCCACGCTCCTTTCAAATTGCTCCGCTAAATGAAGTACAGCTGTCTGGACCAGGTGCGCGACGCGTCCCCCTTTTAGAAAGAACAGGAAATTATCAAATCCCCCGAATCCTCCGCAAACAGGCAGCGGGGAAGGGTCGCGGTTGGATTTCTCCCGGTCCCGGGCTGTCTGTCGGTTAATTCGGTTTCCTCTCCGTTGCAAACGGCGGCCGTCAACCGCAGCCGACCTGAGTTGAACAGGGTTATTGTTTACAGCTGGTCGTGTAATTACTGGATCCAGCTCAAGCAAATGTCTGGTGTAAGGATGTTATGTATACAGTATATGAGCTTGTGGCCACAACAGTAACACTGTGATATTGCTATGGTCCCTTAAAATTAAGTGAAAAGGCATATTGCTTTGGTGAACTGGTCGGTCGGCTGTCCAGAAATTCTGAGTCTGGTTGCAATGGGGACAACTGGAGCGATTCATCAAATTCGTCCACGAACCATTATCTCAACATCGACCAAATAACAGCAGCACATAAAGATGAAGGAATTCAGTTGTCACTTCCTTATTTCAGCACTGCTGTATCTATTGGAATATGTCACACAAAGGTAACTCAATTCAGGGCATCTGAAAGATAACAGAGAATGCATTAATTATGTTGCATTTTCGTATGTTTTTGTGTATTTTTTTGCATGTTATTCAGTAATGCTAATATATAAACTGTCTGTATTGCTATATATTGTTCAAGCGCTACACCTAGCTTGTAAGTTGTGATAACGTCATAGTACACTCATAAGGTTTCACGAAAACACATTTGGCGTCGCAGTATTTTAGGTCTCTCCGACGTATTCTGTTTCTGCTCGTGCCAGGAGACCTTTCCCGGTTCTCATTGAACACTTAATGTATTCACTGCCCTGGCTCAGACGTTCCCTTTAAACTGCCATGCCAACTTCACAGGACCCAGGTGTACCAGAGCCGTTATCAATCCCACTAACAAGCGTGCTTACTGGGATCACAGGACACGTTGTGGGGTAACTTTAAAGTCCCCGTCTGGAGCTCCGGCTGACCTGAATTGGAGAAGCAACCCCCTGCTGATTGCGGCTAACCTCTGATGGGCAGTCTTACTCGGAGACTTGGCCGGCACTCTGCCCGGGAAAGGAAAAAAAACTCTTTGAAATACTGGAGTTGCATGAAGAATTGAGACGCAGGACAAAATCAAAGGGTTCTGATAAAAAAAGAATCAGAGAATTGGAGATGAGGTGTGAGGGAAAAGCTTACACTGCGATGCGGATGTAGTAGGAACAAAGAATTTCGGAACTAACAGAAGGCAGGAAACTTCTTTATCGTGGTCTGACAGAGTGTAATGTACGTAACATTCCTGCTATAGAGAGCATGTGGTGTCACCTTCCCTGAATACCTCAAAGCAGCCTGGTTAGGTATCCCGTCCGGGGAAATAATTGCAGTGAAATTGCAGATGGTTTCATCCAGTGTCGTCAAACAGCCTGTCACCATCTCCAAATGAGCAAAAACATTATGACCAATATTCCGCCAAAACAGCACCTGACCATCGGCTGACTCTACCAGAACCGTGAAGGTGTGTAGCTGTGGTATCTCGTTATATGACTTCACAGCTCACGCTGTAATTGGCTCAGTTGATCTACGGTATCGGTGTGTGATGGTTCTCCGGAGAGCTTTGACAGGAGGTGGAGGAGGATTGTGGTTCGACACATCAGGTTCTTCAACCTTTGCGGTGGACCAAGCTGACGTCAGGCAGGTGAAGGGCTGTATAAAGCAGCGTTACTGGGAGCCATTTCGATGAGTCCTTCCTGTCAAAACCACATGACACCCAAACACACATCCAAAGTCAGTCGTCATCAGAGAGGGAATCTTCAAGGTGTAACGATTCCACGACACACTGACCTGTCCCACGATCCCCTCAGAGCTGAGAAGTGTCTGCGTGTGTGTGTGTGTGTGTGTGTGTGTATGGCAGGAGTGGCCCTCCTCTCATTCTCCTCCACATGGCTCCTGGCGAGGAGTAAGGAGCAGCTCCTCCAGATGGTTATGATGGAGCTGCACATAAATTGATTATGGTGGATATTAACTGTTGCTGTCACCGGCAGCAGCCATCCCGTCCCAACGTGTCCCTCTGCCCACTGATGCGAGGTCTCCAGCTGATGGACCAGATGTTGCCCGGGGTTACCCAGATGTTGCCCGGGGTTACCCAGCGCCACGCTCCCTTTAAGGTCAGCCCAAAACCTCGCACCGTCAAAATAGGAAGCTACAATGCCTCTAGGCATCTCTATGGTGTCAAAATAGGAAGCACCAATGGTCTATGCATCTCTATGGTGTCAAAATAGGAAGCTACAATGCCTCTAGGCATCTCTATGGTGTCACAATAGGAAGCTACAATGCCTCTAGGCATCTCTATGGTGTAAAAATAGGAAGCTACAATGCCTCTAGGCATCTCTATGGTGTCACAATAGGAAGCTACAATGCCTCTAGGCATCTCTATGGTGTCACAATAGGAAGCTACAATGCCTCTAGGCATCTCTGTATTTATGTTGTCTCCAATTAGAGGCAGCTGAGCTGCATTGCCTCTAATTAAGGAGCCTAATTAGATGGCCACTGCGTGGGTCATCCTCATGTGTTTAGTCACTGGTGGCGGTCGCCGGGTTTGTTGTTCAGTGTGCGCGGTCCGTAAACATCCCTTCCGCTAAGTTACCTGCAACGCGTTGGATGATGAGGCCTTTGTTATGTGCCAAATGACAATGTCCCCAACTGATTCTCCAAGCCAGACATCTCCTAAAGGCTCCCCAAAGTGAGCAGGAGTCCATTCCAGATGCCCATTACAGGTCTGTGTGGAGGAGCACGGGTCTCCAGCACTTCTGGCCTCTAGGGGGCGAGTGGGTCGACGCCAATTCAGCGCAAAGTGAGGTCTTAGGGGAGTCTGTAGATTGTTAGCCAGGACTGACCTTGATTCTAGTCCCATTCCTGGATGTTTCTGTATGCATGGCAGAGTTCTGAGAGTTGCCAAGCGGAGAGCAAAGACCCCCCTCACGCCCCCCCTGAGTTCACCACAATCTTTTCGAGACTGCTGACTTCTGAGGTAAAGCATGGCAAGTTCGGATGTGGCGTCCCACTTTGGAGAGACGTACTCCTGAGTCGTAAAATGACGTTGAATAATACAAAGCTAGGGAGGTTTTAAACTAGACAATGCTAAGAGTTGATTTGTGTTTGCCTCAGCATCGCGTTCCTTCCGGGTTGTAGTTGTTCATGGTCTTTTCGTCTTTGATTCCCTGACTCATTCGAACTGTCCGGGATATAAACGAATCCAACACGGGCCCTCAGTCGACCGACGTGATTCGGTTGCAGACGCGAATGTGAACGACAGCAGCAGGTTCTGAGGTGTTGGATCTGCGGGACGTGTGACGTTCCTCCGACACGTCGCCCTCACAGCCCAGATGTAGCCGAGCAGGGGAAGCTGCCACTCAACCGACACATCTGAGCAGCTAGCAGGACGTGTCAAAACATCACCAGGCTACGCGTCAAGTGAGAGATGTGTGAAATGGTGGAAAATAAAGTACCTCTCAGAGTACTTCAGCTCTCATGTGACGATTCAGCTGAGATGCTCATGTGTGTGTTATTCGTATAAAATATATCGGATAGCTGTTCTCTATTCAATAAAGCAAATGTTTTTGTCTCTCTGTATCTGTTTGTGTTTGTCTGTTGTGTGCGTTGGCGAATTCATGCAGGTGTGTCGTCGTCAGAGGTGAAATCTCAGTCGGTCCTCGTTTCCTATCTCACCAAGCTAATCACACGGCTGTGTACGATCCGGCTCGCGCGGCTGTTGTCAAAACAGGTTTTTTTCATTAACCCAAATACCTTCACCTTAGCTCCTCGAAACACTTAATTACGATATGGTGGAAAATATCCGTTTGTCAAATGCGGTGTTGCGAGCGATCTGCAAGTAGTTAAATGTGAGTCAACATATTTAACTTGACAGAGAGAAGAATCCCGGACTCAGTTAGGTCCTGTCAAGGTTTACCGGGGGTGGGGGGTGGGGTGACTGGTGTTGACAAGCCCACAGTAGTTCTGTAGACAGATACCGGATACGGCACATATTTGCAACAGAGGAAGAAAGGTTTGCAACAGGAGACGCTCTGTTTACATTGGACGGAAAAACCTCACGCTCGACATATGTAAATTAGCCACAGCGAGAAGGAGCCAATAGAAAGCGATGTTGGTTTTTCATACCCGTGGGGGAATTCTGTGCATATTTAACGTGGAATTTGACCCGCCTGACGAATTACGTGCTTATCTCCTTCTACAAAGGCACTGCTTTAGAATATCTTTGAACATCCAGGCGGACGAAAAGCTGGGTGAACAATTTCTTTTTTCCGGGGACAGGTTGGAGAAATGTGCGTTTATTGTTTCCCAAATTAGATTGTAACGGCAGAAATCTCTTTGCTGCTGTATCTGGGTTGGACACCTTGGCTGATTGGGAGGAACCAGGTAGGTCGGACCCGAATTAAATTCTGATTAACTGGATACTGGAAAAACGAGTGGTTAATATCCAATCACTTTTCACTGTTCACCACTCTGCATCATTAACAATATCATCTGTACCTGCTCGAGTCGGCCAGCCGGTCTTTGGACCATTCTCTGCCTGTCAGGGGTGAATGCTCTGGGCACAAGGTGTCACGCCCCCCCCCTCCACTCTCCAAATCCTCCACCGGCCCGTCAGTGGGGACAGGCTTGGCTGGGTCCAGGTGGATATGATGGCATTTGGACTCCCGTCCGCAGCAGGAGGGACTGGGCCTCCGCAACCTCCACAGCGGGCTCCTTCTCCCCGGTCGTAGCAGGCCTAGCCCAGGGGCATTGGAGGGGGGAGGACGCAGGCAGAAGAGTAGTGGAGGCCTCCAGGGGCCACCTTTGCGTGCCCTGAGAACTGTGTCACCATCTGGCCACCCTGCAGTACAGAGAGGCAGACACATATAGCACTCAGAATAAGTCTCTCTGCCTGTCACACACTCACACAGTCCCCCATCCTTCACCAACCCCATCATCCTCCTCTTCTTCATCCCCCATCCTCCTTCCTAAACTCCATCCCCCTTCCTCATCTCCATCATCCTCTCTCAACCTCCTCATCCTCCTCATCCTCCTCTTCCTCATCCTCCTCATCCTCCTCTTCCTCCTCTTCCTCATCCTCCTCTTCCTCATACTCCTCTTCCTCATACTCCTCTTCCTCATCCTCCTCTTCCTCCTCTTCCTCCTCTTCCTCCTCTTCCTCCTCTTCCTCATCATCCTCTTCCTCATCATCCTCTTCCTCATCCTCCTCATCCTCCTCTTCCTCATCCTCCTCTTCCTCATCCTCCTCTTCCTCATCCTCCTCTTCCTCCTCATCCTCCTCTTCCTCATCCTCCTCTTCCTCATCCTCCTCTTCCTCATCCTCCTCTTCCTCTTCCTCCTCATCCTTCTCCCCTGTGCAGAATAATTGACTCAGCTGCAGCCTTTGTGATCTAATAACCAGTTCACTCCACAATGACATTTCACAGGCTGTGGCCCAGCATAAAGCTAATTGTACTAGAGAGATAGAGAGAGATAGAGGGGGAGAGAGGGGGGGAGAGGGGGATAGAGGGAGAGAGAAGGAGGGGGAGAGAGAGAGGGAGGGAAGAAGAGGGAGAGAGGGAGAGAGAGTAGGAGAGAGAGTGAGAGGGAGATAGGGAGAGGGAGATACAGAGAGAGAGAGAGAAAGAGAGGGGGTGGGGGAGGGAGAGAGAGAGAGAGGGAGAGAGAGAGAGAGAGAGAGAGAGAGAGAGAGAGAGAGGGAGCTGTGTGTGTCTGTTTATGATAAGAGGGGACTGCCATGTCGGTTCTGCAGGACCGTGGGACAAAAGGAAGTGACATTTATCTCCCGTATAGAGATAAACACACAGACACACACAGACACAGACACACAGACACAGACACACACACACACACACACACACACACACACACACACACACACACACACACACACACACACACACACACACACACACACACACACACACACACAGACACACACACAGACACACACACAGACACACACACACACAGCACACCATTACGTTGTTGTGTGTTTTTACTAAACCGAAACGAAATCCTTAACGATGTTGTGTGGAACCCCTTGTTTTTTTAACGTTGTCAATAGTGGCGAAGTTAGGTGTAATTCTGTAGGTACGCAGCCGATTGGCCAAAAGAACCCAACTGTAATCGAGCCTGAGGTAGCAGCAAACGGAGAACGCATTGCGTTTTCGACACACACTCTTTCAGTTCTTCTCTGACACGTTTTTAATTTAGGATACCTCCGGAAGATGCACAGGGGGACATCCTACAGCAAGGTCCCTTCTATCTATCTGAGTGTGTGTGTGTGTGTGTGTGTGAGTGCGTGTGTGTGTGTCCTGGAGCTGCACTGCAGAGAACAGATAGGACGTTTAATTTCCGGACTAGAGCTTCCCATTTTCTCTTCTCTGTTCGCCACGATGACAAAAGAAAGGGCCACTGAGATATATAGAGAGAGAGGGAGAGAGAGAGAGGGAGAGAGAGAGGGAGAGAGAGAGAGAGAGGGGAGAGAGAGGGAGGGAGGGAGGGAGAGAGAGAGAGGGAGAGAGAGAGAGAGAGAGAGAGAGAGGGAGAGAGAGAGAGGGAGAGAGAGAGAGAGAGAGAGAGAGAGAGAGAGAGAGAGAGAGAGAGAGAGGGAGAGAGGGAGAGAGCGAGGGGAGAGAGAGAGAGAGAGGGAGAGAGAGAGATGGATGGGGGGGGTCTAGGTTCCTGAGCTCTGTATTTGTTTCCCAGCATGCTGATGGCTAGGCAGCTTCTGTGAGCCATGGGTGTATAGAACAACGTGGAACCAGGCACCAGGAGACAGACTAAACAACGCGTTCCACTCAGAATAAGCGACGACACGGACGAGAATTTCAATATGGAAAATGTCGTTTCAAGATATTCAGAATCGAACAACGCTCGTCGACGTTTTCACGTTTAGGCAATATGAGCTTTTCCCGACGCGACTTGTAATTAACGCGTTCGTGCTACAGTGGCTTGGTGTGGAAGTCGCTTCCCTCAGTAAAACTGTAGTAGGTACATGTACACTCCAGAAGCTAGCTGACCAGCTGGAGGTTTGATGTATTGTGGGACACAGTCGAGGCTGTGAAGACATTTGATTATTTGTGTCCAAACATTTGTTTTTCATGTCGTATGTAGGAGATGTCCGGTCGGACGGTCACCAGAATTTAAAGTTCTGGTCACAATCACATAGGCGTAGGTCGTAGGCCAGGTGTGTAAAGAAATGGGTCCACTTTAGAAACAGCAGTGCCCGTCTGAACGTCTCTGTCCAAGGCTACATTCTTTGAGGCATCTCTGCTTGGGATTCAATCACATCCAGCAACCACATAACTCACTTAGCAGGACAACCATGGCATGTTTCATATTGATCCTAGTATCTCCTAAAAGCTTCTGTGGAGTGTTCAAATGAAGAGTGGGGGAGGAGGAAATGAAACGACAGAGCAAGAGAGAGAGAGAGAGAGGGGGAGAGAGAGAGAGTGAGAGAGAGAGAGAGGGCGAGAGAGCGGGAGAGAGAGAGAGGGGGGGGGAGGGAGAGGGAGAGGGAGAGGGAGAGAGAGGGAGAGAGGGAGAGAGAGAGCGAGAGAGAGAGAGAGAGAGGGTAGACGAGGGAAAGAGAGATAATGGCAAACATGCGACAGATGTAGCACATGAGATGCTCCAGATCGGACATCGCTTTTACCTGTATCTTCCTTGTCGCCCTCGTGATTTGACACTCAGGCGTTTAGAGAATAAACGAAATCACAGTGTGTCTAGACGTGCTCGTGAGAGAAGGCCTTCTCCCGGTGTCCAGATTGTTATGGATTTTAAGCCCCGGGGGGGATTTGATTGAATCCCGTTTGGACGGAGCTTCGGCAAATTGCGAATGTATTCAGACTGAGTGCATTCCACCCCACCTTTATCTAATGCGATCACGTCAAATGCAAGTTGACATTTTAATGTAGACATTACCTCAGGAAGTAAGATGTGGGTTGGAAGACAGAGATAGAGCGGTCAGAAAGTGGCGTGCACCAGGCAACGGGAAGCATTTGTTCGGCCGCTTAGTGCCGATTAGGATTTAGCCGGTCTTTGCATCTTTTAAAACGGGAGGAGACTTTTGCGACCGAGGCGTACGAGTAATTTGCAGTACCGTTGCTTTTGTTCGGACAAATTAATGAAGAATTAATGATATATGCTCTTCTCTAAATATGTCGTCTTCTCCATACTGTTATTCAAGAAACAGGGAGTTGATTGCATTAGTCAAGGGCCCTGCAACAGATGTTTCATCAACTCCACTCGGGGATTCGAACCAGCAACCTTCCGTCTATTTCTAGGCTCCTGCCCACTCTGAAATGGATGCGGTGTTACAGAGAGGTATGAAGTGAAACATGATCTAGCAGATGACTTGCATGGCATTTGCATAATGTCTCAGGCTCCAGGCTGTTGTTCTTCATCGTGTGAATTCCGGCCTCACCAACCACCAGGTGTAACAGCTCTCGATGAGCTTGATCACATAGTTCTGGATGGTGAAGGTTCTGGTGTGTGTGTGTGAGTGTGTGTGTGTGTGTGTGTGTGAGTCTGTGTGTGTGTGTGTGTGTGTGTGTGTGTGTGTGTGTGTGTGTGTGAGTGTGTGTGTGTGTGTGAGTGTGTCTGTGTGTGTGTGTGTGTGTGTGTGTGTGTGTGTGAGTGTGAGTGTGTGTGTGTGTGTGTGTGTGTGTGTGTGTGAGTGTGTGTGTGTGTGTGTGTGTGTGTGTGTGTGTGTGTGTGTGTGTGTGTGTGTGTGTGTGTCTGTGTGTGTGTGTGTGTGTGTGTGTGTCTGTGTGTGTGTGTGTGTGTGTGTGAGTGTGTGTGTGTGTGTGAGTGTGTCTGTGTGTGTGTGTGTGTGTGTGTGTGAGTCTGTGTGTGTGTGTGTGTGTGTGTGTGTGAGTGTGTGTGTGTGTGTGAGTGTGTGTGTCAGTATGTCCCCTGCCCATCATCCCCCAGGCTGCCAAGGCTTTCAGGAGTTTGCAGAAAATCTGCTCGGCAGATGGGGTTCTCGCATTTTACAACTCACTTGTGGGAGACCCATGTGGGTGACGCCATCAGTGACCCACAATGCACCGCGGCACTGAACCAGCGGATGCACTGGACCACTCCCGGTCTCCTCCTCACCCACTCCCGGTTCTCTCCCAGCCTCCCACGTTAGAAGCATCACGTACAAACGTAAACTCTGAACCACGCGGGACTAAAATAAAACACTAAAACACACACACGCAGAGCCTCCGTCTGGCTAGCAAACATCAGGGGGAGGGACAGCTGGGATTTGCCGCGTGTCGTGTGAGAAAGAACTACAAGTCCCATCAGGCCCGGCGGTGAAAATGAACCAGCTGTCTGTGGTTTGCAGATCAGATCCCATCCTCTCGGTTACAGAAACGCAAAAATAATGAGGACCAAAGTGGCCGGCATGCCATGTGTGTAGCCTTTGTTGTCTCCCTGAGACAGGAGTTCTTTTTCGTTCAATGCCTCCGAGCTGGGCTCGTCTGGTGCCAATGTTTGGTGTGGCGCGTTTCATTTGTTCTCACACACCCACAGAAAGAGAACCCTCGTGCCTCTCTAAAGCTGGCGTCCAACTCCCGCCTTTTGTTTAATTTAGACTTGAATGTGGTCCATGAATTCTCCGCACCAACTGGCTTCATCAAACATGCAGAGATCAGAGCGAACAGACACATTACGGGGGTTTTGAGGAAAAGTTTCGGTTCGGTCTCGATTGAGCCCCGGACGGGGAGAACGCAGACAGCAGACGATCTATACCGTGCCTGTTAGCTAATATTCTAAGCTAGCAAAAAACATAGCTCCAGGTAATAACTGGCAGTGTAAGATTAGTGAATATAATTTCTTGCTCGTAATCATTCAAGTTTGCAAAAATGGTTTTCTAGAACAATAGCCAAGTTTATTCGTCCGCTTGCCATCACATTTTCCACCGACAATCGGTCAGTGGTACTTTCAGTTAGACATTCTTACTAGGAGTTAGTCCGCATTATATCACCCTCTAGTGGTCAGGTCTGTTGTATGCATGCTCAACTGTGGTTGAAAGTTGAAGAAATGCTCTCGGGGTTATATATCATTGAAGACCAGGTACTCCTCTCCAAGACAATGGTAGTCCCTGTGTGGCCTCTGTCCGCATGATGTTGCGCCCGCCATTGTTCAGGAATGGTTCGAGGAACGTGATGACAAGTTCTGGGTGTTGCCATGGCCTCCAGAATTCCTAGATCTCAATCTGATTGAGCATCTGTGAGGTGTGCTGGACCAACAAGTACGATCCACAGCAAATTCACCTCACAACTTGAAGGATCTGCTGCTAATGTCTTGGTGCCAGATACCAAAGGACACCTTCAGGGGTCTTGTAGAGTCCATGCCATGGTGGGTCGGTGCTGTTTGGGCGGCACAGGGAGAACCAACAGAATATCAGTCGTATTGTTGTAGCCCATTGGTCAATACACAGTATATAAGTGTAATAACACTGTTTTGTATACATGTATGCCTCATATCCTCTAGTAATACAACTGCTATATATTAGAATACATAATAATAGAATCAAATTTAACTTCTCCCGGTATTCCATAAAATGAGCAAACAGCACATTCGAGTTTGAATCTGCTGCGGGGGAGAAAAAGCGCTGTAAAAAGCTGACAATGTCAATACGAAAAAAAACTAAAGGAGTACCTGGCAGTCAGTCAAACCGTGCACCTGCACCTATACAAACTCTCTCTCCTGCGTGGTTCTCTGGCTCGTATTTCTGGCATCCCTTTTCATGGGCATTCTCCTCCGTGCTCTGTGGCTCAGGGTGGGGTGATTTCTGGCGTGCTTTGCGGTACGGTGCTTCGTGTTTTACCCCTGGCGAGAGTGGGGCGGGGGGGATTAAGAAGAACCTGTTTCCTGATGACATGGCACGGAGATGCAAACACCTGGCCAGCCTGAAGGACATGCAGAAGACATCCGCTCTTCATCGCCTCTGTTGTCTCCCATTGGATGAAACAGCTGCTGTGGAATCGCTCACGCACAGTCCTCACGCCACACAAGCCATCAATCTGTGTGTGTCGATGGAAATGTGTGTGTGTGAAAGATGCACTGGAACTGGACAGGTGAACTGGACATGTGAACTAGACATGTGAACTAGACAGGTGAACTAGACAGGTGAACTGGACAGGTGAACTAGACATGTGAACTAGACAGGTGAACTGGACATGTGAACTAGACATGTGAACTAGACAGGTGAACTAGACATGTGAACTAGACATGTGAACTAGACAGGTGAACTAGACAGGTGAACTAGACATGTGAACTAGACAGGTGAACTAGACATGTGAACTAGACAGGTGAACTAGACATGTGAACTAGACAGACTAGGTGAACTAGACAGGTGAACTAGACATGTGAACTAGACATGTGAACTAGACAGCTGAACTGGACAGGTGAACTAGAAATGTGAACTAGACAGAAGAACTGGACATGTGAACTAGACATGTGAACTAGACAGGTGAACTAGACATGTGAACTAGACAGGTGAACTAGACATGTGAACTAGACATGTGAACTAGACAGGTGAACTAGACAGGTGAACTAGACATGTGAACTAGACAGGTGAACTAGACAGGTGAACTGGACAGGTGAACTGAACAGGTGAACTGAACAGGTGAACTAGACAGGTGAACTGAACAGGTGAACTAGACAGGTGAACTAGACAGGTGAACTAGACAGGTGAACTAGACAGGTGAACTAGACATGTGAACTAGACAGGTGAACTAGACAGGTGAACTGGACAGGTGAACTGAACAGGTGAACTGAACAGGTGAACTAGACAGGTGAACTGAACAGGTGAACTAGACAGGTGAACTAGACAGGTGAACTAGACAGGTGAACTAGACAGGTGAACTAGACAGGTGAACTGAACAGGTGAACTAGACATGTGAACTAGACATGTGAACTGGACAGGTGAACTAGACAGGTGAACTAGACATGTGAACTAGACAGGTGAACTGAACATGTGAACTAGACAGGTGAACTAGACTAGACAGGTGAACTAGACATGTGAACTAGACAGGTGAACTAGACAGGTGAACTAGACAGGTGAACAGGTGAACTGAACAGGTGAACTAGACAGGTGAACTGAACAGGTGAACTAGACAGGTGAACTAGACAGGTGAACTGAACAGGTGAACTGAACAGGTGAACTAGACAGGTGAACTAGACAGGTGAACTAGACAGGTGAACTAGACAGGTGAACTAGACAGGTGAACTAGACAGGTGAACTAGACAGGTGAACTGAACTGAACTAGACATGTGAACTAGACAGGTGAACTGGACAGGTGAACTAGACAGGTGAACTAGACACTGGTGAACTAGACAACTGTGAACTAGACATGTGAACTAGTGAACTTGAACATGAACTGAACTAGACAGGTGAACTGAACATGTGAACTAGACAGGTGAACTAGACATGTGAACTAGACAGGTGAACTAGACATGTGAACTAGACAGGTGAACTAGACATGTGAACTAGACAGGTGAACTAGACATGTGAACTAGACATGTGAACTAGACATGTGAACTAGACAGGTGAACTAGACATGTGAACTAGACATGTGAACTAGACAGGTGAACTAGACATGTGAACTAGACATGTGAACTAGACATGTGAACTAGACAGGTGAACTAGACATGTGAACTAGACATGTGAACTAGACAGGTGAACTAGACAGGTGAACTGGACATGTGAACTAGACATGTGAACTAGACAGGTGAACTAGACAGGTGAACTGAACAGGTGAACTTAACAGGTGAACTAGACAGGTGAACTAGACAGGTGAACTGAACAGGTGAACTGAACAGGTGAACTGAACAGGTGAACTAGACATGTGAACTGAACAGGTGAACTAGACAGGTGAACTAGACATGTGAACTAGACAGGTGAACTGAACAGGTGAACTGAACAGGTGAACTAGACAGGTGAACTGAACAGGTGAATTGAATTAGAATTCCTGTTATAGTCAGGATTATTCGGATCACATCAGGACATTACACTGTTGTCTCAAAAAAAAATGGCCACATACATGTTTTAGAACAGTTTTAGATGTGGGCATAGGCACAAAACTGACCCAAGGTCAGAGTCTAGAAGCAACTTCCTCCAACTTCAGCATAAAAAAAGAAATTCTAGTCAACTTCCCGACTCGCGCCCGTTCGCGCAAGCAGAGGTTAGGCGCTGCGTGAAAACTTCCAAGTTCCATATTCACATTGTCTAACATATTGAATAATGGAAAGTTGCTTGTGGAGTGCTTGTGGGCAGAGCCGGTGTCATAGGGGCACACACACACACGCACACACACACACACACACACACACACACACACACACACACACACACACACACACGCTCACACACACACACACACACAGACACACAGACACACAGACACACAGACACACACACACACAGACAAACAGCCACACACACACACACAGACACACAGCCACACACACACACACGCACACGCACACACACACACACACACGCTCACAACTTGGTCAGCACAGATGAGTTCTGGGAAAACAAGCAGCTGCAGGAGTTAGAATGGGCCATAAGGCACAACTGCTTGCCAAATTTCAACATCTATTATGGATTGCCTGAGAAGCATATTCCTCTGTGACTAGGGGCATGTTTCTGAATCACATGCAATCACACATTTGCATACTTTACACAGGCTCCAGCCCCCTTTGAACGGAAGAATGCTTTTTATCGAAACGCAATTCAAACTGTGTCGTTTTAGAAATGAAAATCGCCGGGCAAGAAATGTTTGTTCCATTGTAATCACAAGCCAATATTGCGCTTAGGTCAATGAGTGGGCAATCACAGAGAAATAAAAGGACATAAACCTTGATGAGATTGAAACATTACGATCATAATGGGTAATTAATCGCTTATCATTTGGAGTGCAACACATCGAGGATAACTACCGTAAATCAAACCGTGGTTTCAGAACATTCCATGAAACATCCCGAGCATTTCACACCGGAACTATACAGTTACGAGACACGATGACCAACCAGAGCTGATATCTCGGCATCTGATCAGGTTAAACTAATCTAAACACGCATTTAAAAAATCAATAGAGAAATGTACTGAATCAAATGGACAAACAAGGACAGTAGAAACATCCGGACTGCCCCTGTATCGGAGTTTAAAAGGACTGTTGTGGAGAACGGGCCTTGACATGGGGAAACTTCTGCAGTTGAAACACCTGGTACAGAGGTGAGATCTTCAGACAAAAACTAGTTAGGCGATACTGCTGTAACCCAGACAATCACGACATGGCCAGGTAGATATAAGACATTTTTTATGAATATTACAGTGAGCATTTCTGTAGCCTGGAGCATCCCGTTCCCATTTCCACACAGCAGTCCAGGTAATAAAACGGGATTTGCACATCACCAGCAGGTGGAGTCTGTGTCTGTCTTGTGAATTTAATTAAATAGCAGGTGCAAAATCAGGTCATGAGGGCTTCATGTGTCCCATGTGACAATGACAAGCAGACAAAGATCCTAATATGGGCGGCATTTGCATATTTTTGCCCGTCTTCTACGAGTGCCGCTGCTATCACCTCGTAGAGTATTGGTTCCATGCAAATCGAAAGAGGATTCAAATGAACTGTCATCATCATTTTCAATGGATCGACACCTAAATGAACAGTTAGGTTCTTCCAGAACAATCCGTGCCGCCAAACCTGACGCAATCCTAATTACCAACAGCTCGCCGAGACGAGACGATTCAAACCAACTGGGTCGTATCGGCAATGTGTCCGCCAGCTACTACAGAACAGTGACAACATACCTGTAAAACTCCCAGCAACCACCAGTTCCAGCCCATTACAGTCAGGCCTTAATATAGACTTCCTGCCGTGGGCAGGAAATGATGCGCAGTGAAGCTAGAAATCATCCTCTTATGGACGCCTGACCTCTGACACTGATCGGCCGGCCGTCGTTGCGGCAGAAGGTAGTCGTCGATTTGAATTGACTAGAAGAATGTGTCAGCAGCAGCCTGACTTGCCGGCAACACATCGGCTTGTTGTTTGGAAGAAGTGGTTGATAATTACCACCCAGGACGAAGCCATCTGGGCCAGCCTATCACGGACTGTTAAACCTGCATTAAAGAAGTTCACCGGTGACAGAGGACACACGTCAGAGTAACACTCAGGCGTAATTAAACCCAGAGTTAGGAGAAACCCATCATTTCTGCGGATGGACCAGAAAAGACCCTGCCTGTTCTGTTGATCCGTCAGTCATTCTGGCACCTGCCTGTTCTGTTGATCCGTCAGTCATTCTGGCACCTGCCTGTTCTGTTGATCTCTCAGTCATTCTGGCACCTGCCTGTTCTGTTGATCTGTCAGTCATTCTGGCACCTGCCTGGTCTGTTGATCCGTCAGTCATTCGGGCAGTCATTCTGGCACCTGCCTGTTCTGTTGATCCGTCAGTCATTCGGGCATAGTTAATGTCAGATGAAAAATGCAAAACAAAATCTACCCAAAAACAACTGGACGAAGGCCACCTGTATTTGACGCGCTTGTGCCGGCCATATACGTTTGCTGATGTTGCTCGCTTTTTGGGTTTTCAGGCTGGGTTTCTGCGTAAGCAACGGAGAATGTCAAATACATTTGATTAGGTGATCCAGGCCTTGGTTTGTGTGCACATTCGAGCTTGATTCTGTTTGGCGTTCGAGCACTAATTACAATAATTTTAGTTGTTGACGATGTGTTGTACCTGACTGTCTCAACACAGCTGGTTGCTATAGGAGACAATATGCAGTAGTTGGTGCGAACGACAAAAGCTCACATTAATGCACCAATGAGGGCCAAAGGGCAGGAGTTGATTTGGGATTCATTACGACAACATAACATTTCCCAGCATGTTCTACTCCTGGTCGATTTTTTCACATAATTGTATAATCCTATTAGCCAACATTTGTGCACCAATAGTTAAGCATGTCGTCATTCTGAATGTAAGTTGCGCATGAATAAACCTGTGGATATCAATACAAATTGCACATCATTTTGCCAATCAGCACGATGTGGCGTTTGGGTCTTTCAGGTTCCTTTACTATAATTCCCAGGTTTTTTAGAATTCCTGATTGTGACATTCCTGAAAACAAGTAGGCAAGTCGTCATTCAGATTCCATCATCGGGATACCTGGACATTTTTGGAAGGTTAGCAAAGTTTTGAAAGCAGAGCCCAGTTGGTGTAATGTCTTAAAAATGCAAAAGTTTAAAACATACAAGTCAAGTGTGATCATTTTACAAAAGTCAATGGTGATTTGTAACTGGTGGAACGATAGAAGAGATGTGAACATCACCAGATAGAAGAAATGTGTCAATATGCCTGACAGTTGTACTGGAGGTCACGGACGCCCTACCTTCAGTATGGACCTTCAGTATGGACCTTCAGTATGGACCTTCAGTATGGACCTTCAGTATGGACCTTCAGTATGGACCTTCAGTATGGACCTTCAGTATGGACCTTCAGTATGGACCTTCAGTATGGACCTTCAGTATGTTCACATCTCGTAGTTACCTGTAGCTACATGCTCTGTAGAAATACAGCTGAACAAGATAAGGTGGTCATCTGGGTCATCAAACGTCTGGAAAAGAAACTGCTCCATAACTAGCTACTATCACAATTGCCTTCCGGCAAAGCAGAGTTTGCCAAAGGCTACATGTCAAACCCAGAATTAAATGAATTGCCTATATTGTTCGCAGAACATCTTGTCAGACTGTGAAACCCACAAATAAGCGCGTGCTTTGTTGGACACAGGCCATCAAGCGTCTTCTTCTTCTTCTTCAGCTAATTTCCCAGCGACGCAGGACGAAGGCTGAACCACAGGAAGTTAATAGGTGTCAAGGGTGTCGTGGACAAAGAGCTGCACTGTGGCATGCTGGGAGTAAACTGGTCAACATTTCATCTGATGTCCAGCACAATGGCCTCTGGTCAGAGCTCAAACCACATCACCCACCCCACATTATTAACCTTTGACCTTTAGGGGCAGTCCCTGATGACAACCTGTGCTTACTCCGTGTGGGAAACAGACAAATCCTGTGGAGGAGTCACGAAAGCCTCCTCTGATCTCACAATAATAAGTACTGTTATTCATGGATATTAATCCAGCACGTAGGCTGAGAAAATGTGTAACTGGTGATATAGTGAGGTAAACATTATGAGGAATATAGTGAGGTAAACATTATGAGGAATATAGTGAGGTAAACATTATGAGGAATATAGTGAGGTAAACATTATGAGACATATAGTGAGGTAAACATTATGAGACATATAGTGAGGTAAACATTATGAGGTATATAGTGAGGTAAATATTATGAGGAATATAGTGAGGTAAACATTATGAGACATATAGTGAGGTAAACATTATGAGGAATATAGTGAGGTAAACATTATGAGGTATATAGTGAGGTAAATATTATGAGGAATATAGTGAGGTAAACATTATGAGACATATAGTGAGGTAAACATTATGAGACATATAGTGAGGTAAACATTATGAGACATATAGTGAGGTAAACATTATGAGGAATATAGTGAGGTAAACATTATGAGGAATATAGTGAGGTAAACATTATGAGGAATATAGTGAGGTAAACATTATAAGGAATATAGTGAGGTAAACATTATGAGGTATATAGTGTGGTAAACATTATGAGGAATATAGTGAGGTAAACATTATGAGGAATATAGTGAGGTAAACATTATGAGGAATATAGTGAGATAAACATTATGAGGAATATAGTGAGGTAAACATTATGAGGAATATAGTGAGGTAAACATTATGAGGAATATAATGAGGTTAACATTATGAGGAATACGGTGAGATAAACATTATGAGGAATATAGTGAGGTAAACATTATGAGGTATATAGTGAGGTAAACATTATGAGGTATATAGTGAGGTAAATATTATGAGGAATATAGTGAGGTAAACATTATGAGACATATAGTGAGGTAAACATTATGAGGCATATAGTGAGGTAAACATTATGAGACATATAGTGAGGTAAACATTATGAGGAATATAGTGAGGTAAACATTATGAGGAATATAGTGAGGTAAACATTATGAGGAATATAGTGAGGTAAACATTATAAGGAATATAGTGAGGTAAACATTATGAGGTATATAGTGTGGTAAACATTATGAGGAATATAGTGAGGTAAACATTATGAGGAATATAGTGAGGTAAACATTATGAGGAATATAGTGAGATAAACATTATGAGGAATATAGTGAGGTAAACATTATGAGGAATATAGTGAGGTAAACATTATGAGGAATATAATGAGGTTAACATTATGAGGAATACGGTGAGATAAACATTATGAGGAATATAGTGAGGTAAACATTATGAGGTATATAGTGAGGTAAACATTATGAGGAATATAGTGAGATAAACATTATGAGGAATATAGTGAGGTAAACATTATGAGGAATATAATGAGGTTAACATTATGAGGAATATAGTGAGATAAACATTATGAGGAATATAGTGAGGTAAAAATTATGAGGTATATAGTGAGGAACACATTAAGAGGAATATAGTGAGGTTAACATTATGAGGAATATAGTGAGGTTAACATTATGAGGAATAAAGTGAGGTAAACATTAGTAGTAGTATAAGCAGTACAGGTGATGTCATACCTGTGGTATTATGTCTTCTATACCACAGCTGCCAGCCAATCAGCATTCAGACCACACGGTTTAGAACATATTGTTGTCTTGCTTCTGTCGTCTGGCTGTAGAACAGCCTGTATCGGAGGTTGTGGGCTTTACGTTGATGTGTTTTAGATGATGGCACTTGAGTTCCCTCTCCTGGCAAACTGATCTATAGCATTCATCTACCCATAGCCGAGGCCCAAAAAGATCCAAGGACAGAAATACAACTCAAGTTAACTACTAACTATACACAATGTACAGATTTCAGATAACACGACAAGATGTAAGAAGAGCTGAGAAATTGACATTACATTTAAATTCGGGCAAAAAACATTAACTACACTGGGTTAGTATCTATTTTTCTAGACAAAGCCATGATATGAATATTGTATATGTGTCCTACAGATCAATACTCTGAATCTAATCTGTGGCAGGAGGTTGTGAGCACGAAATCGAAGCATCTCCATAGCGGTTAATTAGCGAGGTAATGTGCTAATGATAATATTAAAAGTAGACACACAGAACACAAAGCTGGGAGGACACAAATGACCACATGCTACTTTTTAATTCAAATTTAAAAATTATCACAGACATCTTTCAAAGTGAGAACATTTCAGTAATTGATGGAACACCAATGAAGGCGTGTGTGCCGATCTGAGGGAATGATGAACTTCTGAAATGCACACATTTATTTCAGTCATTAAGTAGAGGCCTTCAACTAGAGCCCTTTACAGAAGACTGGTGGGACAAACTCAGTAATACTTGTCACTCGTATGATACAGGAATGACCACCTGCCCTCGACAAATGTTGACCTCATTAACCAGCATATTTACTAAATCCAAACCAGAGAGACACTCTGGTGACAAAACAACTGGCAGGCGTGTGACATTTCTCAAGAAAGAAAACCCGGACGACACAAGAAATAAGTAACCCGTGTTAACCCTCGAGGCTGAGTCAGAGGCGTGTGAGCAGGGATTTGGCAAAGCATCATGGGTAAAGGTTGGCCTGCGGTGGTGAACACACGCGATGTTCGGACACGACCCACCGTCCAGTGCAGGTGTGTGGACCAGGTTCTGGCTTACTCTTCTCGTGTTTCACCCCCGCTCCAGATAACCCATCAAACCCTGTCTCACGCGCCCACAGATGGCGCTTCCTGCGGCCGGGCTCTGTGATTGGTGGAGGCTTTCCAAACGGTACGCAGCTGCTTGCGGATGATATATCATTGGGTCGTTATTTGGCATTTGCACTTTCATTTTAGGCCTGTCTGCTTGATGATCCCAAAGCCACATCTGGCAGGAAATGGAAGCGCAGTGATTAAACAAAAGGCTGAAGAGCAGGTGCTACTTTGACCGGGCCACAGAAAACTACAGCGTAGAAGAAGGTGGACACATTGCACGTGATAGATTTGTTTTTTATTGTATTGGCTTTTTGTCGTTTTGAGTATTTAGATGCCTTATAATATATTTGGAAGTTATACAACCATGGGAAAATGACCAGAACGTGCGCAGAGCCACACAGACAGAAGAAAAGAAAAGCAGCAGGTCAGATTTACCATAAAATATAAAATAGCATAGCTTCTGTGAATGTCTGAAAACACACTTTAGCAAAAATCTTTTTTGTTTATATACCCAGGATGCATAGTAGCATTTATTCAAATAAATGGAATAAGTCATTTTTACTACCACAACAGCCAAGGTTAGTCGGCCAGGTGTCCCTTTTAATGAGACTAGCAGGTTTATAGAAGTGGTTTACTTGCAGTCCATTTGCACATCTCTATTCAGGTGACATTTACATGCTGCAAGCACTGACTGGAATGACAATATCAACAGATGACAAAATACCGTCTTTCAACACCAGAGGGCACTCTTCTACTCTTATGGTCTTGACACCACAAACGAGACTGTACGAATTGGTCAGCTCAAATGAATCAACATGGTCAGCTCAGTGAATCAACATGGTCAGCTCAGTGAATCAACACGATCAGCGCTCAGCGAATCAACACGATCGGCTCTCAGCGAATCAACACGATCAGCTCTCAGCGAATCAACATTGGCGGCGCTGAAAGACAGGCCAATTCAAATCTTTCACTTAGTTCGTCTTTTGGTGACGTCTTAAATGTAAATATCCAGTGATTGGGTGTGACATCAGTGTTTACAACGCTAACTGTGTCGGTGACCAGAGTTTGTGATATAATGCCAATATACCACGGCTACGCTCTGTGTCAGGATGTGATGTCCAGGCACTACAGGATGTGATGTCAGGCCCTCCAGGATGTGATGTCAGGCCCTCCAGGATGTGATGTTTAGGCCCTCCAGGATGTGATGTCCATGCGTTTCAAATGTTGCGTTTGTTTTCCATTTCCAGCAAGCACAACCGTTGGCCAGTTGCCAATTTGTTGAGGTCATCTAAAGAGATTTCGCCACACGCAATTTGAATTGGCTTGATGGGAACTTATTTTGTGCCATAGGGTCAAGCTGCTCCCACAACAGCTCAAAAAGGTTGAGATCTGGTGACTGTACTGGCCACTCTATTATAGACAGAATACCTGCCGACTGCTTCTTCCCTAAATAGTTATTGCATAGTTTGGTGCTGTGCTTTGGATCATTTCCCTGTTGTAAGCGGAGATTTGCTCTAATTTAACACTGTCTGGAGGCGTTGGAAAAAGGTAATGATACAGGTGTTCTGTGATGGGTGAAGTACACATCGTAGCACGAGATCTTCAGTTTATTGGCAAAAAAGAAAATTCTCTGAACAAGATTAGATTGACAAGTTTCTGGGCATTTTCAGCCTGTAATCGAACGCACAACTGCTGACACTCCAGATCGAACTGTCTCATTGCTTTTTTAATCAGCGTAACAGTTTTCAAGTATGCTAACCTAAATGTCAAAGCTTTTTCTAATGAACTAGCCTTTTAAAATGCTAAACTTAGCAAACGCTACGTGCCATTGGAATACAGGACTGGGAGTTATTAATCGGCCTGTAGATATCTCATTTAAAATCAGCCGTTTACGGCTACAAAATTCATTTACAACATTACCAATGTCTACACAGTATATCAGATTAATTTGTTTTTTTTTTTACGGACCAAAAATATGGTTTTGTTTAAAAGGACAAGGACATTTCTCTGTGAGGGCAAACTTCTGAACGTTAGTGTATATGTATATATTTATTTTCACAATGTTTCAAATATTGATTTAACAATCACACGTTGCTCTTTAAAATGTGATTTTGAGTGCTTTTACTACATACCCACATCACAAACATGTCTGACTAAACAAGAAAATGAAAAAATAAAGGATTCCTGACCATGAACGATCTACTGGACCACTCTATATGACCAGAACATATCTACCGGACCACTATATATGACCGCACACTATTAGCAAGACCTAGAAGTTTCCACAAACTTGCATAGATACTGTGATGTGTGGAGCAGCGTTCAGATGAGTCCAATGCAGCCAAGTAAAGTAGTGGACATTCTGATATCCCCGCAAAATAAAGGTTTCAGTGAAGTACTGGACATTCTGATATCCCCGCAAAATAAAGGTTTCAGTAGCTGCACGTAGTGTGAAGTGTGAACCTGCCACCCACCGAAACATGAACAACCACCTCACAAACAGGTGCCACTTCACCACTGGGCCACAGAACAAAAACATTTTGAGTTTTTTGTCCATGTCACGGTCAACGTGACGATATGAGAAGACATCTTTGCATCGGAGGAATTCGTCTCCTACGTGGCGAACCTGAAAACAAACAGGTTTGATGACTGATTGTGTTGCAATTAATCACATGACTCCGTTAAGTGTACTCTGAACGAGGCAGCATCAGAGAATGGACATATTTTACAATTCTTTCCGGAATTCTCGGACACGTGGATTTTCTTGCTTTCGATTCTTATTTAAGGCCGTTGGTTTTCGTTTGGCCGAGCATTATTGTAATTCGTGTTTAACCCTGTGAGAACCAGAGACATGTCACGTATTTCCTAAACTGCTTCCTGTGTGCGTTCTGCCCTAAACCATCGTGTCCAAAGCTACATCCTTAGACACAGATTAATCTCTCGGTAGAATGAATCTCTAGGTTTGGATGCTAGTTTGGGATAAATATCAAAAGAACCAAACATAGAGTCATTTGGTGGAGTGGAGAAATGACCCAAGAAATACAACTCTACATTTTGTTCACACTTGTGAGGTTGGTGAAATTATGACTGCATATGACAGAAGAAAGGGAAAGCATTTCCCCTGTGTAAAAAATGGTGTATAAAATGTCTTACTTCCCCACACGTTTGAACCTATGCTGCGGTCTGACCAGGTTACACATTAACATCTACATTCAAACCACAGGAGTACACATGTCCTATCTGTGTAAACGGGGACTTGAAGCAGCCAGAATAAGGTTATCAGAAAAACAAGGGCTGATCCGGGTTCAGTTGTGTCAAACCTAAGCCATTAAACGGGCTGACCTCGGATCAGTTGTGTCTAACCTAAACCCATAAACACCTGATCTCGGATCAGTTGTGTCACTTTGTTAACACAAGGCTAATGGGCTGCTTATTGGGCCACGCGGGTGAGTAAATATTAGGGTTCAATCACGTGTTCAAATCCATTTAGTTGAAGCAATAATGTCTGAGGTGAAAGACCAGAAACCAAACAGATCAAATGTGCTGTACAGGTTAGAGAGAGAGCACCTTCCAGGCACATTCCTTAAAGCATCAGACAGACTGTACCATGTGCAGAGTAAAAACACAAATGGTGTGTCCCCAGCCACTTCCTGGTTTCATCACGTGACCCCAGCCCACTTCCTGGTTTCATCCCGTGTCCCCAGCCACTTCCTGGTTTCATTACGTGACCCCAGCCACTTCCTGGTTTCATCCCGTGTCCCCAGCCACTTCCTGGTTTCCTCACGTGACCCCAGCCACTTCCTGGTTTCATCACATGACCCCAGTCCTTTCCTCCTGGCGCCACACACAGAGCGGAAAAAAAGCTTTGTGCCACACAAACAGAACAAAAAAAGAAACTCTATTAAAGCGAGTTTAAGTGTGACAGTCTCTGATAGTGGACTCTCCCACACGCTGCCACAGGCAAGAGGATCCAGATATCCTTGTGTTTAAATCTCTCCTCTTTTTTAGTATACACCACCGTCCACAGGTCCCCACATGGCTTCAGTGGTCTGGACACAAGTGCCAAAACACACTGAATTGACATTTGACCCATGACCTCCTCCACCAGGCCAGAGATCACGTGGTCAACTCAACTGGTTCCTCTTAGCCGTGACCCTGTGTGGTGAGATGTGGCTGAGCCGAGGCACCACAGCCGAGCTCCAGATCTGTTAATAAAGGCAGCGCTTGGAAGGAGGGAGCTGGAACCAAAAGGATGACAGGGAAAAGATGTGGTGGACGAGTCCTCGGGATGATTAGGAGGGCAGAGGGTCGTCGTCCCCTTTGCTACATTTGCATTTGCAGCAGAGAACGAAGGGCGTGGCCAGGAGGAGGAACGGGGAGGCCACCAGCAGGAGGAGACCGAAGCCAGCGAAGATCCCCACCACCTGGAGGAGAAACACCAGGAGAGACAGTGGGGGGCGTCAGTTTCACATTTCCTGTTTGTGCACAGAATCCAAACTTTGCGTGGCCTCCCCCTGAGAGGAAAACACCACTGAGCCTTGCCCTGTGAAGTCTGACATGATTGGTGGAGAGTTTAGTACATTCAATAGCCAAGCAATGGTGAAATTCTCTTTTATCCCTTCAATTTTTACTGTGCATATCACCTTTCTAACCACACTGGGGCGACAGACACCAGGTCAACGGGATACTTTGCAACAAGAAGGCATTCAAAACAGGCTTCTCAGGCCACTAGAATTCCTTGTATTTCAGAAAAGCACAGAACTTTTGCTGACCACTCCGGGTCAGATACATGTGTCTAATATAACCCGGATGGACATCATTTCTGTGATGCTGTCCTGGAGGTTTCTGTGCTCAGATTCTGTTCTTGGGCAGCTGGTAGCCGGGCAATGAGACCATCTGGCCGCTCACAAAAAGGTCGATTGATCGAATCCACAACCCAGAAAGGAGGCGTTTTTTTCTCCCACCAAGCACGACAGTAAACACCAGTTGCCTTGCCAGGCGATAACCGTGAGCTTCACCGACAAAGCAACAGCATAGACAGGTCCGGATGGCTGAATACGACGTATTCCTCCTAAAGCGTCCCTGGTTAGTGGACCTACCCTGCCAGCTCCGATCTCAGAACAGATCTAATAATCAGATTAAAAGGCGACGACAGATTGAACAGAGGCTGTTGTTTCATCATGACAGGATGTGCCATGACAAATCACGCCCTTTTGCTTACAGACTACGAACACAGATCAGTTTAGCCTTTAGATCACAACTGTAATTAAATGGTCACCCAATACTCTCATTGGAAATATAAGGGCCCTGGGTCTTTTCCATGTATTCCTGTGAACACACACACACATGCCTGGTCAGGAAAATCAGGGAGGCGGTTATGGGTTGGGAAGCACAAGCTGGAATTATGCTCCAATGACTCAGACGTTCCCACTGGGCAACATATGTCTGTGTTCATGCTAGCAGTGTGTTTGCTAGCAGTTTGTATGCTATCAATGTCTATGCTAGCAGTCTGTACGCTAGCAGTCCCAACCCTCTGTTAAACACGTGCACATGTGCCCGTGTATGAATAGATATGAAAATACAGCTGAAACTACATTAATCAAAATGTAATCAAAAAGAGAAAAAACATATATTGGCTGTGGTTTTAGTTTGCATGTGATAATACATGAATATTGCAGTCTGTTCTCTGAAAAATCAGCTAGAGAGTTTTTCCAACAACAGTGCATCAAACCTGTAGTTGCTCTTTGGGGATTCAGGCTAGGTGTTTTGTAAAAAAACGCTTTATTACTACAGCTGATGTAAACAGATTGAGTGCCACTAAAAGCCCAGAGACCTGAGGTTTGTACTGTACAAAATAAGAGCTATAGTCCATAAGTGACTGTAGAATGTACGCATACTACTGGAAGAAATACATACATGACCAGTGTTAGAGTAAATAACACACAACCTCCCAGAGCACACGGACAAGACATGAAACCGTCCCTGTCAACAACACGTGACCAGGCCCATGTGGAAAATAAGGACACGGACGCAGACGATAAGAAACACTCTTACAAACATGTTAACAATACATACCTGTGTTCTGTGCCAGATGACAGACGCTCTGGAGTGGCCCAGTTTATTCCGACATGGACCTTTGTCATAGTGGATCAAAAGGAAGTCATCCTGTGTCACACACAAACACACAATGACACATGTATAAAACACATGTATAAAGGGAGTAAGGAGACAAAACAGGAGGAGAGAGGAGGAGATATGAGGAGTAAGGAGACAAAACAGGAGGGGAGAGGAGGAGATATGAGGAGTAAGGAGACAAGACAGGAGGAGAGAGGAGGAGATATGAGGAGTAAGGAGACAAGACAGGAGGGGAGAGGAGGAGATATGAGGAGTAAGGAGACAAGACAGGAGGGGAGAGGAGGAGATATGAGGAGTAAGGAGACAAGACAGGAGGGGAGAGGAGGAGATATGAGGAGTAAGGAGACAAGACAGGAAGCGAGGAGGAGATATGAGGAGTAAGGAGACAAGACAGGAGGGGAGAGGAGGAGATATGAGGAGTAAGGAGACAAGACAGGAGGGGAGAGAAGGAGATATGAGGAGTAAGGAGACAAGACAGGAGAGAGGAGGAGATATGAGGAGTAAGGAGACAAGACATGAGGAGAGAGGAGGAGATATGAGGAGTAAGGAGACAAGACAGGAGGGGAGAGGAGGAGATATGAGGAGTAAGGAGACAAGACAGGAAGCGAGGAGGAGATATGAGGAGTAAGGAGACAAGACAGGAGGGGAGAGGAGGAGATATGAGGATTAAGGAGACAAGACAGGAGGAGAGAGGATGAGATATGAGGAGTAAGGAGACAAGACAGGAAGAGAGAGGAGGAGATATGAGGAGTAAGGAGATAATACAGAAGTAGAGAGGAGGAGTAAGGAGACAAGACGTCAGGAGAGGGGTGATCTGAAGTGTGTGTTATGTACTCACATCTAGAGACTCCAGACAGTACCAGCAGAAGGCATGTTTGCAGTTCTTACACATCATCTGGGCACAGCCTTCGTCCCTCTCGATGTACACCTTACACTTGGGACAGCGTTTGATGGGACCGTCCTCATCATCACTCTTGTAGAAGGAGCTGAGGTAAAACATGGAGGAGAGAAAGGAGAGTGTGTATTAATACTGTGTAAAACTGTGTCTTAATACCAGGGTGAATCTGAGGTTTCTCTATTACAGCACACTCGGCAGGGTCGAATAGGCCTGTCATCTAGAAACAAATGCAGAATAAAAACAGAAAGGGAAACCTAAAGTGTCTTGTGCTGCTTTTCTTTCTCTTTCGGTCTCCTTTTTAGTTTCCAAATCATTGTTCAGACTTATAAATTATTGAGACATATCCTTTGAAGAACATCATCTATAAATGCCTCGTGAGTTTAGGTGAGCTGTTGTATACCATTACGACCTGAAATAGAGGACCGTTATACAACCATGGTGAATACTGGCCCCAAAGCAGGGTTAAAAAACAGCAGGGTTAAAAAACAGCAGGGTTAAAAAACAGCAGGGTTAAAAAACAGCAGGGTTAAAAAACAGCAGGGTTAAAAAACAGCAGGGTTAAAAAACAGCAGGGTTAAAAAACAGCAGGGTTAAAAAACAGCAGGGTTAAAAAACAGCAGGGTTAAAAAACAGCAGGGTTAAAAAACAGCAGGGTTAAAAAACAGCAGGGTTAAAAAACAGCAGGGTTAAAAAACAGCAGGGTTGAAAAACAGCAGGGTTGAAAAACAGCAGGGTTAAAAAACAGCAGGGTTAAAAAGACACTGGCTGGACACTGGCTGGACACTAAACAAGCCCATTCATATTCAACACAATCCTCTGTTTATTGATCTGGCCAAAGTGAATCAAGACTTTTGGATACCAGCTTCAACTCCGATTAATGGATTCCTTTCAGAAGCTTGGCTGGGCCAATCCCATCTAGTTCCAGACTCCTCTGATGTCTGAGGTCATTAAACAGACAGAACAAACAACGCACTGTGAGTCGTCTAACAGGCAAGTTGTGACCATTGCAAAGGAATCAACGATGAAACGGCAAACAGTCATTAAAATAATAGATTTGACACGACTTAACAGTTCAAACAAGAGTTATGTCCTTGACACTCTATTGAGACATGTGTTCCACTGTTCAGTGGCAGTTAATGAGTTAATCCGCCCCCCTATTCAGTCCAGTTAGGCCGACACAATGACACAATGGTGGGAGGTGTGTAGTTTTGAATCACGTAGTACCCTCACGTTAGATCTGAAGTGGATGTACGTTCTATCTGACATGGACCCTGGGATGGAGAAGTGAGAAAATGATAAAGAGGAAGATGAGGAGATTGCCCGTACGGTACCTGGTCTCTCCAGGCAGGAAGGCTGTGATGGGCAGATTGTTCTCCTGGGGTGGGCACGCCCGTTCTGGGTGCCAGGTCGCCCTGCAGATGGAGCAGAACTTCAGGGAGCACGTGGCACATTGCACCGGCTGTGGTAACGCCACGTCGGGCTCCGTCAGCTGGCACACGGCCTGGCACGAGGACGCCGGGCACCAGGTCCTGCACGGGTCCAGAAGCACCTCTGCGGTGGGCAGAATCAGAACCGGTGTCGTCAACAGTTGCCGTGGGGAATGTGTTGGCATGGTGACTAATGCGATGCCGGGCGTGACTCATTGACAGAAGACGTTAGGGCGTTCAGAGAACGGAAGTACTTTCAGACGTGCTTCGTCACGTTTCTAAACATGATGTTTCACGCCGACGCTGTTGTCTAGCGTCATGTCGGGGTGTATCCGGGAGAATGACAAGCGGACCTAGAACGTTCTAACACAGCACTCTGAATTACGCACTTCACAAGCACACAGGGACAGCAGACAACGCGCCAGCTCACACTCGTGTGTTGTGTTTGCCATGGGTTTCACATGCGTTTGTCATCTCGTTAGTCTGGATGTCTGTCACCTGGAACACTTAAGGGCTGCTAGCTGACACAATGCATCAGTGAGAGAAGAGGCAAACACAGAGGCCATTTACTTCCCCCTCAGTGAGATAATTCAAGCATGAACCTTTTCTTCACCACTGTTTAGTTTGGCTTCCTAAACTTCGAGTGGGTATTTACTTAAAGCACCAATCGTGTTTCTTTTAGAACACATCCTGCCTGTCCTATACCCACATGTAGTGGACAGAAACACTGCAAAACCCAACCAGATACAGTTGGTCAAGTGTAAGGCTACACCCTAGAGACAGAGATTGTATGTGTTGCTGTCTCCACCATCTCTCCTGTTCTCCAACTCTCCACCATCTCTGCTGCTCTCCAACTCTCCACCATCTCTGCTGCTCTCCAACTCTCCACCATCTCTCCTGCTCTCCAACTCTCCACCATATCTCCTGCTCTCCAACTCTCCACCATCTCTGCTGCACTCCAACTCTCCACCATCTCTGCTGCTCTCCAACTCTCCACCATCTCTGGTTCCAAAGTGATGATTCTGTGCTCACAAGCATCTCAGCATCACTCGGATCCGTAGCGGGGACAAGTTAGAGATTCTAAATGACTAGACCGGGAATATTGACAAGATTGCTTTGAGCCTTAATCCACTTATCTCTGAGGCTTTATAAAGGACTTCTATTAATTTCTGGGGATCTTAGCTGGTTACGGTGTCACTATTGTGTGTGTGTGTGTTTGGAGTAACCTTGAGCCTCATGTCATAGCGAGTGGGTGTGGTCCCTGCCAGTGTGATATTAACGGAGTACACCCACCCCTCTCAAACTGCAGCTTCCTGTGTCTCTGCATCATCTCTGTGGTCACCATGCACTCAATCTGCAGAAGGAAAAAGAGAGACAAATAGATAGATAGGAAGTGCAGATAAAGAAGAGCGGATAAGGAAGTGCAAATAAGGAAGTGCAGATAAGGAAGAGCAGATAAGGAAGAGCAGATAAGGAAAGCAGACAAGGAAGAGCAGATAAGGAAGAGCAGATAAGGAAGTGCAGATGAGGAAGTGCAGATGAGGAAGTGCAGATAAGGAAGAGCAGATAAGGAAGAACAGATGAGGAAGAGACTCTGGCCACAAGTCTCGCTCATAAAGTTGCTCATATCACAGACTAAGGTTAGATTGATCCAATGCTGATCTTATAGTGACTGTACGACATGCTGCGGTAAAACTGTTCTAAACTATACCTCATTTTCCAGTAAGTGTCCTTGTTTTGGACACGCAGAGTCTGGACAGCTAATTGCAGTTTCGAGGCCCTCTTTGATCAGCAGTTCCACATACTGTTTGAGGCACTGAAAGACAAGAGAAGAGTGATGACCTCATTCTGTGATTACGCCGCCACTCAGAACATGCAAAAGAAGTTTCCTGAATTTGTCCTGACCCATTCTGCTCTAACAGGCAAGCCCAAGAAACCTGCTAACCACAAAACAATTCAGTGGAAATTGACCTGACCTGATTTTAATTGGTTCTTAGCTGTTGTTATTTTCTGAGTGAGATATTAGTCGCCAATCTGTAAGAAATCTACAACCACAAACGTACTGGCCAGCTACCTACAGTTGTGAATACCTAGAGGAGGATGGTGAAATGGGGTCCAACAGAACCCAGCAATAACAGAGTACCAGAACAGAGTACAGGAACAGAGTATCAGAACAGAGAACCAGAACAGAGTACCAGAACAGGGTACCAGGTCAGAGGACACAGACAGAGGCCACAGTAACAGGATTCGAACATGAGAAGGAAACAGATCTTGGTACCAGTGTACAGAAGACACACTGGCACTGGCTGATGGTGGTCATCTGCTCCAGAGAGAACTCTCCCAGGCACAGCTTACAGGAAACCAGGGGGTCCAGGGACAGGTCCCAGGTAGGGCGATACCGAACGGTCGTCATCTTGTCTGCAGCAGAGCTGAGTGATGGAGAGAGAGAGAGAGACAGATAGAGAGAGCAAGAGCGAGATGGAGAGAGAGAGAGCACAATGAGTAACTTATGAGATGGGTTAGCGATGCAGACAGACACACGTTTGCCCTTTCACAGGCAACCGAGCGAAACGGAAATTGGAAAAATGTACGCTCCAAAATATTTTGTGTAATCAAAGTAATTACAGTCTCTGGGTGAGTATTTGGAAAGGCTGTCATGCATGTAGCGTCTCTGTGTTGTCTAATGGTTAGATTATGTCTCTTTGTTGTGTATAGGTTAGACTATGTCTCTGTGTTGTGTATAGGTTAGACTATGTCTCTGTGTTGTGTATAGGTTAGACTATGTCTCTGTGTTGTGTATAGGTTAGACTATGTCTCTGTGTTGTGTATAGGTTAGACTATGTCTCTGTGTTGTGTATAGGTTAGACTATGTCTATGTTGTGTATAGGTTAGACTATGTCTCTGTGTTGTGTATAGGTTAGACTATGTCTCTGTGTTGTGTATAGGTTAGACTATGTCTCTGTGTTGTGTATAGGTTAGACTATGTCTCTGTGTTGTGTATAGGTTAGACTATGTCTCTGTGTTGTGTATAGGTTAGACTATGTCTCTGTGTTGTGTATAGGTTAGACTATGTCTCTGTGTTGTGTATAGGTTAGACTATGTCTCTGTGTTGTGTATAGGTTAGACTGGAGTAAATAATAGAGGTCCATATAGAGAAATACGAGGACCTTAGGTGGAGAGAGTACAGTTTTATCACAATAGGTGGTGCATTGCGAAAGGAAGTGCTCCGTCCACTGCATTATTTACAAGAAGGTGACACACACACACACACATCACCATGATCTTGGTTCCCTACTGTCCAGTGTTCAGTACATTTACACATACTGGCACCTACTCTGTGTACGGTTTATTTTTGCTGTAAACACACAATGTGTATATATATATATATATAAATACATTCACAGTTCCAAATAACTTCCTGATGCTTGGAAATGACAAGGGTGCCGTAGAGTTCAGCTGTGTAGTTAACAGTTAGAGGCAGGTGCAGTAGAGGTCAGCTGTGTAGTTAACAGTTAGAGGCAGAGACCCAGTCACGAGTCATTCATCTGTGAACAGAGACCAAGTCACGAGTCATTCATCTGTGAACAGAGACCAAGACACGAGTCATTCATCTGTGAACAGAGACCAAGACACGAATCATCCTTCTGTGAACAGAGACCAAGTCACGAGTCATTCATCTGTGAACAGAGACCAAGACACGAATCATCCTTCTGTGAACAGAGACCAAGTCACGAGTCATTCATCTGTGAACAGAGACCAAGACACGAATCATCCTTCTGTGAACAGAGACCAAGTCACGAGTCATTCATCTGTGAACAGAGACCAACACGAGTCAAGAACAGAGACCAAGAATCATCCATCTGTGAACAGAGAACAGAGACCAAGACACGAATCATCCTTCTGTGAACAGAGACCAAGACACGAGTCATTCATCTGTGAACAGAGACCAAGTCACGAGTCATCCTTCCAAGAAAGGAGACCAAGTCACGAATCATCCTTCTGGGAACAGAGACCAAGTTACAAGCCATCTGTCTGTGAACAGACTGAATCACGGGCTAAATTACAATACAACAGCTAACAGGCTAGATTATATAACAGGCTAACATGCTAATTGAAGCAAAAAGGCCAAGAACGATCACAACAAGAATTTGTCCAGAAGGTAATAGACATGTTTAGTTGGTCTGCAGTCACCACATATTCCTCCTAATATTTCTCCTCATTGTCCTCACTAACTGCTCTCCTTGCAATTGCTGGCTAATTGGGAGAAGCCTCAGGGAATGACATGTCTCATGTCTAAGTCTTACTGTGGCCACCTGCCAACTTCCTGTCTCCACAACACCTGTATTTGGCAGCCCTGACTGCTGTCTTAGACACCTGCTGAGTACAGGAGATGTCACTGGGGTTGTGCTGCCATACAGCTGTCAGGCGTACCCTAGTTACATACCCCAGTTAGCCCTCTGGAGGAGGGAATACGTCTAGTTATCCACACCGGGGAAGTCAGAAAATGAATTTCATATCTGCTGAAAACCGGCTGGAGAGGGGGAGGGATGTTGTATATACTGCCAGAACCAGCCTACTGCCATCACCAGCCTACTGCCATCACCAGCCTACTGCCATCACCAGCCTACTGCCATCACCAGCCTACTGACCAGTCTACTGCCATCACCAGCCTACTGCCATCACCAGCCTACAGCCATCACCAGCCTACAGCCATCACCAGCCTACTGCCATCACCAGCCACTGCCATCACCAGCCTACTGACTGCCATCAGCCAGCCAGCCTACAGCCATCAGCCTACAGCCATCACCAGCCAGCCATCACCAGCCTACTGCCATCACTGAACAGCCTACTGCCATCACCAGCCTAATGCCATCACCAGCCTACTGCCATCACCAGCCTACTGCCATCACCAGCCTACAGCCATCACCAGCCTACTGACATCACCAGCCTACTGCCATCACCAGCCTACTGACCAGTCTACTGCCATCACCAGCCTACTGCCATCACCAGCCTACTGCCATCACCAGCTACTGAACAGCCTACTGCCAACACCAGCCTACTGACTACTACCAGAACCAACCTACTGACATCACCAGCCTACTGCCAGAACCAGCCTACTGACCAGCCTTCACAGACCCAAACGCTTAACTGGGCCAATGAGCTTTACAGATCCATTAGTGACTACAGTTAGATCCAAATGATTAGAAAATGTACTGCTTAAAATAAAGGTGTTTGTGCCAACAGGAAGCTGTCCAGTGAGGCCCCTGCTAACAACAGACATTAGATCAGAAAGCCGCTTCCTAGTTTCCAAATAACCGAATGCGGAAATTAAAATGCCTGTCCAAAGACTGTGAACACAATAAGGGCCTCGCTCACATCATCAGGCCAGGGAAAGTTTGGACATCTAGTGTGCTGTAGCCACGCCCTGTATCTAGGGCTGGAGGCCCATGGGACAGGCTGTAGCCAAACCCTGGTTACTAGGGAGGGAGGCCCATGGGACAGGCTGTAGCCACACCCTGGTAACTAGGGACGGAGTCTCATAAGACAGGCTGTAGAAATGCACTTTAGTAAATTGTCAGGAATTTCGAAGTGCTGTAAATGCAAGCCGACATGAACCCTGATATAACGGCCCTTTGTGTCAATATCCAGGCCATGGAACTGCCACTTCCCTGATTATCCCTCAAGTGTTTGAGATTGTGAAGTAAATGTGAAGTAAATGTGAAGACTGTCTGGATGGTCACGAAGTCCGACTAAACACTCCCTCCGGATAAACAGTTTCACGTGGCTAGAATGAGACTCGGCAAAGCCACAACAAGCCGTCCCCAAGTCAGGAGTTTCTCAGTGTTTCTGGTCCACGACAAGTGGCCCCTCAGGAAAATACAAAGGCAGAGTGAAAGCGTCAGCCAGACGGCGCTCAGGAATAGTGTGGTATTGTCTACTGAGAGCGGGGGATTTGTAATGACGGTGACCGTGCAAACGCAAGGCCCTGTGACACGTAATGGGACACACACGGCCGGTGAGACTAGCTGCCGTAGTCTGTGGAAACACACGTGCTAACCTCTACCTCACTAGTCTCACGAAACACATCTCTTCACACTAACAAGACAGGCTGCGACACAGACCACAGACTCCTCCCAGCCCCCGCGCCAGAATTCAGAATCCAGGGAGGGATGAGAGATGAACAATCCCCTTCGGCTACTCTTGTCCCCATGCGTCCAGACCTGTAATACAATAATATCTGGCTTGAGCCCAGACAGGTTCTGCTGCAGCCTGCCGTGTTGTCGAGCCGGGTTTCTGACTTCTGGACTTTTCATGTTGTCGACTGGGATGAGAACCAACGACCATTCGAGTGTACAAGTGTGAACCCGAGAGAGAGAGTGTGAAAAATACCTCCCAAACGGTTCTTCTGTCTGACACGCTGACACAAATAAGCTGGTTACAAGACTCTCAAAATGGCACGATTTCTAACTCCACATTTAAAAAAGAACTAACGAAGCCCCCGAACTGGTCACTGCGAAAGATTACTCTCCCTCAGGTGGATACACATTTCGCTCTCAAAACCACGTACATGAAGACGTAGGCCTCACTTGAGTAGCGAGGCACAATTCATCTTTTTCTTGGTATTCAAAAAGAAAGCCCAGATGCAGGTGTTTCTGCATATCATGGTGGACTGACTGCATTTTGTTTTATAAGTCCAGACTTCATTCAGAGTAAGTGACTCCAGTGAGCCAGAAATGTCATTACCGTCACACAAACCATAGCCGACCCACAATGCTGTAATGCCTGTTTGTTGCAGGACACAGTGAACCGGTGGAGACATATCACATTCGTGAAACAATTAACTCTGAACTTTGGATCATTGTTCTGTTGTAGAAGGAAATTAACTCCAATCAAGCCCTGTCCACATGGGATAGCATGGCCTGGCAAAATGGAGTGATCGCCTTTCCTCTTCAAGATTTCTTTTACACTGTGAAAATGTCCCCACGTTACCACCGCCAAAGCACCCCCAGACCACCACATTGCCTCCACCATGGTTGATAGATGGCGTCAAGCACTCCTCCATCATCTTTTCATTTGCCCTGCGTCTGTTGAATATTATTCAACCCACCAATTGGTAGAAGTCTTTTGATGGTAACGAATGTCCTTCTACGTGATCCAAACACATCAAACTTAGATGATTGTCCTTCCATAACCCTTCTCTCGGATCTGCCTTAGTCCTGTGTCTGTATTCTTAATACTTCCAGCATGGCAGGCTTACCACCAATCGGATGCTTTCAGTCTCCACATCTGGGCGTGTTCACATCTGGACGTGTTCACATCTGGACATGTTCACATTTCGGCGTGTTCACATCTGGGCGTGTTCAGATTTCGGCATGTTCACATTTAGGCATCTTCACATCTGGGCGTGTTCACATTTCGGCATCTTCACATCTGGGCGTGTTCACATCAGGGCGTGTTCACATTTAGGCATCTTCACATCTGGGCGTGTTCACATTTTGGCATGTTCACATTTAGGCGTGTTCACATCTGGGCATGTTGACGTTTCGGCGTGTTCACATCTGGGCGTGTTCAGATTTCGGCATGTTCACATTTAGGCATCTTCACATCTGGGGGTGTTCACATTTCGGCATCTTCACATCTGGGCGTGTTCACATCAGGGCGTGTTCACATTTAGGCATCTTCACATCTGGGCGTGTTCACATTTTGGCATGTTCACATTTAGGCGTGTTCACATCTGGGCGTGTTCACATCTGGGCATGTTCACGTAGAGACAGGAACGAAACAGCTGACAAGTCTGTTTCACGCCCTCAGCTGACTCACTTTGCAGTTTACTTTCTGTCTCAGAATCATTCTACCTTAGAATCGAGGTTGCCCTCCAAGCCAAACTGTCACGAAATGCGTAGATGCGGATTGGGAAATACTTGTGTAAGCCACGATAGCACACACACACACACACACGCCTTAAGTGAAGAACATTCAGTACCGGTTACATGAAGTAAGAATAGCTTGAGGATCTGGTGGATAGAAACCACCTGATCCTCTGGGTACAGCTGTGGGCAGAACAGGATGGATTTCCCAAGTCTGGGGAGTGTAGATGGTTATACTGATTACATACTGTTTATACACCATTTATACAACGTTTATACACTGTTTATACACCATTTATACAACGTTTATACAACGTTTATACACTGTTTATACACCATTTATACAACGTTTATACACTGTTCATACACCATTTATACAACGTTTATACAACGTTTATACACTGTTTATACACCATTTATACAACGTTTATACACTGTTCATACACCATTTATACAACGTTTATACAACGTTTATACACTGTTTATACACCATTTATACAACGTTTATACACGTTTATACAACGTTTATACACTGTTTATACACCATTTATACAACGTTTATACACTGTTTATACACTGTTTATACACTGTTTATACACCATTTATACAACGTTTATACACGGTTTATACCCCATTTATACAACGTTTATACACTGTTTATACACTGTTTATACACTGTTTATACACCATTTATACAATTTTTATACACTGTTTATACACTGTTTATACACCATTTATACAACGTTTATACACTGTTTATACACTGTTTATACACTGTTTATACACTGTTTATACACTGTTTATATACTGTTTATACACTGTTTATATACTGTTAATACAGTGTTCTCGGTTTGGATCTCACAACCAGCATTTATTACAGCTTGTGTAATAAACTAATGTGTCTCCTTAGTAGATAAATGCACATCTCAGTATAACTAGTGAGAGCATTGCATATCAAAAAGACAACACAATGACAAATGCATAAGAGCTTTCTAGACAACAGGTAATTCCACAACAACTGCCAATCACAATGTTGATAACAATATATCGGATTGGACCTAATACTATAACCGAATGCATACTGTGTGTGATCTCCTTACAAACCTCTATTTCCGTGCATTAGGAGTGAATCAACTCAGGTAGCACACAAGCAATTTCATTTTTTTCTGAATTTAAATGGCCTACAATTGCGATGTCCTTACTGGAGGGCAGCTGATATATCAGCTGGTTGCCACTGTAGATCGCAAGGTAAATTCGTGCATCCCTGTCCTATAGTTCATCCCTGTCCTGCTGGAGAGAAAGCCCCGGTAGCCTAGACAGATCAGTCCTACCCTGAAATATGTTGAGACATCCTCGGTCAGATGTTGTCTGCACGCAGGTTGAAAGCAGAACCTCAAAGATTATTTCTGATCACATGTTTCCAGTGGCATACGGTACCGCAGGTTCTGGGTCTGGTTTATGGAGGTGACTATATGTATACCTTCTAAACACATCCATGGATATATCCGTCCAATTCCAAAACAGGAGGCAGAACACATTTGACCGAGCATGTATGCAGGCTATTTCATGGATGGGAACTGAAAGGATATTCAGATCAAACTAAAAAACAGGTGTATGACAAAAGCAGAAGAATCAAAAATTAAAGAAGACAATTTAAACATTAAACCTCAACTGACAGCTATAGAGAATAAGGTACATTACCTGAGGATATTCCGAAAATACCCGAGGACTCGGTTTCAACAAGCAACCTTGCTTTTATCGGCCTCAAAACAGTAAACTGAAATTATTATCATATCTTATTTGTATTTAATAAAACTGTAAACCTCCCACGGTGACCTGCGTACCTTATAGATGTCCTGCAGCTCCCGGACGGATAAAATCAGCTGAATGTGCGCTGCATATGTGTAGTGAGCCACAATAAGGATCACCCGAAAACGGAGTGTAAATAGAGTTGTGCCTTCAAAATAAAAGTGTAATATTCAATAGGACGCAAACGGGCAGTGTTACACTGGGATATCAGGGAGAACCCTGCACCCAGTGGCGATTAGTGGTACTGCAACCAATTCGCTTTCAGAGCCCAGAAAGGCAAATCCAATATAGAAGTCAAGTTTCAAAATTCCGAAACATACACGCATTATCATTTATTTCTAGTTAAATGCATATATATTATCCGCTGGAGTTGAATTATGGCTGTACGCTTGTCCAATTGTTTTTAACCTCTGTGCAGTAGTGATTGTTCCTCACATATTTGTGTAAAATATAGGCAGAACCCTAAATAATCTTACCTATTGAATAATTATGTTACCCTGCCACAGCAGCTGTCCTGGTAACGTACATACTTTCTCAAGATAGGCTCATCTGTGGCTGTCCGAGCTAATGTAGGCCTACAATAAAATGAGCAGAGGTCTACACATTGTAAGTTGCTCTTCTAACTTCCTAAAATCTAAAATAAAAAATACAGCGTTGTGTAACTGATTTAACACACATTTAACCCATGCAACAGAGTCAAATGCATCACACCAAAAAACGGTGAATTAATGAAAAAATAAGAATACTTTATTCATGCAGTCCATGCAGTTTAAATGACAGTGCAAATTGCCCTCTAGATTAGCTAGGGTCAAAACAAACATAAATAACAAAGATTACACATGTGGATGTGGGTAAAAGTGCACACATAAAATACAATCAATTTTGCACAATAAAAGGACGTACTGTCCTGTTATACAATTCTCTCATACAAAAACATGACTAATATATTACACATTTATGTAAATATGCAGCAATAAAGGCATTTGCATATAGAATATATTATATATCTATATCTATACAAGTACATACAACTGGTGATACTATCAGGTGATCACCACTCTAGGCGCATATCTGCTTTACTCCAGATGTATTTCCCTCCCCTCCTCAGGAACATCTTCTCATCAAAGCCACTGAACTTAATGGCCTCCTGGACTCCAACATCAAGAATGGACTTGGAGGGATCCTTTCTCCCCTGACGACAATCCAGGAAGCGCATCTAGAATCCGAAAATATCTATTAATTCATTAATTTAGGGGTTAAGAAAATGTACATCATTTTGACATGGTGGTTAAATATTAACATGTTTCCTATTATACCTTGTATCTGACATAATATATGTGTGTGTCTTTTTTTACCCTTCTCAAAACTTGTAAATCAACTCTGGTCCAGACTGAAGCCACAGCCTACCCTACTGTAGAATATTAGCATTTATTACCTAGTATTTACAGTGTATTAATTGTTTGAATGGGTTTACCTGGGCTAAGACAGCATTTGTGTTTTTATTCAATCTCAGGAATGTTTAATGTTTACATTAACCACCTAGCATTGGTGGCGCTGTCACAAAGACATTTACCTGTGTTTTATGGAAACTGTGTATACACCTACATCCTGTCTTCTACTTCTTGTTAGCTGCTATATATATTTTAAATGGCATGCAATGCATTTATATCTACACTACAGTGTAAAAACACATATAGATTAAAACGACTTACGTATTCATCTAAGATGAGGTAGGAATCTCTCATCTGAAAAAGGAAACAAACAAGTTAATACAGCATCTACTTACTGTTGATGATGTCACAGCTACCCTATTGTGATGTCACAGCTACCCTATTATGATGTCACAGCTACCCTATTGTGAGGTCACAGCTACCCTATTGTGAGGTCACAGCTACCCTATTGTGAGGTCACAGCTACCCTATTGCGATGTCACATCTACACTGTTATGATGTCACGTGCTATCTCATATATGGTGTCACATCTACGCTCTATAAAGATGTCACATTTACACTAAATGTCACACCAGTTCTCTTTTACTAGTTTTCATCTAATCTCTATTATTACAGCTACAGCCACAGGTTGTACAATGGAGGATGTTGTACAGTCTTGCAATAGGGTATTGAGTTTGTAGACAAGGTTTACTCTACCCTTAATTGATTTCTGAATGACTTAAATTGAATAATAGTTGTTGAATAATAATAATAATAAATTAATAACAATATAATTCCCTACCTTCTGGTTGGATTCTGGTACCAAACAGCTGATGCTGCTGTGTCTGCACAGGAACTCCTGAAACTGCTCCTCACTGATGACAAACCTCTCTGCTTCCCTCAGACTGTCTTCCCCGGCATTCTCTCCATCGATCAGCAGACACTGAAACACCTAGAGACAGAAACACCAGAATACTGAAACACCTAGAGACAGAAACAACAGTACACTGAAACACTAGCACAGACAAAGTCAAGAAGTCTGTGGGGTGTGACAAAATGAACCCTTATACCAACACGTTGACAACATCAATTGTGAGTATATAACCGGACAACTGTACCTTCCAGCGAACCGGGTTGATCTCTGTGATTTTCTCTGTCATGTCCTCGTCCAGATTATAGGTGTTAATCACAGAGTTGATTTTAAACGCCACCTTGTACTCCTTGCACCACTCCCGGACCTTAAGGAGGTTACCCAGGTGGCTTTTGGTACCCTGGGCTCTGCCAATGGTCTGGTTGGTATCTTCATTGAAGCTGTCACAGGAAATGGCCAGAATGTCCAGGTATTCTCCTGCGAGGAGACAGAGGTTCTGGTTAATAAATGACACACATCTGATTCAAAAGTTACCCTGGCACTCACACACCTGATTCATTTGAACCAGCACCAAGGTTGAGAAAACCCGGGCATAGCTTTATATCAACTAACTACCTTTTTGCTGAGTGTTTCATTAGAATAACAATAATCGGTAATTTAGGGACAAAAGATGACAGCTTATTTCCTTCAAACACCCAAGATAAACTCATCTTACCATATTTCTGGAACCACCTCTCTTTGATCATACTGCCGTTGCTGACAATACTGACACTTGGCAGTTGGAGGTTTTCTTTGCAGTACTGGACCAGTTTGCCTAAGAATTCACCACTCTTGTGTAAGAACGGCTCTCCACCTGAAAAGTTAATTTTTTCCATTCCTGAAAAAACCCCACATTGAAATCAGTATTTTATAAACTGAATACACACGGACAATTAGATATAACTATATTATCACATAATGTACCAGCAGGGCAAGGACAGCACCGTGTAGTTTCAGTGTTGAGTGACTGTTGCATTTCTTTGTTCAATGCATTTTAGTTCTAGTTTGTTTGTTTCTATTTTCAGTTTCTATTCTTGTGTTTATCAATTTCACTTGTATTTTTGGTTTGACACTCATTGCCGCTTGATTTAGTTTTTTTTCAGTTCACTGTTGGAATGGCAGAATGATGCCTTGTTGAATAGATTAGACATTATAGCCAATTGTATGGCAAGAAAGGCTTATTTCTCTGGGCTCCATTCACACAATGTACACCGACACCACCTACTGGTTGAAATAATTAATTGCATGCGATTATTACAGAATTCCGTGCCTTAATATGAGATTCACTTAAATCAATATTCTGAAGGAAACTCCCCCATCTCTCTCAAATATATATAATATTATAAAAAGTTTATCTCATAAGTATGTACTTACAATTGCCTGTTCACACAGATCACGATTATTTGTGTATGTATTCCTGTTTAAGTTGGAGTGTTTAGGCTACTTTTGTACTATTTAGGCACAAGTAAGGTTACTATTGATTTGTTTTCCTGAAACTAACACATTTATTCTAATTAAAGTCTTTCTTAAAGCAGATTACAGCATGTCCATTGTGTTATTGCTGTTATTGCTATAGATAACCTGCTTATTATCCTAATTATTGTCTGATTCACTGGAATAGGCTGGCTATTCTCTGCGCAGGCGTGTCCGTCTCACACGCGTCCTATCATATCATGTTATTATGTTATCATATAATGTAATATAATAAAACTTACACATGTCTATTAACAGTCAACTTACCCGAGTGTTTCAGAAGCTGCAGACCTCTCTTTGCTTCCTCAATCGGCAGGACAAACGACGTTTTTGCCGTGTGGAAACAAAAAACACACTTATAATTGCATTGTCGAGTGAAATGGTAATTCACACTGCTTGGAGTCGTGGACGAGTGCACTTGGCTTTTATGCATGCACGTTTCTGTTGCAGAATCCCTTTTGCCCGTGGATGCCCGGTTTGATGCCCGGTCTGATGCCCCGTGTAGATGCAAACCGATCCCCTGGATCCAGGCTCGCACTGCTGCGTACATGAACAGCAGGGGGTTCATGCAGAGTTTCATCCAGAAAACGACTTGAAGTGATGATATCATTGCCATTGTTGTTTACCAATAGTCCAGTCTAGAAGTCTGGGGCACAGATGGCACAACCATAGCCTACTTATACCCTACGGCAATAGGCGTGTCTCAAACCAGCTGAGCAGTGAGCAATTAGAGGAAAAGGAAAGTTATGGCTGTAGGATCTTCCACTGCCCTCCCCAAGCCTGAAATGCTGCGGACCAGGACACACATAGGTGTCACGTGTGTCTAGTGTGCAAAGCATGTAGCCTTTAAACCATTACACTGTAGACATCCATGAGATCCTATCAAGCAGAGCACCATGACAACCAGACAGAGGACCCCGAAAAAATGAAAGTTCCTCTGCTGGCCACTAGCCCGGTATGTACCACAACAACTAAAGTGCTTCCCAAATAACGGACAGGATAAAAACACTTCACTTTTCACAAGCATTTGACTGAGCATATTTGAATATTTCTTATTTTTCCCTTTGTAACGCACATTTAATTGCTTATATGAATTAAGATAAAATACGTGCCTGCTTGCTTTACTTATTTGTTTGTTTATATTCGTGTCCCATGTAGTTATTGTCTCTTAGACATGGTGGCAAACAAATTGTTTAAATGTTCTACAAATTGCAAAGTATAACCACTATTAACATACAGTCTGGCTAGGTTATAGGGTACATATTAAATAACTAATAGTCTTATGCCACACACAAACATAAAACCAAAACAATAATTGAATAGTCCGATTTAATTTAATTAATGTTTCCCAATTGGATACTCAGGTGGATCAGCAGGCCGGACCTGTAATATCAGTTATATTTTCCAAATACTCCCATGGGGATTTTCTCTTATCTCCGCTGGCAACATTTCACTATGAGTCACACACTTCACATAACTTCCGTTTGGTTTTAATCATGACTCGAGTTTTCTTTGTCTGCGCAAAGTTTCGTTTCTACTTGCAAAGGATGCGACTGGATAAGTTGGTTTTTTGGAATGCAGAACGATTGACGTCATAGCAATTTCACTAATATGATAAGAAACAATGGGAACTGTTCAATATATAATACCATCTATATTTTGCTTTTGCGACCCCGCACAGAACTATATGCCATTATCTTGGTCAGGTGTAGGCAGATATTTCAGCTCAGGGGCCACATGAGCACTTAGAAATGATATAAAGGGCCACATTTGTTATGTAATTTGTTCATTCTAAAATATTTGTGGGCCAGAAAAGGGCAGTAATTAAAATGTATACACATACCATATATACTGGAGGTGTGTTCTATCTAAATAACTTTAATTCAGATTCAGATACATTACAATTGGGCTGCAAAGTTATTTGGTACTTCCTCGCAAAACTGTTTTAATACCTTCCGTGGGCCTGATGGAATTGCCTCGAAGGCCGGATTCGGGCCGCGGGCCATAGTTTGCCCACCCTGATCTTGGCGTACCATTTGTTGTCTAGATCACTTTCGGTTTCGATACCGCAGTAGCTCACGTTCGTTTCCATTTGTTTTCCAATGTCCCATAAGTTTCGTTTTCCCCCAGGTTTCTATATAGATTTTTTTCCCCAGGTTTCTATATATATATTGCTTGGGGTTTTCATTGAATATGACAGGACGCATGATGTCCCGGTTCGGCCCGTGGTCGGCTTATGCGTTCGCACTGGAGTTTGATCCTAAATGTGACCCGGTCTACTTCTCTCTGAACCCCAAGCGGAGCACACAGGTGCCGCGACTATTCAAAGATGTGGTCGCAGCGGGTGAAAGATGCTTCTCCATCCATGTGCGCACAGAGGACCACATCCAGAGGGCTCAGTTCTATGGAGGACTGAAACACCGACTGCTAAAGGGGTTACCAACAGGATGCGCAGTTCTGAATATGTCCGCATTCCTGCCCAATGTGAGAGATTCTGTCGTCGGTGGGTATTTTATAAAAGATGCGTCCAACTCCGCTGCGACTGAAATACTACTGGGTGAGATGCTGTGCAATGATCCGGTCCATGTATGCACCTATTTGTGCGGGCATGAAGGCAGTCAGTGGTCCCAACATCAGTGGTCCCGGACAGAAGATGGTCAGGTTGAGGCATCTGAGATGTATTCCCTGCGTCCAATGGAAAAGCCTGAGGTTCACCCGTCCACTCTGAACATAATCAACTCGGACGTGTTCTACAGTTTTGACGACGCCTACGCGGTTCTGAAGCAGGTCTGAACGCACACACACACACACACTTTCTTGATATGATAAATCAGTTGATTCGTGCAGTTAAAGTTCAATTTATGTGGAATGTTTGTCTCCCCACTGTGTCTTTCAGCGTTGTCACCCTCTAGTGGTCGACTGAGGCACAACACGATCTTCTACTGAACTCTTGTTGCTCTTCATTTGCAGTGTGGAGACATTATCCCAGAATCCAAGGCTGTGCTCGATCTCGTTGACCAGCGGCTTGAGTGTAAAGAGGAAACGGCCTTTCCTGTAATTGTCATCGAAGGCTTAGATGCTTCCGGTAAGAATAAACAACATTTCAACGTTGTTCAAGGCATTCTGGTTTAGCTGTAGGAACGTGGGTTTTTCCGCGGTCAGTTTACATCAGGAGAAACTCCTACAAATCTCAAATGAATGCTGTCACAGTAATCAGGACCAGCAAACATACGAAAGGCCCGGTCAGTCACAGCACCTCTGTTTCCCTAACACCTCCTCAGGTAAAACCACCCTGACTGAGTCCCTGAAGGAGGTTCTCGGGGCCACTCTCCTGACCTCCCCTCCCCAGTGTCTGTCCCCGTGGAGGGCCCGGTTCGATGCTGAGCCGCCTCTCATCCGCCGGGCCTTCTACGCCCTGGGGAACTACCTGACAGCCGGTCTGATGGGCCACGAGGCCAGACGAGCGCCCGTCATCGTAGACAGGTGAGGACAGCATCCGGCCCGTCTGGAGCACGTCAGGTGTGTCGGTACAAGTCTGTGGTGTGGATGTGAACGATTCACTAACATGTCAGTGGTGAGGATGTGAACGATTCACTAACATGTCTGTGGTGTGGATGTGAACGATTCACTAACATGTCTGTGGTGTGGATGTGAACGATTCACTAACATGTCAGTGGTGAGGATGTGAACGATTCACTAACATGTCTGTGGTGTGGATGTGAACGATTCACTAACATGTCTGTGGTGTGGATGTGAACGATTCACTAACATGTCTGTGGTGTGGATGTGAACGATTCACTAACATGTCAGTGGTGAGGATGTGAACGATTCACTAACATGTCTGTGGTGTGGATGTGAACGATTCACTAACATGTCTGTGGTGTGGATGTGAACGATTCACTAACATGTCTGTGGTGTGGATGTGAACGATTCACTAACATGTCAGTGGTGAGGATGTGAACGATTCACTAACATGTCTGTGGTGTGGATGTGAACGATTCACTAACATGTCAGTGGTGAGGATGTGAACGATTCACTAACATGTCTGTGGTGTGGATGTGAACGATTCACTAACATGTCTGTGGTGTGGATGTGAACGATTCACTAACATGTCTGTGGTGTGGATGTGAACGATTCACTAACATGTCTGTGGTGTGGATGTGAACGATTCACTAACATGTCTGTGGTGTGGATGTGAACGATTCACTAACATGTCAGTGCTGTGGATGTGAACGATTCACTGACATGTCAGTGCTGTGAATGTGAACGATTCACTGACATGTCAGTGCTGTGGTGATGATGTGCACGATTCACTAACATGTCAGTGCTGTGGTGATAATGTGAACGATTCACTAACATGTCAGTGCTGTGGTGATGATGTGAACGATTCACTAACATGTCAGTGCTGTGGTGATGATGTGAACGATTCACTAACATGTCAGTGCTGTGGTGATGATGTGAACGATTCACTAACATGTCAGTGCTGTGAATGTGAACGATTCACTAACATGTCAGTGCTGTGGTGATGATGTGCACGATTCACTAACATGTCAGTGCTGTGGTGATAATGTGAACGATTCACTAACATGTCAGTGCTGTGGTGATGATGTGAACGATTCACTAACATGTCAGTGCTGTGGTGATGATGTGAACGATTCACTAACATGTCAGTGCTCTGGTGATGATGTGAACGATTCACTAACATGTCAGTGCTGTGAATGTGAACGATTCACTAACATGTCAGTGCTGTGCGATAATTCCATGTTAGCCTCTTATTGCGCCCGTCCATTAGCCGTATGCTGTCTCTACAATAAACAATTCCTCATCCAGGTACTGGCACAGCACAGCAGCGTATGCCATAGCCACAGCGGTCGGGGGCACGGTAGGGAACCTGCCCCAAGCTGGCAGCGAGGTGTACGCCTGGCCAGGGGACCTGCCGACACCCAACCTGGTCCTCCTGCTGCACCTCAACCCACAGGAGAGGGTCAGGAGGCTACAGGTCAGAGGTCAGGACAAGACCGTGGAGGAGGAGCAGTTGGAGGCCAACAGCGTCTTCAGGCAAAAGTACGTCAGACGGTTCCAACGGGGGAGCCATATGATTAAAAATCAACTCAGTTGATTCCCAGACGCTAGATAAAGTGGTACGCTTTAATCTGTACGTGGATTCATAGATGACAGACATGACCTAATTACTGTCAATTCATTAGGTGATGTCTGTCATCTATCCTACGTTAAAGAATAATATTGACCCTACTTCCTGTTCGTGCAGAGTGAGCTAATGAAACCGGAGGCGTTTGGTTGACCTTACAGAGACTGCTAGTGGTTAATGTGGCCAGAACACCAGAAATAACTGCTCACGCACATGTACTCCACTGCAACCTCGCTCAGAGAGGTCGTCAGGTTCCCTCTGTCCCAGTCTGACCCGTCGAACGATTAGCAATCAATTAGTGTCCGACGGGAACCAGCTGATGAGGTAGGAACCAATGATTGGTTGCCAAGCTTGTGTGCTCCATTAAGCCGGTCTTAACTCGCCGCTCGTAGTCTGGCTGGGTCGATGACGACATGCATTAGCGTTGCCCGCGGACAGCAGGGTCGTCGTTACGAGTTGCCCCATGACCCCCAGCAGGGGGTGCTGCTGTTCACCAGGTCCCTAGTGTAGTAGACCAGAAAGGTAGACTTCATCTAGCACATGTCAAACCTCTGGAAACCTCCTTTGGTTCTTATTCCCACTATAGAAAGGCTTGGTGCTCCTACGTTACTCATTGGTCCCGATGATCAGGGAAGGAACAACGAATGTGCTCTTCCATCTCAGATGCACCGGCGACCCGGTTTGTAAGTGCCGTTCTCACGTGCCCGACATAATGACTTGTTCTCCTCGACTGCAGGGTGGAGGTGGTGTACCAGCGGATCCGGGGCCCGGCCTGCGTCACCGTGGACGCCAGTCCGTCTGCCGACCAAGTGCTCCGACAAGTGCGGCTTTTAATTAGGGACAAATGCCACTCGTGAACAGCGCCGCTTTGCCAGTCCGTGTCTGGCCCCAGGTGACCGCTGTTCCCGAGTTGTCCACTAGGTGCCAGTGGTGTGCCATTGGTTTGTTAGAAGGCTTTGGAGACTCATGTGGCAATGGGCCAGGTTTAACACACACACACACAATGTGTTTGACACACACACACAGCCGTCACCCGCCCTGGGCATGTTACAGCATGTCCGTTTCTCAGTAGGATGAGGGGAGAAACATAACCACGAATACCATTGTGATCTGTCTGTGGTAATACGCCGGTACGGGAAGCCGACAAGCATTTTTATTAGACCTGAAATGCAGGATATTAAGGGGAGTGATTGTTTATTCATCGCTCACTTCTATTTCATTTAAACACTAAGCTCCGAATTTCCACATTAAAGTGAAAAGCCGGACCCCGGATTTAGAACGCACACAGAACCTGACGGATCTATTCACGTTACAATAACACTACCGCTCATTTGTTTCAAGCACGACATCAAATTAAAGGAAACATGTTGAATATACCATACGTCTGGCTTTAAGCTGTACTTGATTGATTCTATGCACAATGTACAATACTTCCCCTGTACAGTGAACTGTCAGGGGGTTTGTTCTCATCTTACGGGTACGTTTCGTGGCACACGGGGGGGGTTCTGATCCACTGCTGTACTGAATATGTTGTGCCAGTCAAATGTGTACCCTGCTTTCTATCCACAGTGACGACAGATTTACAGTTAACTAGCAATTATGGCCCGGTTCGGTCCAGCTGTCTGTGCCGCTGTCTCTCTCTCGCCCACTCTGTCCTGTTCCCACCTGTGCCTTTCTACAGCGCACCACCCTATATCGTCCCCTCTATATCTTCACCACTTTCTCCGTCTCCCAAATAAAGCATGAAAAAAAACACGAGAACATGAGCAATAGCTTATAGGCAGAGAGGAGAAGTGCATAATTAGCTCATTGTTCATTAACAGCGAAGACGCACAGCTATGAATAAATAAACATTTATCTTGTTTAGGGATTATGCCGTTGTCCCAGCTTTAGGTGAGAGCTGAACAGAAAATGTCATTTGAATATTTGCGCAATAAACTCTGTTATTTGAATGTTCGGTTTGATTCATTCCATTTGGATCAGTTGGTTCTATTTCTCTACAGGTTATAATGTCCAGAACAAGACAGGAACAAGCTTTGTTTTCTCACATTTCTATGCATTATGTTGTCGGAGCTTCGCATTTTTCTAATTTCTAAATAGTGTGTCCCCCTCAACTCAACTCTCCCAGCTGGCCCTGGTGTTTTGGAAAGCTGCCCATTTGTGTCCTATATGATTTGATCCAGTATTCCTTTAATCTGGAACACTTCCATTATTGGTATAGTTGAGATATGTTATAAGGGAATAGGGGAGATACCAGGGCTCTTATCTCACAGTACCAGGGGCTCTTATCTCACAGTACCAGGGCCCTTATCTCACAGTACCAGGGGCCCTTATCTCACAGTACCAGAGGCCCTTATCTCACAGTACCAGGGGCCCTTATCTCACAGTACCAGAGGCCCTTATCTCACAGTACCAGGGGCCTTTACCTCACAGTACCAGGGGCCTTTACCTCACAGTACCAGGGGCCCTTACCTCACAGTACCAGGAGCCCTTATCTCACAGTACCAGGGGCCCTTACCTCACAGTACCAGAGGCCCTTATCTCACTGTACCAGGGGCCCTTATCTCACAGTACCAGGGGCCCTTATCTCACAGTACCAGGGGCCCTTATCTCACAGTACCAGGGGCCCATACCTCACAGTACCCGGGGCCCTTATCTCACAGTACCAGGGGCCCTTACCTCACAGTACCAGGAGCCCTTATCTCACAGTACCAGGGGCCCTTATCTCACAGTACCAGGGGCCCTTATCTCACAGTACCAGGGGCCTTTACCTCACAGTACCAGGGGCCCTTATCTCACAGTACCAGGGGCCCTTATCTCACAGTACCAGGGGCCCTTACCTCACAGTACCAGGAGCCCTTATCTCACAGTACCAGGAGCCCTTATCTCACAGTACCAGGAGCCCTTACCTCACAGTACCAGGGGCCCTTACCTCACAGTACCAAGGGCCCTTATCTCACAGTACCAGGGGCCCTTACCTCACAGTACCAGGAGCCCTTATCTCACAGTACCAGGAGCCCTTATCTCACAGTACCAGGGGCCCTTATCTCACAGTACCAGGGGCCCTTACCTCACAGTACCAGGGGCCCTTATCTCACAGTACCAGGGGCCCTTATCTCACAGTACCAGGGGCCCTTATCTCACAGTACCAGGGGCCCTTATCTCACAGTACCAGGGGCCTTTACCTCACAGTACCAGGGGCCTTTACCTCACAGTACCAGGAGCCCTTATCTCACAGTACCAGGAGCCCTTACCTCACAGTACCAGGAGCCCTTATCTCACAGTACCAGGGGCCCTTATCTCACAGTACCAGGGGCCCTTATCTCACAGTACCAGGGGCCTTTACCTCACAGTACCCGGGGCCCTTATCTCACAGTACCAGGGGCCCTTATCTCACAGTACCAGGGGCCCTTATCTCACAGTACCAGGGGCCCTTATCTCACAGTACCAGGGGCCCTTATCTCACAGTACCAGGGGCCCATACCTCACAGTACCCGGGGCCCTTATCTCACAGTACCAGGGGCCCTTACCTCACAGTACCAGGAGCCCTTATCTCACAGTACCAGGGGCCCTTACCTCACAGTACCAGGAGCCCTTATCTCACAGTACCAGGGGCCCTACCTACCCTTGCTTTCGGGTCCGTTCGCCTCCACTCCTCTCTCTAGTATTTCATCTCAAACTAGAGAGGTAAACCTCCTTGAAATTATGACAGATCCAGGCGGGTCACGGCAGCACGGCACACGGCAGTAATAGATCAAATGAATTCTGTCCCTCTGAACATGAATAATGAGTGTGTTGGGGGGTGCGGGGTGGGGGGCAGGCCCGGGGAGGGGGTGAGCGGGATGGAGGAGGGGTGCTTCTGTTGCCCTGGCACACAGCCCTCCACCGGGCTTGGATTGGCTGCCAGATGAGGCGGTATGGTGAGTGTGTGGTGATGGTGGCTCTGTCTGTCTGGAAACAGAGAGGCTGTGGAGGAGAAGGGGGAGGAGAAAGGGGAGACCACAGGCACTGTCACATACCCTCAGTGGCAGTATATTCCTCCAGCTGGCAGGTAGGCCCTTTACCCCTCTAACTCTCTCCCATGTAACTTTCTCCCCTCCTCTCTCCTCCTCTCTCCTCCCTCTCTCCCCCTCTCTCCCCCTCTCTGGGGGAGCAGCCCCGTCTCCATCAGGAGAATGTGTTCTGTTGGATCAGGAGTTACTGTCTGTCAGATATAGAAGGACTGGCATTAGGATCAGGAGACCTCTGACGAGATCCAGATATCTAACACTCCAAAAGGACTTACAATCGACAGAACCTCCTCCATGTTGGACTGTAAAGGAGGTGTTAGTTACTGAACCTCCTCCGTGTTTGTGTCTAAGGGGAGGTGTTCTTTAATGAACCTCCTCTATTCCTCATTCTGTCTTCCTAAAGCTATTTAATTTCAGGATTCAGTCTTATATTCTGTGGATATGTTGTGTGCGGAATTGGAATGGAACTTCAGTGGTTGGTATCCTTAGCGGCTGTTGGACGGGCTCAACCAGGCATTGTTAAATATTTAAACACGCTTAGAGATCTCATTAAAAGCTACACACCGGCAAACTTTATGTCCCAAACACACACTCCTTCTCACTCTCCTGGACCCACACACACACACACACCACATAAAACACACACACACACACCACATAAACACACACACACACACAAGCCAGTAGAGTGTGTCAAAAAACATATTGTCTACTGTCTCTATCTCTGACTGGTGATAAATCCTAATTTCTTGTCAGGGCAGGTCTTCAACTGTTCCTCATCATATCTGCCAGACTATTGAGCTTCACTGTAGCTCTGACAGTCGACAAGCAAAAAAAAAACACAGATCCAAAACAAACCAGACAGACTAGACTAATATTTCCATATCACAGGCACACAAACAAGACGAGAATTTTTTTTTTCTCTCCGGAGTCTCTGTCTCCTCTTCTCCTTCACAAAATCTGGGCAATTAATTTGGGTTATAGTTAGTGGCTTCCTGCTGCTAGTCAGGGCTGCCCTCCGAAATAAATAGATGTTCCTTGTAGCCGAGCCACACCAAACACCAAACCGTCTTGAGGCTCCCGGAGGAATAAATCAAGCCAACAAAGCTAACAATTTCATTCCTCTGCAGCTGTGTGTGTGTGTGTGTGTGTCATTTTATACTTGTAGATAGTTTTTTTTTGTTTCAGTGCCATTAATGCAGCGGCAGGTCTCCAAGTTAATCAGTGTCAGCCTTCACCAGAAACTAGAGGAGCTCACAGCTCGTTTGGATCCCTCCCACCTTCCTTGTCTCTCTTCCTGTCTCTCTCCCATCCTCGTCTCCCTCCCTCCCACCTTCCTTGTCCCCCGTCTCTCTTCCTGTCTCTCTTCCATCCTCGTCTCCCTCCCTCCCACCTCCATCCTCGCCCCCCGTCTCTCTTCCTGTCTCTCTCCCATCCTCGTCTCCCTCCCTCCCCGTCTCTCTTCCCGTCTCTCTCTATCTGGGAGACAAGGCAAGCTGTTTGGAGTTTCACGCTCCCTGTCAAACTGCTGACGACAAGGTCGAAAGAAACGCAGCCCTCAGATGGCAGAAATCCTTGAACATCCACTGCTGCACTTAAATAAAAGCACGGCAACGTAAATCCCTGATTCCTGCGAGGGTATCAGAAGAGGCACGCCTCTTTGATGAAGACGTTGCTTACTGCCTCCTCATTGGCTCGGGGCTTGACAGATCCAGGAAGAAGAAATAACGAATCAAATAAATACTGCGGCACGTGACTGATCCCATATCACCACAACACGCATGTACAGTCCGTATAACGGACGCTAAATCATTACTCTACATCCCTCCCATGTAATAAACATGCACACGGCCTGTTGACGCGCATTCAAATGTTTCACGAGTACAATTTAACGCTCCAAATGACGTGAGAAATGTGTGTGTATATATCAAATATCCGCCATGCTCTCACTGCCTTTGTCGCTGACTGTAAACTGTGTGCGAGGGAGGAGCGACGCGCGGAGAGAAAGAATAACGCAGTGTGCGAACAGAGAGAGGAGAGAAAGAAACCCCAGGGTTTATAAACACTGCTAGATCCTAGTTTGTTATCCTGACTAAAGCCACATGAATCCCCTGCACACATTAAGTTGCTTACTCCGTGGCTCCCAAAACACGTTCTACCTCCTTCGCGGTCTTTTCACGGCTTCTCCGAAAATATTGTGCTTGTAGCTGTTCATCTCAATAATCAACAGCCCTTATGTTTCTGCCAGCCTGTACTTCTGGGACGTCAGCAACTCGAAGCCGGGCCTTCTACCAGCTTCTTCACACTAATCTTCTCTACCCAGAAGACATCGTGTTTTCTGAAACAACAGTCATAAGGGAAGGGCTTTTGCAGGTATTCTAGACAGGCATTTTCCCCGACACAGGCTTTCGTTGTGCGTTGCTGGGAGTGCTGTCAGTCTCAGATAAGTCTTTATTTAGACAACTTTCTTCCGGATAAAAACCTTGCCCTGCATTAAAAAACCTGGCATATAGACGTGTCGTTACGTGACAATCTCCGTGGATACATTATCTTTCCGGGCGCCGCGCAGACACTACAATAACAGCTCCGCACAAAGAGCCTGTGAAAAACATTCGTGCCCTTCTTTCTAAGCATCCCGTAACATCCGTGATGGCGAGTTTATCCGTCTCCCCTCGCCACTGTACAGAGATCCGGCTGCGACGACCCGCGGAAGGTCCAATCAATCCGGATTCCGCTGGGAGATAAGGTACCCGAAGCGTGGTGTTCCCCACGATCGCTGTCTGGCTCTTCAGGTAATAATGCCAGCCAGCCGCCAGAGCGGGTTTCCTCTGTTGGCAGAGAACTCTCATGCCAGGACGACTGATAAATCCCTCCGAGTGTAATTCTGCATAATGTTTATATTCCAGGAGCTGTGGTACTATGTCGTGTTCGAGAAGACGGTGAATCAAATGAGTGTGTGTGTGTGATGCGTGTGTGTGTGTGATGCATGTTCGTTGGGTTCACGGTGTTGGCTGTTAGAGGGGCCAGAGTCTTCCTTGACAGAGTCCACAACACGCGGATCTTCTGCGAGCGTAGTTTACGTTAATTGAACGTCGTGTGAGTATCCCCGCGGTTACGCAGTTAAACGAGCGTTTTTCCCCCGGCAGCGAGGCGACATCCTCCGTGTAATTTAAAGGGACCTGCGAGCACTGAACACAAACTGCTTATCTTCCATTTTAATGACTCGTTCTGAGATGTTTTCCGGGTATTTGCGGAGTGGTAATCCAGACGTTCAGATGCCCTGTTGCTGGGATAGTAGAGACAATATGAAACACATTTCAGATAAACGACATTATATTTAGAATGGGTATATATTCATATTCGAACCTCATTGACTTAGAGCCAAGCAGTTTGACTTTTTGTCCATTTTGTTCTCTATGATTTATCTGTGTGTTAGACACCCTGACACAACGTGAATATTATCTGAATGGAGAATATGATCTAGAACATTCCCGGTCGAAACATACCTCAGAGATTACTGTAATCGGGTAATAATAACACGAGCACTTCTCAAATGATGCTTTTAAAACATCCACGAAGTGACAGCACAACTGGCAAATCTCAAAAGCACCCAACGTTAGCTTATCCAACACATTTGAGTCACTGGGACCTCCTCAAAACCTGTGACATCATTAACATTATTTCTGACCTGAAGATAATACAGGAATTCTGCAGACACGGGCGCCACTGGACTGGGAACAGCTGACTGGTCTGATAAATATGTACAGTGTAACACTGTAATAAATAATCTCTGACCTGTCTAATGAATATGTACACTGTAACACTGTAATAAATAATCTCTGACCTGTCTAATGAATATGTACAGTGTTACACTGTAATAAATAAACTCTGACCTGTCTAATGAATATGTACACTGTAACACTGTAATAAATGAACTCTGACCTGTCTAATGAATATGTACACTGTAACACTGTAATAAATGAACTCTGACCTGTCTAATGAATATGTACAGTGTAACACTGTAATAAATGAACTCTGACCTGTCTAATGAATATGTACACTGTAACACTGTAATAAATGAACTCTGACCTGTCTAATGAATATGTACAGTGTAACATTGTAATAAATAAACTCTGACCTGTCTAATGAATATGTACACTGTAACACTGTAATAAATGAACTCTGACCTGTCTGTAAATGTAATAAATGAACTCTACCTGTCACTGTACAGTGTAACACTGTAATAAATGAACTCTGACCTGTCTAATGAATATGTACACTGTAACACTGTAATAAATGAACTCTGACCTGTCTAATGAATATGTACAGTGTAACACTGTAATAAATGAACTCTGACCTGTCTAATGAATATGTACAGTGTAACACTGTAATAAATTAACTCTGACCTGTCTAATGAATATGTACAGTGTAACACTGTAATAAATTAACTCTGACCTGTCTAATAAATATGTACAGTGTAACACTGTAATAAATTAACTCTGACCTGTCTAATAAATATGTACAGTGTAACACTGTAATAAATTAACTCTGACCTGTCTAATAAATATGTACAGTGTAACACTGTAATAAATTAACTCTGACCTGTCTAATAAATATGTACAGTGTAACACTGTAATAAATTAACTCTGACCTGTCTAATAAATATGTACAGTGTAACACTGTAATAAATTAACTCTGACCTGTCTAATGTTGCTCACATTTCTATTGGAGTCAAGTCAAGTCAACTCTGAACCGACTCTCTGTCCAGTATCTCAGACTCTCTTACTGTCGTTCTCTCTCTCCATCATCATGTCTCTCCACAGAGACCTAACCACGCTGACAGGAAATCACCTAGAAGATGGGATATATTGAACGGATGGTAGCCTGTCTTAGGGTCGTGTTGTTAACTAAATTCCTTTGTGATGTTGACGGGCGTAAACCGCGTGCTAAGTATCTGCTTCATAGTGCTCTGTAAGTGTATTCCAACCCCATTTGGCCTGTGTATAATGCATTATGATGTGCGCTGCCTCGCAGGTAATCTCACTACCCTTGGATTGGCAGTTCAGTCGTTATGGATACCGTGGCGTGGAGCAAATAAGCATCCAGCTCGTTACAAAGCACTCGAGGTAGAATGTGTTGTTCTTCGGCTCCTCGGCCGAATTCCTCACGCTCCGGTTCCGATCACGCGAGGCGGGCGAATTAAACGAGAATATAAAGTGGGCCGGACACCTGTTTACACTGCCGGAGAGGTCATTAGAGACAGGACGCCGTATCTCAGGCCCCGATGATGATCTGTTTCTTATAAGATGCCTCAGCCTGGACCAGTGCCAGTCAGACTGCGTTGGTACGCCGGCGAATGGCGCAGATGTGAGACGTAAGCCGCGTGTTTAACGAGCGTTCAGCCAGAGTCCCCACAGACTGTCGTTGAATCCAACGTAGAGTTTATGGCGTCGGGGGCTTTGAGTTACATAGAAGCGGCACTTCAACGCGACGGCTGGAAAAGTCATCAGTCATGTCAAACGCCTGATACTGCGGCGTTGGGAGGGTTTGAAGAAGTGGAATATAAGAAACTAGATCTGTGTTTGACTCGGTGCCAATACGTATTTGGTGCGCTGCATGTATCTGGATGTATTGGGTGTACAAACAGCAGACACGTAGACTCGTACAACATGATGGTGGGTCCAAGCCCGGGTAGCACTGACTGTCTGTATTGGGCTCGAGTAGATCCAATCAAATATGCATTAGCACCGGCATCCAAGCCCCAATGGTCCAAATTCATAAAATGTTGATCGGAACGTGAGAAGCCTCGCTGTTAGTTAAACATTTGGTTTAATCTGAATATGACAAACGTTATATGCTGATGCCACATTGATTGTTACTACGGAAACGACATCGCCGTTGATTTGGTCTGACGTTACCGAAGATTGGAACTCACCGTACGGTTCTGCGAGGCGTGTGATCGTACGTGTACCCAGATTGTGTGGGAGGATTGTACCATCCCCTGATATAGTGGGCTGTGTGTGTGTGTGTGTGTGTGTGTGTGTATTTAACACACGCTCAGAATGATCTCTCCATCAGCATGGAGCTGTCGAACCCACTGTCTGATCTGATCTGGGGCATGTTTATAATTCTGTCAGGATAAGAGCATCATTCCTATTTCATTGGTTGGCAGGCGTGGACTCAGCCGAGGTTCAGTGAGAGGCTAGCAGTCTCCTGAGTTTTACCGGATCATGTTCCACTGCAGTCCGCAGAGTTGGTATGAGTGGGCCGAAGGGGGCCAGAGTGGGCCAGAGTGGGCCAAATGTAGCCAAATTGGGTCAAAGCGGGGCCAGTCTCCACCCAGACATACTAACTATGGACACACTCCTCTTTCCTATTCAAAGTTTTTTAAAACAAATTAACTAAATGCTATATTGCGCGTTAAATCTGGGCTTTATGTTACTATGGAGACCAGCTCATATTGTTGTTGTCATGGTTATAACGGCACAGCGTGAAACAATGAGAAGCAATTAGAATTTCAGTCATACCTATTTTCCACAGTTTGCGTTAATACGATTATGTTAAAAGAGTATAAAACATTTATTATAGATGGTCTCCGTGTGGAGGAACAGAGCAGGCTCCATGGTTCGGTTTCCTGATAACACACTTCACAAACTCAGTCACAGCTGAAAGGAAAAACCCTGAGTGTATTTTAATTGATTGGGCCAAATGACCGTAAAGTACCATTATTAAATATGGTGTGGATGTTAGGTGATATTTCAGATTTCTTTTTACACCAGATCACACACCCATGTTTATATATAATACATTAAAGCAAGCAGTGGCTAAAGTTCTGGACATCACGTATTACAGGATCAACTGTGGTCACAGAGTCACAGAGACTAGAATAGAATAGACCAATATTGTCAGTTGTACAACTGAATGCCTTCAACTGAAATGTGTTCTCTGCATTTTACCCAACCCTGAGGGGCAGGGGGCAGCCCTAATCTGTTACCTGATTTGACTTCCACGTCACGGCGCCCGGGGAGCATTTTAGGGTTAACTGTCTTGCTCAAGGACAGAACGACGAGGTTTTCACCTTGGTGGTGGGGGGATTAGAACCAGGGACCTTCCAGACCCAAGCCCTAGTCCCTAACTGCTTCTAGACTAGAAGTATCAACTGTGGTCGCAGAGTCACAGAGACTAGAAGTATCAACTGTGGTCACAGAGACTAGAAGTATCAACTGTGGTCACAGAGACTAGAAGGATCAACTGTGGTCACAGAGACTAGAAGGATCAACTGTGGTCACAGAGACTAGAAGGATCAACTGTGGTCACAGAGACTAGAAGGATCAACTGTGGTCACAGAGACTAGAAGGATCAACTGTGGTCACAGAGACAAGAAGGATCAACTGTGCTATAAAGCAAGCATGGATTTTGTTTTACCAGCGGAGCAGGGCAACAGATGTTCTCATAAAAAATGCAGCAAATAAGCAAAAAGCCAGAATCATTTCCAGTTGGAGTTGGATCAGCTGGGCTTGTACTTTAAAGGTTTTCATACACAAGAGAGTGCCAAGCAAAGTTCATATGCATGCATCTAATTAAAAATAATTATTCTGACAACTTTACCTTTAATGTTGAACTATTCTGTCTTTTCTGTGGATAAAAAAATTGAAAACATTTCACTAAGCTCTGTGTAAAGATTTCAGGAGAATTGACTTGAAGATGGTTTGTTTAGTTTTTTGTGTACTTCGTGTCACTCTTGCGGCTGGTGTAGTGCATAAAAGCCATGTACAAAGCCAGGTATCCGTTCAAAAGACAGGTTTGTTTGAACACAAACGTAAAACAAAGCGTAAACGGCGAAAATACTAACTCTGAGAAACCTCTGCAGTTCAATCTGATCTATGGTAAATTGCAACGAGGTCACCTCAACTCATGTGATTAGCAGGAACGAGCCCAGATTATCACTGGATTATTTTATAACATCGTGCTCTACATATTGTATACATTTTAAAATCAACTTGACATGTTCTGGTCTTGGTCGAGTCAACACACAGGAACGTTTTACACATATCTTAGACGTGTTGAACATAAACTCACAGCTTTTCTTTAAAGCTGTACCAAAGCCCACAGATAACATACATACAGTATCACGTGTGGAAACCTGGAAAACCTCTGACATGTGATCCACAGTCCCGCCCACAGCCAATCCAGATGGAAAACACACTGGAAGAAACCCCACTTCTCCACATGGGAAAAATAAGTATCCTACCATTTATATGTTATGAGATATAGTTGTTATAGACCTTATTTGAGATATTAATTGCTTGTTATCTGGAAGAGAGAGTGCCTGTTGCTGCACACACACACACACGCGCACACGGACACGCGCACCCGCACACACACAAACGCACACACGCACACACAAACGCACACACGCCACACACACACACACACACACACACAAACTATCACGTTCTCCGTGATCACCTAATAATGACTTAGCACAGCAATATGAGATAGGAAATACTGCCAGACATTTTACATAATTCATTCTATTGCGCTTCAAAATGGGTGTTGATGTCAACGAGAAGATTATTGGAGAGGAGGTAGTTAGTTATGCCCAGCCTGAGCTCTGGTGTCTGTTCCTCTGGAACATAACTCTGAAACATATACAGTCCCGGCAATAAATGGCTGTTGTGAAGAACAGATTGTGTTGTTAAACCAAACACTCAGATGGAAGCAGAATTCGGACATAAAAATTGCAATAACCTGCCTGTTACGGAGATTTACGCGTCCTCATAGTTTCAGCTTTGTTCATTCGGTATATTGCCAGGTAGTAAATTTAAGGAATGCCTTTTGGCAAAGTGTCTCTGACCGCCCCCCAATATGCACAGACAACACAGAGGCACTCACACACTCACACCTGCGAAAATTAACATACACACAGACAGGCACTCTCCATCCAGTTCATCTTCTTCTCATCCCTGCGAAAATTCCACAGAAGAAGAACCCGAAAAACTAATAAAACACACACAGAACCCGAAAACACGAATAAAACACCACAGAAGAAGAACCCGAAAACACTAATAAAACACCACAGAAGAAGAACCCGAAGACACTAATAAAACACCACAGAAGAAGAACCCGAAAACACGAATAAAACACCACAGAAGAAGAACCCGAAAACACTAATAAAACACCACAGAAGAAGAACCCGAAAACACTAATAAAACACCACAGAAGAAGAACCCGAAAACACTAATAAAACACCACAGAAGAAGAACCCGAAAACACGAATAAAACACCACAGAAGAAGAACCCGAAAACACGAATAAAACACCACAGAAGAAGAACCCGAAAACATGAATAAAACACCACAGAAGAAGAACCCGAAAACACAGAAGAAGAACCCGAAGACACTAAATAAACACCACAGAAGAAGAACCCGAAAACACGAATAAAACACCACAGAAGAAGAACCCGAAGACACTAATAAAACACCACAGAAGAAGAACTCCAAAACACTAATAAAACACCACAGAAGAAGAACCCGATAACATTAACAAACACACCACAGAATTGATTACAGGCAAACATATTCTATCACAACCTGTATCTGTAATCACCAAACACAACCCTAGAATACAGTCATCGCTGTTCACACGCAACCCTGGATAACCACTCAGCGTTCACACGGCCCTGGATAACCACTCAGCGTTCACACAACCCTGGATAACCACTCAGCGTTCACACGACCCTGGATAACCACTCAGCGTTCACACGGCCCTGGATAACCACTCAGCGTTCACACAACCCTGGATAACCACTCAGCGTTCACACAACCCTGGATAACCACTCAGCGTTCACACGACCCTGGATAACCACTCAGCGTTCACACGACCCTGGATAACCACTCAGCGTTCACACGACCCTGGATAACCACTCAGCGTTCACACGACCCTGGATAACCACTCAGCGTTCACACGGCCCTGGATAACCACTCAGCGTTCACACGACCCTGGATAACCACTCAGCGTTCACACGGCCCTGGAAAAGAAACAGCGAACGACAGCCTGCTGACACCCAATTCCAGAGGGAGTCGCTGAGTCCGTTGGGAATCGTCAACACGGATTTAGGCCGTCGAACTGATGCTAGGAACGTGTGAGAGGCTTTACCCCCCACTGAGAGGGTGAGAGAGACGGCCGATCCAGGCACTGGCACACTGACATACATTTGAATGTATGTTAATGTTCGAGCAGCGCTGGAGTTCAGGACGGCCAGGAAGATGTCTGTCTCTCTCTCTCTCTCTCTCTCTCTCTCTCTCTCTCTCGTCCTCCATCCATCAGATGTGACTTTCCTGTCGCTTACGTCCACACGTCATTACTGTGTATAAAAACAACACAGGAGTTCTGAAGACTTCATCTCAGTTATTTATTAGGCATAGGGTTTTTCTCATTTCCTTTTGAAACTAACACGGCTGGATGCGTTTTATCGACATTTTGAAAGTCAGTGAATAATAACGCTTTCGGACTGTTCTGTGGCCAAAAGCTCACTGGTTAGGATCCAAGAGACAACAAGATAATGCATTTAAACAGGGGCAGCTGACCAGTGTGTGTGTGTAATAATATGCTCTGGATAGTAGCATCTGCTAAATAACTCAGATGTGGAACAGCTCTTTAATAATGAACTGTGCAGCTACCTACTTTTATTCTGAAGACATGAGACTTCGTAACACACACACACTATACACTCTATACACACCCATACACACAGACCCTCCACACAGATTCCCCCCACCCTCCAAACATATTCCCCCCACCCTCCACACAGATTCCCTCCTCCCTCCACACAGATTTACCCCACCCTACACAGATTTACCCCATCCTCCACACAGGTTTACCCCACCCTCCACACAGATATACCCCACCCTCCACACAGATTTACCCCACCCTCCTCCCTCCACACAGATTTACCCCACCCTCCTCCTTCCACACAGATTTACCCCACACTCCTCCCTCCACACAGATTTACCCCACACTCCTCCCTCCAGGCAGCTTTACCGCACCTTCCACACATCTTTACCCCACCCTCCTCCCTCCATCCACCCCAGTGGTAGCACTGCTAGCTGTCATGTGGTAATTGATGGTGGTCCACTGATTGTGTGCCGGGTCCAAGGTGCCTTTCCTCACCACACACACATCCCCTCCCAGTTCCTCCTGGCTTCTGGTTGATTACGATAAATCAATTGGGCCGGGTCAGGCGCTGTCATCCCCTACGGCTCCGGGGCGAGGCAGGAGAAGGAGAATGGATGAGGGGGCGTTCCAGGTGACCCTGTGACCTACCCGGACGGTTCTCGTTTCCACGGTGAGACCTTCATTAACGGCCAGATCGGCTGTCCTAGTGAAAGGGGCTAAAAGAGGTAAATGGGGGTTCCACTTCTTCTGATGGTTCACCTGGAGACACCTTACAGAAGACAGACAGACCAGGGTCACATCTACCTTACAGAAGACAGACAGGCCAGGGTCACATCTACCTTACAGAAGACAGACAGGCCAGGGTCACATCTACCTTACAGAAGACAGACAGACCAGGGTCACATCTACCTTACAGAAGACAGACCAGGGTCACACCTTACAGAAGACAGACCAGGGTCACATCTACCTTACAGAAGACAGACCAGGGTCACATCTACCTTACAGAAGACAGACAGACCAGGGTCACATCTACCTTACAGCAGACAGACAGGCCAGGTTCACATCAACAGACACAGTAAGGCCTCACATGTAAGAAAACCATGTAGTGGATGTAATCAGGTGCCAAGAAAAAGCAGAGCCAAATCGATATCGTCCTGGCTTGTTTGCCTCACACGCTTTGAAGGTGAATCCGCCTAAATTGGACTACTTGAAGAGCACGCTTGGAACAAGCCCTTGGAACAGCACGTGGATGTCAGCGTGTTATATGTATGTGGCGTTTATATGCAGGGGAGGATAAAGCCAACGTGGACAATAATACTAGCACTGAGGTGCAGTCAGATCACGCAGAACCCAGTTTTACTTTTAGATGAATTCACATGTGAAGAAGAACACACTTCTAAACTGCACCCGCGTGGATGACCCACAGCTGTATCTAGCGTGTGACACACCAGGGGGTCCTGACAGACCAGGGGTTCTGACACATCAGGGGTTCTGCTGTGTATGCATGTATATATATATATCTACACACTGTGTGTTCATGTCTTCCTGAGTGCTGAAGAATCCTGTCTGGAGACAGTTATACATTTCAACAACACTGACAACTAATTAACCCCCCCCCACGAGACACCCATAGTTCAATAATTGGCCCGATTCTCGGGTAAATGTGGGCCTCCGTCACGGAACGATTTATCAGAGTAAATGGCCCTGCTGGTCTCAAATGTGTCTCTGTAGCCGGCTCATACAACTCTATGGTGTGACCCAACAGACCAATCAGTTTCAGTATGGAGATGTGACGTGTCTGGAGATGTGACGCGTCTGGAGATGTGACGCGTCTGGAGATGTGACGCGTCTGGAGATGTGACGTGTCTGGAGATGTGACGCGTCTGGAGATGTGACGTGTCTGGAGATGTGACGTGTCTGGAGATGTGACGCGTCTGGAGATGTGACGTGTCTGGAGATGTGACGTGTCTGGAGATGTGACGTGTCTGGAGATGTGACGTGTCTGGAGATGTGACGCGTCTGGTGATGTGACATGTCTGGAGATGTGACATGTCTGGATATGTGACGTGTCTAAAGCCCTGTGAGGGATGGTGTCCAAGGAGTTATACGATCTGTGCCGAGGGGGATGGCTCCCAGCCATACAAGCTCCAGGAAGGAGATTTTAGCACAAATGAAATGATTGTATCAGAAGGAAATCGATAGCAATCTATGGCTTCCTTAATCCCAGTGCAGTGGGCAGATCACTCTCTGATGCAGGCAATCTCTCAGCCATCATTACAACACGTGGATCGATAGTTCTGCTGGCACCTTCAACACCGCCCAGATAACTGGGCCCCGGAGATGAGAGGAGGAGAGGAGAGAAAACTAATAGGACGACAAGACGAGAGGAGGAGAGGAGGGATCGAAAGGAGACGAGATGAGCGGACGAGGAGAGGAAAGAGAGAGAAGTGAAAGGAGATGATGAAATGAGCAAGGGAGAAGGGCCTAAAGGTAGAGAAGGTCCCAGAGGAGCTCAGAGAATATGACACGCTACGACCATACTGCCGTTAGTGGTAACTAACATGCTACAGACAGCACCACCTAGAGGTAACAACCCACAGGCCAAACTAGGGCCCAAAACGAGCTGCCATGTGTTTATGTCAGGAGACACCAGCAGGACCGGAATGTTCTGTATCTTCATGGATAGAAGATGAAAGGGAAATCTCATATTTTGGCATTATGAGGATTCCCTCATCACCAGTTGTTATTTTAAATTGTAGTAAAATGTCCACACTCATGCTCTAACTATATATTACTAATTTACTGTTACAATATTACTGTTACTGTGTTGTTGTAATTACAATACGGTGTCCACGTTGCTGGTACTATATAACAATATCCAATTATTTTAAATTATAGATGAGGTATTGGTCAGTGAAAGTGTGAACAAGCTGTTTGCACTGGGAAACACGCCCGCATAAACCCAGTGAACGCTCGCAAGGAATAAATCTGCTTGCAGTTAGATTAACATTGTTTTGTGAGTCTTGGTTCCACACAGGCAAATCACCAGGAACAAAGCAGCCAATTAAAATCACTCAGTACAGTGCAGCTGTAACAGTAACTACAGATTGTAATCATGACCGTTCTCCGGTCCTGTATGGTCTGAGACCCAAAGCACACACACATACTTATCTCCTAAACCCCTGCTTTCTAATTTCCCACCTCCGCCGACATCTCCCGTCTCCCCGGCTCTCTCCCTCCCCACAGTCGACTGTTAGGATCTGGGGAGAACAACTAATTAAATTCCGTCATCAATATGCTGCTCATGTGAGGCCGATGTGGAACGCAGCGAGAGATTGAAGTGCCCTGATACAGGAAAGGATGGACAGGGGGGAGTAAGGGGGTGAAAGAGAGGCGGAGATAGAGAGAAAGATATAGAGAGAAATAGAGGCAGAGATAGAGAGGAAGGTATAGAGAGAAATAGAGGCAGAGATAGAGAGGAAGGTATAGAGAGAAATAGAGGCAGAGATAGAGAGGAAGGTATAGAGAGAAATAGAGGCAGAGATAGAGAGGAAGGTATAGAGAGAAATAGAGGCAGAGATAGAGAGGAAGGTATAGAGAGAAATAGAGGCAGAGATAGAGAGGATTAAGAGGTTGAAGGAGAGGCAAACATAAAGACAAACAGAGAATGAGAGAGATAGAGAGTGATTGGGATGGAGATATAGAAGGAGAGAGCAAGAGACAGAGATAGAGAAGGAGAGGGAACGGGACAGAGAGCACAGTCTTGTTTAAAGGCCCCGCTGTTGTGCTGAACTTCTTCCACCAGTAAATAGAGAGCTGCAGAATGACTGCGCCGTAACCAAACCCAAACACCAACAACCGTTTTCCCCACAGTGCTGTTGCCAAACATGCCGTCTTGCCCTCCGGTCGTGAGGAAGAAGCACGCCGTTGAATATTTGCGTAAATTATTCAAAGTGATTGCTTGCTCTCAATTATTCATGTGGAGGAGACTGACAGCGGCACGCTGTAAATATTATTAATCTCGCCAATTACAAAACCACTGCCTCCCCGAATTCTTAAAATTATGATTCGAATGTGCACATGCTTTCGTAGCCTTTAATGTTTTAAATGGCTGGCGGTGAAAACTCCCCAGGTTTTGTGAATCAACAGGAGTGCACGTCATCATGCGATGCTGTCAGAACTGAAAATGCCAACGTGAATACGTATCGACAACCCAGTACACAGTTGATGGTTCTGTGTTCTGATTACATCACAACAAGCTGCTCTCTGATTCTCTATCCTTCACAGTTTTGTATCAGAGACTTGTTAAGATATATTGCCTTTTATGCCTTTTAGGTGATGTGTGTTTGCCTCTGGGTATCAATGCTTCTGGTGTGTGTGTGTGTTTGCCTCTGTGTTTCAATGCTTCTGGTGTGTATGTGTTTGCCTGTCTGTTTCAATGCTTCTGGTGTGTATGTGTTTGCCTCTGTGTTTCAATGCTCTTGGTGTGTCTGTTTTCCTCTTGTTTCAATGCTTCTGGTGTGTGTGTGTGTGTGTTTCAATGCTCCTGGTGTGTGTGTGTGTATGTTGGCCTTGAGAAGCAGTCTTACGGTAGCAGTAAGAGATCAGTCCCTGTAAACTGATCAGATATTCTCTCTGAGGCCTCCTGTCAGTCTGTGACACAGTATGATGCTCTGAGGCTGCAGTGAAAATTTCATCTGAGTGGAAACAGAAACATGTACAGAAACTCGAGCCTTTCAGGGACACAAACGGTTCCCTGTCTCTAATGAAACAAGGTTTCCAGGTTTTTCTTCACATTTTTTCAAGAATTGTGGATTTTGATGGATATCAATCAATCAATCAATCAAATTTATTTATAAAGCCCTTTTTACAACAAAGTTGTCACAAAGTGCTTTTACAATCACCAGCCTGAATCCGACAGAGCAAACATAAAAAAAAACTCCCTGAAAAACTCCCTGAAAGTCAGATTTAGGAAGAAACCTAGAGAGGAACCAGGCTCTGAGGGATCACCAGTCTTCTTCTGGCTGGGCTGGGTCAGTTTATGACAATACAACAAGCGAGGTGTGAATATCTGAGAAAAAAAATTGTCCGGGATGACCGGGAGGGATGATGGGCTTGATAGGCTTGGAGGAAGAAGCTCCGGTTGCATCAGCTGTTCCGTCAGCCGCACAGTCAGGGGCCCCAGGGAGGATCCAGCATATGCTCCAAGCTGGAGCGGTCCCCCTGACAGAAGTGGACAAAAACACAGGGAAAGGTTGGACACTAGTTCCCGGCACAATAGTATACCGAACATAATACTTTAAAAGGAGACAGGGGGGTTAGTGAGACAATGGCCATGAACGGGTAAACCCAGGACAAGTCCAGACAGATGTTAGTAGAGACAGGACACCAAGCACCGAGCATCAACCCAGGGACGCCAATCGACCATGACCACTCAGGCAGGTTTAGTTTTTGCTCACAAAGTTACTCGAATTGAGGCTGCAACAGAGCACTATAGCGACCCAGTGACTCCTCCCCACAGTTAAATGGGATAATCAGAGTTTAATTCACCAGCTACTCGGATTGAGCGAACAAAGGAGAGCTATAGCGAACCAGTGACTCCTCCCCACAGTTAACTGGGATAATCAGAGTTTATTCACTAGCTACTCGGATTGAGCGAACAAAGGAGAGCTATAGCGAGCCAGTGACTCCACCCCCCAGGCAGCAGCCTGGAGGTATCGTTTTTGCTCAAAAAGCTACTCGAGAGGCAACAACAGGGAACCATAGCGAGCCAGTGACTCCACCCCCCAGGCAGCAATCGAGAGGACACCCCAGGGGAGATGTGAACCCGCAAGGCAAAGACAGCAGGGCAGAATGAGATCCGAGCCTTCCCTTCACCTTCGTACCCTGGGCCATATTACACTCAACCATAGACCTTACTGAAAAGATATGTTTTTAAGATTTATGTTTTTTCGTATTACATTACCCAAAGGTAACATATAGAGTGAGAACAGAAGTAGTCCTAAGACTGAGCCTTGTGGAACACCAAAGCATACCTTTGATTTGTTAGAGGATAAGCCATCTACACAAACAAACTGAAGTCTATCTGATAAATAAGATCTAAAGCAGTCGAGAACATGTCCTCTTAGCCCAACAAGGGTCTCCAATCTCTCTAAGAGAAGGGAGTGATCAATAGTGTCAAAGGCAGCAATAAGATCAAGAAGCAATAGGAGAGATGCAGAACCTTTGTCAGAAGCCAATAAAAGGTTGTTTACCACCTTAACAAGTGCAGTCTCAGTGCTATGATGGGGCCTAAAACCGGACTGAAGTTTTTCATATATATTATTTGTCTTCAGAAAGGCCGTAAGTTGTAGTGAGACAGATTTTTCTAGGATTTTTGAAAGAAACGGGAGGTTTGATATTGGTCGGTAGTTTTTTAGGATGTCTGGAAGTTACACTTTTTTAGCAGAGGCTTAATTTCTGCAATTTTTTGTGAGGTTGGCACTGATCCGGAGGACAGGGAGCAATTTATTATGTTCAACATTGATGGGCCAAGCACAGGAAGTAACTCTTTAAGTAATTTAGTTGGAATTGGGTCTAGTTGACAGTTGGTTGATTTTGAACTATTTATTAATTTTGTAAATGTTTCAAGAGACACAGGTACAAAAGATTCAAGAGTCGCCATTGAAACTAAATCAGGGCAGCTCTGCGGGCTCTCAGGATAACAGAGGTTTTTGAGAACTGAGGCAGTAAAGGGTACAATTTGCAATTTCTTTTCTAATGTTGATTATTTTTTCATCGAAATAGTTCATGAATTCATCACAACTAAAGTGAAGACCCACTTCATTGGTTAAACATTGCTTTTTAGTGAGTTTTGCAATTGTGTCAAAAAGAAATTTAGGATTATTTTTGTTTGTGTCGATTAGATTAGATAAGTAGGCTGATCGAGCACTTATAAGTGATTTGCGGTATAGCACAGTACTATCAATCCAGGCTAGTCTAAATACTTCTAACTTCGTGGAGCGCCACTTTCGCTCCAATTTTCTGGAGGCTTGCTTAAGTGTTCTAGTAGTGTCAGTGTACCAGGGAGCAAGTTTCTTATTTCGTATTGGTTTTGTTTTTAGGGGTGCCACAGCATCTAAAGTCTTACGCAGTATATCGTTTAGATCCTCTATTTGATTGTGTATAGATGATGTAGCTCTGTGTAGGTAGGTAGCTCTGTGTAGGTAGAGTAGGTTTGTGTGTCAGCTGTTAACTATGGCAATTACATGATTCCAGTAAGGTTTGAACGATGTTCAAATGCTGTTCCAATCCCATAATGCACCTCCTTCTAAGGAACAACATCCACCATGATCCACTCACGGGCGTTTCAGTCACTGGAACAGTCACACATCCAAACTTGGGTCTTTCCACATCCAAACGTGGGTCTTTCCACATCCAAACTTGGGTCTTTCCACATCCAAACGTGGGTCTTTCCACATCCAAACTTGGGTCTTTCCACATCCAAACGTGGGTCTTTTCACATCCAAACGTGGGTCTTTCCACATCCAAACTTGGGTCTTTCCACATCCAAACGTGGGTCTTTCCACATCCAAACTTGGGTCTTTCCACATCCAAACTTGGGTCTTTTCATCAGAGCCTATTTGCCAACACGTTGCATTGAGGGCAGATATGCTGCATGTTCTGCTCTTCTCTCTCCCTCTGTCTCTCTCTTTTTATTTTTCCTCATTATCTGCTCTCTCTCTCCGGCACGCAGTGACGTGCTTTAATCCCAGACCGGCCAAATTACATTAGGAATATCCCCTCATTAATTACAGCCGCTATTGGCAGCACCTGTGATAAAGCAGATTATAAGAGCCGGGAGTAAAAACAGGCCCCAGAATGGCTCAGTCAGCACTTTGTCTTCGTTCTTTCTACATCTGCTGTCTCTCCACAGTTCTGCACACTAGGTTGGTTAACAGCAGGGCCTGTGGGTACATAACTGGCCACAGTGGGGCGCTGCAGCATAAAGAAATATGCAAATATACACCAACGCAGTTTCAATCACAGAGGCTTATCGGTGCGATAATTCAGAGAAGTCTTGAAACGACGACGTGGGGCACTTATTGGGTTTTGGAGAGTCACTGGAGAGTCACTGTTTCATAATCGGAGAATCAGCTCAATTCGGTCTTTACTAGAAAAAACTGAAACGGGCAATCGTTTATTTCTGCAGTTGGTCAAATATCTCAGGCTTGTGTCTTTTTTCTGTGATAAGTTGGTTACAACCTACCTAGCTAGCTACAAACTGCTTGTGTCGATGAAGATAGCAAGTTTCAAGGTGTTGTAGAACGTCTCCAGACACTGGTTCTTGGTATCTTGACATAAGTAGGATTTGAAGTAACATCTAGTTGGTTAATCGTTAGCAGAATTTGCTAACGATGGTAAGTGATTCACTGGTTCTCAGACTGAATGCTTCTGGCCTGTTATATACAGTGGAACTAGCGAATTGACTCCTACCTAAAACACAGATAGACAATCAGTAACAAAGTTTGGACAAGACAAATCAATTCAAAATCTTTATTTCCTACTTCTGTCCTGCTTTGAAGAATTCCATCGGCTTTCCTTCGCGCCCATTACGCCACGTCAAAAGGAAGTGACTGCATCTCCGTTCGGCGCAGGTAGACGGCCACAAGAGAGAAATCAAAGCAAAAGCCCATTAAAATTTATCGGAGGCGGCCGCTCCTTCAAACCAAATTAATCATGTTAAAAATCCCACATTAAATACTGCTACAGGCTGTCCGACTTGATTTATACAACAAAAAAGGTATAAATATCAAATGAGTCCGAGTAGGAATTCGTGTTGTCTTCTGTATGTGTAGCGTGTTACCCACCGCAGAGTTCATAGGTCACCAGGAAACGAATAAATCACTGTCTTCGGACAAATTAATCAAAGTGTCCAGCTGTTGCTGTGCCTGGCCAACTCCCGACAGCCACCAGCTCACCAGGCTTCTCGTCTCCTTGCCGTAAACTTCCCACCTCACAGACGGGCGTGTGTGAGACGGCAGATTGGGTTTATCCCCGGTGCTGTAGTGCCGTGTCCTACCTGACTTTTTATCGCCAGATCACAGTTGTTTTGCGTCTCCGCTCGCTCGGGTTCCTCCACGACTACGCTGCCGGAGAATCATATGGATTCAGGGATATTTCGAAAACCAGCGTTGCGGTGACAACTTTTCCTGGCAACGTAAACGTAATTGGATTTCGTGTCGACTTGCAGTTGAACAGTCAGATTAGGATCGACCAAATGGTTCCGAGAGCGATGTGAACGCATGTCCCAGGCATCCACGTCCCAGCATGTTATCCTTATAAACCAACTATCCATGTTATTGATGATCCAAACCCAACTGCTCTCAGAGGAGAACAGACAAGCGATTCCGGTTGAAGCGAGTCAAGTGAGAAGATTACGTATCTGTTTACAGTCTGGGTGCAATCAGCACCGGCATGGCCAGAAAACATGGCCGATTCTTATCTGTCCTCTATCTCTCATCGTCTTCTCTCTTCCAATCCCCCCCCTCTCTCTCTCCCTCTCTCGCCATCCACTGTCTCTCCCTCCATCCCTCTGTCTTTCTCTTGCTGGTCGATGAGGTCCTCTACAGAGGATGTCACTCTGACAAGTTTACTTTGTGCTAATCTCATAAACGCCCTCCCTTGCTCATCCAAAGACTCACACAATCAAATTAATTACATAAACGTGTCCTCTGAGACAGTTCCCCGACCGATAAAACAGCTTACATGTTCAAAGTTCCTCACAGCTCACAGGGCACGTTTAATACGTGAATTCTCTGCGTGGAAAAGAAAGCTACGAGGTGCTCCGGAAAAATTGCTCATCTGTCGTTAAGTGATCAATACTGAGAGAAAGTGGAAATACTTAATTATTGTTTATAGTGTGTCTCTGTGACAAACTCCAACACAGTGTCTTCCACCTCTGTTCAAAACACCAACACAGTGTCTTCCACCTCTGTTCAAAATACCAACACCGTGTCATCCACCTCGCTGTATCTCCGCCACCCAGTTGACCAGCAGATAATCACGTCATGTGGTTTCCTCCACATCTTCCAGTTTGATTAGCACGTCTCCCCACAGCTCCGTCACTCATTACCCACTCCTCCACACCTGCCTGCTCTTCCCTTACGACTGCTGGTCTCTTATAATGGGCCACGGTTCCCCGGCAGCGGGCCATTCTGCCCCTGAATGGGGATGATAATCGGCCTAGCGTCGCTTTTAATAGCCAATGTGACAATATGCTAATGCTACGCTAATGCCTGGTGGGTGTGCTCCCACGTTTGACACCTCTGCGGATCTGGGCGGAACGCGAGGCAGACGCGGCTGGCGGAGCGAGACCCGACGGAGGCTGGCGCACCGGGGCTCGCCCGTTAATGAGACCGTGACAAACGTCACCCACGGCAACTAGCGAGACCGACGGTTAGCTGTGAGAGAAAGTCAGAGAGACGTTCCCAGGGAGTCAAAAAGTAATGATGGGATACACTCAGAGACAAAGACACTCAGGGAGGTTTGTTGTCCGCGACGCAAAGCGACGCTGCTTCTGTTGTTGTTCCACTGCGACCGCCGGCGAAACATTTAATATTGATGAGCTGATTGTAAAAACACTTGTTTGTGAATTTAAGCATGAATTTAGAAGCATGTTAATACTTACTGTAAAACATGTATGACATATATAAACTATACCGTATCGGTGCATAAAACAAAAACAGTACGAAATCATTCTATTTGATTTATCGTCTGGACTGTAGAAAGGCAACATCAGGAGACACACTGAAGTTGACTTTCTAGAGGTGGTCCCTCAGGTGAAGTTCCACTGTACATGATGAGGTATCATAACAGACCAGGTGGTTTGCTGCTTATGATGATGATGTAACCTTCTCTGCATGTCACGTCTCCAAGCCTGAACAGGTCTGTCTGTTTCTCCTTGTCTCTCTCTCTCTCTCTCTCTCTCTCTCTCCCTCTCTCTCTCTCCTCTCTCTCTCTCTCTCTCTCTCTCTCTCTCTCTCTCTCTCTCTCTCTCTCTCTCTCTCTCTCTCTCTCTCTCTCTCTCTCTCTCTCCTTCTCTGTCTCTTCATCCGTCTGTCTCTACGTCTCTCTCACTCTCTCTCTGTCCGTCTGTTCTTTTGTTTCTCCCTGTCGCTCTCTCTGTCTCTCAGTCCATCTGTTTCTCAGTCCTTTTGTCTCTCCATCCGTCCGTCTCTCCTTGTCTCTTTCTCTGTCTCTCAGTCCGTCTGTACTTCTTTCGCTCCTTGTCTCTCTCTCTCTGCCTCTTCGTCTGCCTGTCTCTCAGTCCACCTGTCTCAGTCCATCTGCCTCTTCGTCCATCTGTCTCTCAGTCCATCTGTCTCTCAGTCCATCTGTCTCAGTCCATCTGCCTCTTCGTCCATCTGTCTCTCAGTCCATCTGTCTCTCAGTCCATCTGTCTCTCAGTCCATCTGTCTCAGTCTTTGCGTTTGGCGTGAACGACCCTCCGTGGCAGACAACATTGATCGATCTCTCCCTCTGGACCTACCTGCACGACCCCTCCAGTAACACGTGGGTAAACGATCCCATAGTAGCAATGTGATCCCACCGCACACTGGTTATAAGGGTTTGGGCTTCTACCCCCACCCCCACCCCCCCACAGAACTTGGGTTTCTACACCAACACTGTGGGCCCCTCACGGACACAAAGCTCCCCGGCACATTCAAGGCATGACTAAAGAGCAGGGAGATTGGCACGTGTAGCCCCCAGCTCTGTAGGCTGTAAATGAAGTCTGTTCTCCATACTCCCCTTCTCCCATTACCGATAGAAATAACCACCCTACAGTACAGATGTTACTGACGAGGCACGGACCGGCGCAGACATCCCCTGGTTCCATGCAGATGGAGACGGGGAATCGGCTCGCGGTTGCCACATTCAAAAACAGCCTCTGCTTATTTACTGACAGGCCCCGTCCAGGAAGAGAAACATTTTCATGTCCTGCCACTCTTAAGCAGACGGGAGAAAGGAAAAACTGCCAGATGAAATGTTGGTCTTCCTTCGCTTCAAGATTAGCAGCTGTCAGGAAGCTTTCGAAGGACAAAACATATTTCTGTTATTCTCTGAGGTTCATCAGAGCAGTCATGGATTCTCCCTCTCTCTCTCTCCCTCTCGCTCTCTCCCTCTCGCTCTCTCTATCTCTTTCTCCCCCACACACTGGATATTTGCAATTCAAAGCGCCCTGGGCTTTGCCCCTTGCCAAATTACTAGTTCCCTTTGCCAGCCTAATTAATGACATAGCACTCCCTTGAATGTATTTATGTTGTCCTTCCACGATGCCAACCCAAACAGGACAAACCTCACGGATCACCATAAACCAGGAACTTGACACCTCGGAAAACAAACTTCTTACAGGGAGTCTGTTTATATTCTCCCACTACCCTCAGCGATCCAGTGACTTGGCTGTCAGTTCTTTGACTGTTTCACATCACGGTTTCCCTAGCAATAGTTGTTTAAAGGATGTAGCTGGATGTCGGGACATTAAACCGGATAATTTTGCAACATCTTGTGTCTGTTTGTCTAGAAGTCAGTTTTTTTTTGATTTACACCCAAACAAAGGTGGACGTGTTCAATATGTTTGGACAGGAGATCGATGCAAATCCCCAAAAACTCATAACGATACCAGTTGTTTCACAAGGACCTTGTCATCGAGGCGAGAACCTCTGTCAAATTCTTGCATCAGACTACAGCAACTGATTGGGTCATCACCTCAAGAGGCTAGATGTCCTGGGGTTTTTTTTGGTAACAAACTCAATTTCCATGCTAAGCAAATGCAGTTGTTGTCATTTTGTCCGGCATAATAAAGAAACAGTAGTTTTTGACTTTTACAGGAGCACTAATAAATGGAGCTTGTTTAAAGAGGCACTTCTCGCTGGGGGACCCTGTTTCCAGAGGCGACCAGGTGTTTCGTCTGAGAGAGTTCCAAGGCAGTGAGATTTGTTTCACTTATAATTGGCCAGAAAGAGCGAGGTTTGTTTTTTTGCCCACGAAATAAAACACACCATGTAACGTCACCGTGTGGAAACGAGAGCGGTTGAGATCTGAAAAACAAATCACGTTTTGTTACATTTCACTAAGAATCCAGGATGTGCTCATTGATCGGCATGATTTGAAGTATTCGTTTTTGGAAGTGATTGGAACTTGATTGGGGTTTTACTAAACAACATTTCATTCAATTTAATAAAAGAATAACGGAACATAAAACGTATTTAAATGACACCAGAGACAGATCGACACCATACTGTGATCATACCTACATGACAGTCGATCACAGGACCGCACCAAAATGTTCATGTTGTGGTCATTACTGTGGTCATACCTACATGACAGTCGATCACAGGACCAAAACAAAATGTTCATGTTGTAGTCATTACTGTGGTCATACCTACATGACAGTCGATCACAGGACCACACCAAAATGTTCATGTTGTAGTCATTACTGTGGTCATACCTACATGACAGTCGATCACAGGACCGCACCAAAATGTTCATGTTGTAGTCATTACTGTGGTCAAACCTACATGACAGTCGATCACAGGACCGCACCAAAATGTTCATGATGTGGTCATTAGGGCCGGGAATTTATCTCTCAGCACATTAATTAATCGATTTTAAGTTCCGACAATAGTTCCATGAAGACGGTGTCTTTTCCTAAAACAAGGACTATTGTGGCTGAATTGAACTGGAATGCTGCAATGATCAGTTGTCATGTTGACAGAAGACGGTCAATCGAGGAGGGAAGATTGCTGATGATGAGTGTCTGAGATTGTCTCAAAGCAATTTCCCAGACACCCTGTGAACCAAACGAAGTTACAGAAGATGGACAACTCTGCCCTACAGGCGTGCAACTCTCTGGCTACTACCCCGAGAAATCTTTTCATGTTTTCAGGTCTCGCGTTAGAGAGAGAGCCTCGGCCCGTTCCTGTGGGAGCGTCTTTTGTTGTAGGTGGTATCAGCGAATCAATCAGAGCAAACTTTAAATTAGACTCAGAGGGAAGCGGGAGAAGCCGCGTGTTTCTAATTGATCAATGGCTTGTTCGTGGAATTAACAGGAAGACTGTCTTCATTAGCGGCTACGTTTCAAATCCCTGAGTCTGGCTCCGTTCGGAGAAAAGCCCACCGCGGGGCACAATTACAACACAAAAAATATTGGAATTCCTATTATTCCGGGCTTTAGTTTGGAATTGCTAAAAATCCGTCAACTCTTCAAAGCTGAGCCCGGCTGAAATGGATGTTGTTTCTCGCTGATCCGAGGCCGTGTTTGAAGAACGTGGATCCTTCCCTTAAAACAACGTTGTCTTTCAAGTACTTAACAACTGATGGAATCAGTAATAGCCCCAATAACATGAACTAGCGCAACTCAAAAGACACGTTAGAATTCTCTTAAGACGATGGCCTTTGGAGGACCCGGAACCCGGACCGGGTTCAACTTGTCAAGCGGCTTCAAAGGGCACCGCATGGGGTCCTCCGTGAAACTCCCTGGCTGATAAAGAATTATTGATTGTGTGTTATCGTGAGGGGGGCTGGTGGACAACATATGGTTTACGTTCAGCCTGATTACGCTGGACATGCATCATTGATGCGATCCCCATCAAAAGGTACCAGCGAAGTCTGCTGCCGAGGTCTCAGAACCGGAACGTGTCAACAAACTTGCGCTCGTGGCGTATCCGCGGTGATGTTTCATGCAGAGTTGACATGAGAGGATTGTGCCTCCGATTCCAGTTGAGACCACAGAGTTTGTTAGTGTATTATAGATAAATTATGTGTCTATTTAACCAGACACGGTCACATTTCTGCCCCCTCCTTCCTGCTTCCCCAACCAGGGACGTTTGGCTTTTGACTTCCCTCAGACTTTTGGAGCTTCCTCGTTTTTAGCTACAACACCTCTGTCTTTTCATGGCAAATGTATTTATTTCCGTCCTCCTGTTGTCTATGTTACTCTTCCAGCATTAAGGCGGAGCTGCTTTTCAGGTAACATACAAATACATACACATTCTCACCAATGGGGAGACGGACACAAGTGCAGGGCGAACTCATTACATGTATACAATAAAAATGTTACTATAATGGAAAAACACCAACGTTGGCATAAAACAAACAGAGACCGACAACACTGAACTTAAATAGGATGGTGATTAGGAAAACAGGTGAGAGCAATAAAACAATGGAACAACTGTAGAGAGAGGGAGAGGGGAGAGAGAGGGAGAGAGAGAGAAAAGAGGGATAGGGAGAGAGGGAGAGAGAGGGAAAAGAGGGAGAGAGAGGGAGAGGGGAGAGAGAGGGAGAGAGAGAGAAAAGAGGGATAGGGAGAGAGGGAGAGAGAGGGAAAAGAGGGAGAGAGAGAGAGAGGGGGAGAGAGGGAGAGAGGGGAGAGAGAGAGAGGGAGAGAGAGAGAGGGAAAAGAGGGATAGGGAGAGAGGGAGAGAGAGGGAAAAGAGGGAGAGAGAGGGAGAGGGGAGAGAGATGGAGAGAGAGAGAAAAGAGGGATAGGGAGAGAGGGAGAGAGAGGGAAAAGAGGGAGAGAGAGGGAGAGGGGAGAGAGAGGGAGAGAGAGAGAAAAGAGGGATAGGGAGAGAGGGAGAGAGAGGGAAAAGAGGGAGAGAGAGAGAGAGGGGGAGAGAGGGAGAGAGGGAGAGAGAGAGAGGGAGAGAGAGAGAGAGGGAAAAGAGGGAGAGAGAGAGAGAGAGAGAGGGAGAGAGGGGAAAGAGAGAGTGAGAGAGTGAGGGAGAGAGGGAGAGAGAGGGAGAGAGAGAGAGAGAGAAAAGAGGGAGAGAGGGAGAGAGAGAGAGAGAGGGAAAAGAGGGAGAGAGAGGGAGAGGGGGAGAGAGGGAGAGAGGGAGAGAGAGGGAAAAGAGGGAGAGAGAGAGAGAGAGAGAGAGGGAAAAGAGGGAGAGAGGGGAAAGAGAGAGTGAGGGAGAGAGGGAGAGAGAGGGAGAGAGGGCAGGGGGCATTGGTTTTCACAGGCACGGCCATCCTGCCCTCTCTGCTGTGCCAATGCGTGACACAAATCATATTGAATGTTTTTAACAGCAATCAGTCCTTTCAATAAAACGATAAAAAACACTTTTTGAATACAGCCGCAACGCAATTATTTCACTCGACAGAATGATTAATATCTCACTTGTATGGTGATTCATATTACACTTGTATAACGAGAGGGGTTTCAAATTAAAGAGGTCAAAGATCAGATTAAGAACGCTGCAGTTTGAAAAGTATGCAAACTCTGTTCTCTCCAGAGCCACTGTAATGAAACACACGCATTTGTTGTTTAATGAATTGGCCGTTCCAGTATCGATTCGTCTGGCTGGGTATTGACCAGAGCCGCTGCTGAGTGCCAGTTATCCAAGGTGGTCAAGACACGAAAGTGCACCACATAGCATGTCTACTGCTCTTATTAAATACAGACAGCTACCGTTTACCTATTGCAAGTTTTAACACGGAAACGTGATTAAATATCTGCGCCGGTATACGGGCGTGAAGCGACGAGAAGACACGCTGTGTGAATTAAAATGCCCGGTGGACTCGATTGAATCAGAAACTTGGCTACGGCGTTTCACGCCCCGATGTCATTGCCCCCCCCCACCGATTGTGTTAAATCTGACGGTCCGATGTAAACAGGTATGAAAATGTACCGAACCTTTCAGAGTGCATTTTTACACACGAACTAAGTACGCGTCGTTGACTTATTCAGGGCTTTCAGAGCGTCTGTGAGCGCTCGCCAGAACCCGTGCTCCTTAGTATTCCTCGACCATAACAGGTGGCGAACAGAGCAGAGAGTCTATTTGTTTCCCTGATGCAGTCGGCGCCGTCTGCCCTCCCGAGTGTCCCCGTGCTGCGGGGGGGCGGGGCTTTGACAGCGCCTGTCCTCATTAGCGGCTCGCTAACACCTGAGAGATGAGACGTGTCCCGACACCCAGGACTGATTCTCACCTTCGTTATGAACCGCATGAGGTCGGCCACGATCCCATTACAGCCGGGAGGGAAGAGCTGGGGGCGATGACGGGAGAACGAGGAGGGTTGGCACCGCGGGGTGGGGGGGGGCGCCGCGGGGGCGGGGGGGGGTTGGGGCGCTGAAACGGTACCCCGTGTCTGGAGTCGGGACGACAGACGTGAGCCCTAATGATGGAGGTTATCCACACAGAGCCCCAGCAGGGAGACCGGGCAGGGAGACCCGGCCCTGATCAATACAACCTGATGAGGTGTCGGACTTTCTCTGATGTACCTCAAAATGGAATATGTTTTTCCTCAGTTTAATCGATGGGACGAGTGTGAAACTAATTGGGCTAAATTGCTGTGTTGTTATTGATTAACCAAGCTGAAGGAGGAGGGTAGCTCAGTCAACACCGCAGGGGGCATTGGCGGCGTTTTTTTGATTGGCCCGAAATGAAATGAAGTGATTCACGCTGAAGTAGGCGAGTGCAATGTTCAACGAGCAGCGGGTGAAGCACACGTGAGTCCATGTTTACCAGAATAGTTGAGCCACATGGAGAATAAGATCCTCCTATAAGGTCCTCCTATAATGTCATCCTATTAGGTCCTCCTATAATGTCATCCTACTCCTATTAGGTCCTCCTATAAGCTCCTCCTATAAGGTCCTCCTATAAGGTCATCCTATAAGGTCCTCCTATTAAGTCCTCCTATAAGGTCCTCCTATTAGGTCCTCCTATAAGGTCCTCCTATTAGGTCCTCCTATAAGGTCCTCCTATAAGGTCCTCCTATAAGGTCCTCCTATCATGACCTCCTATAAGGTCCTCCTATCCTGATGGATGCCAAAGATGCAAAACGACGCAGAACTTTAGAGGAACCCACCGATTGTGACGACTGTCGGGTAAAATAGTGGAGGTGCCAGAACATGCATTTGCGCCCTTATTGTGAAAGTGTGAACAGAGCTGGTCTGCTAGTTCCACCCCTCAGGCCCTTGGGTATACAAGTGATTTGAAGGTGCTGAAAAAGCCCCCGTATTGCAGTCAGGCCTTAGCATAATAGCCTCCCTTTTTATAGCCTGCTTATATTGTTTCTAAAGGATCGTCTATTGTGTGTTTTTTACGTCAGGAAATAATTGGAGCTCTTGGATATCAGGCGTCAGAGCGCAGAAAGACAGGTACCACTTCTGTTCTTTCTGTTCACTTGGGCCGTTTGGCACAGCTTGACATCGCTTACCGGGCGTAACGTCCTCGCTGCCGAACTCCGGCGTGTCTTGCGATGGAGCGGAGTTGTGAGCCTGGTATAATTTACCGTTTCTGTAGCCCTGGTCTCATGCAGAGACTTGGATCGAGCCGCTTGTTTCGGTCGTTGAGTGCCACCGCGGTGCGCGGCGCCAGAAGCCAGAAGACTCCCGCTTCACTGGTGAAATGTATGGAACTCACGTTTGGAAAGATGACAGGATTGTTGCCTGGTTCCCCAAATGTCTCCCAGCTTGCTGACCTTGGAGCACAGTGACATTTTTACATTAAATCACAGCCCCCAGAAAAAGGCGATTAACGTTAATGACCAATAGCGCGCTCCCCTGCCAACCTTTCTTCTCACAGCCCGCCAATGTATGTCGGCTTGATGCACATAACAGAGCCTTCTCTGACAGGAAGACGTGTTTCAGAGAGCTCTGGATATCAGCTCACCGCTGGCTAGCAGAACCGTTCTGGCACCACAGGAGTCGTCTATTTAAAGTGAGAGAGCAGAAAAACAGGGATTTATTTCAGTCTGGATCTGGCATCTGGACCTATATTGATGTAAGATATTGTCCGTGTTACATCATGGCTTGTAATCTACCTAATCTATCCAACTGCTCCTTCGGAACAACACGTCCTCCTCTACCGTTCTTCTCTGTCTAATAAAACACGTTCTACTCTACCTTTCCCCTGTGTCTAATAAAACAGGTTCTCCTCTACTTTTCTCCTCTGTCTAATAAAACACGTTCTACTCTACCTTTCCCCTGTGTCTAATAAAACACGTTCTCCTCTACTTTTCTCCTCTGTCTAATAAAACACGTTCTACTCTACCTTTCCCCTGTGTCTAATAAAACACGTTCTCCTCTACCTTTCCCCTGTGTCTAAAAAAAACACGTTCTCCTCTACCTTTCCCCTGTGTCTAAAAAAAACACGTTCTCCTCTACCTTTCTCCTCTGTCTAATAAAACTTGTTCTCCTCTACCGTTCTCCTCTGTCTAATAAAACACGTTCTCCTCTACCTTTCCCCTCTGACTAAAACACGTTCTCCTCTACTTTTCCTCTCTTGTGTCTCCATCTTTTTAAATATGTTCTCTACCTTTCTCCCCTGTCACGGTTCATTAAAACATATAGCATATAAATGGTCCTTTTCTCTAATTGCCCTCCATTTCCACATCCTCACGCCTCTGCCATCTGTTGTGGCGTCATGGGACCTAGATAATTGTGTTCAATTTTGTAGCCTATCTTTCAAACATGGAATGAGCCCTGTTCTTGAGAAACACTGACATGCATGGCCGGAAAATCTGAAACATAAATCTGGTATAAATGCCACGACAGCAAAATATACATTTTTTATATTCCCAATAATGCCAAAAGTCAACCAAAACATACCTTTTTCCCATTTAAGACGGTTTGAAGCCTAAAATTGCAATATTTTTCAACATCCGATTTAATGAATATGTATCGTTAGAGAAATGATATGTACAGTACGCAATAAAAAACAAATCTCCTCGGTCACCCACACAAATATCGTCTGCAAAGCGTGACAGGTTAAGGACTAGAGGCTAATTTGTGCCAAACAGACAGCCTCACCAGGTTTTACCAAGTCTCACCAAGTCTCACCAGATGGCAGGTTGCCAGTAGTAACCAACCCGGGAGAACAGAAGAGTTCTGGCTTAATCAACAACTCCTCTACTACGGTGACTATAGGTGGGAGAGATGCATTATACAGGGGGGAGGTCTACTGGGTCACGTTGATTTGACCTCTGAGGTGCTGTTTACATATTCATGAGCTTAGACGGCACTTCTAAACCACCCTAGAGAAGTAGTATTGTCTGTGCTTCCTGGAAGTAGTGTAGTTCGTTTAAACATGGCGGTTTGTAAAGTGTAGACGCCACTCATTAATATGACCCAGAACATATGTACAAATCGTAAAGGTTTATAATATGCTATACTACTGACTGGAATAAATAAGTCCCGTCTACATTTTGGTTTAAAAACTACATCTGAAATTGCAACAATGGATTTGTCCTCCAAGAGACCTTGTTTCTCGAGGGCCACGCTGTTTATTTTTACATGGCCCAGTGCTGACGTGCCAATGCATTTCTCCCTTCAGACGGCAGTTCTCCGGTTGTAAGTCTCAAGCTCATGTTCTCTAAGTCAACATACTGCCAAGCGTTTGGAGAAGCTCATGTAACTTTTATTTGATTTCAAACTGTTTCCACAGAATTCCAGGATCAGTTGTGCCCATGCCATTTGATTACAATCTGGAATTAAATAGTTCAACGGTTAATCAATTTCAACATTTTAGGGAACAATGACGTTGTATTATAAATGTCTGCCAAAGACGACGTTCATTAATGTGAACAGAAGAAATATAAACTAAAAAAGGCATGATTAACAATTAAACACACTTCTCTTCAATTGTTGACGACAAACATTTGTTCGGGAACCAGAAAGCTGAATTAATCAATGCCCACCTGTGTTTCTTTACCATTTTAATTAACATTGTTTTTTATCTGTGGTCTTAGGTCTTCTTCCTCCAAAGAGTTACAAAGTTACCAGTCGGCTAAAAGGTTCAGAACATTCGAACTTCTGGTGTAACTTTACCCTGTTTGACAGGGAATCATCCTATACTCTGTTCCACAAGGAATCATCCTATCCACAGGGAATCATCCTATACTCTGTTCCACAAGGAATCATCCTATCCACATGGAATCATCCTATACTCTGTTCCACAGGGAATCATCCTATCCACATGGAATCATCCTATACTCTGTTCCACAAGGAATCATCCTATCCACAGGGAATCATCCTATACTCTGTTCCACAAGGAATCATCCTATCCACATGGAATCATCCTATACTCTGTTCCACAGGGAATCATCCTATCCACAGGGAATCATCCTATACTCTGTTCCACAAGGAATCATCCTATCCACATGGAATCATCCTATACTCTGTTCCACAAGGAATCATCCTATCCACATGGAATCATCCTATACTCTGTTCCACAAGGAATCATCCTATCCACATGGAATCATCCTATACTCTGTTCCACAAGGAATCATCCTATCCACATGGAATCATCCTATACTCTGTTCCACAGGGAATCATCCTATCCACATGGAATCATCCTATACTCTGTTCCACAAGGAATCATCCTATCCACATGGAATCATCCTATACTCTGTTCCACAAGGAATCATCCTATCCACATGGAATCATCCTATACTCTGTTCCACAGGGAATCATCCTATCCACAGGGAATCATCCTATACTCTGTTCCATAGGGAATCATCCTATCCACAGCGAATCATCCTATACTCGTTTCACAAGAAATCATCCTATCCACAGGGAATCATCCTATACTCTGTTCCACAGGGAATCATCCTATCCACAGGGAATCATCCTATACTCTGTTCCACAGGGAATCATCCTATCCACAGGGAATCATCCTATCCACGGGGAATCATCCTATTATCTGTTCCACAGGGAATCATCCTATCCACAGGGAATCATCCTATAATCTGTTCCACATGGAATCATCCTATACTCTATTCCACAGGGAATCATCCTATACTCTATTCCACAGGGAATCATCCTATACTCTATTCCACCGGGAATCATCCTATCCACAGGGAATCATCCTATCTACAGGGAATCATCCTCTAAGCAGTAGCGGTGTCTGTACGGTGGAACCAGGGGGGTTTAACAGGACAACCCAGACACAGGCAATCGAGACAGACCTGATTTTACAACCTGTTTGGGATTTGGCCGCGGCACCGTGACTAACTCCGTCGCTGTATCACATATGCCGCTGCACCGTAAGTCTGGCCGTACGGTGAGACGTGTCTGAGCTAGGGAAACAGCAGAACCGATGCCATCTGTTAAAAACAAAAGCAGAGTACGGCCTTCCCGAGCAGAGGGGCGAGAGAAAAAAAGTTCCAATCCGAAATGAGAACGCCCGCCATTACGTGAAACTCCAGACACAGCCAATTATATTTTATTCCGGCACTTAAAGTTTGTGGAGGAGCACAGGATATTGCACATAATGTATACGCGAGCAGCACGGAACAGCAGGACCACTGGCCAAACTGGCCTCTCGGGGGCCCTGTGGGGGCTGGGGGGGGGTACTGTGAGATACAGCCGAGCCGGGCAACCACCTGCATGCGTCCGCTCTAAGATCTGCCAATTACTCAGTGACAGACAGACAGGGGGTCTGACAAGGCCTCATCGTTTGGCAGATGCCAGGCACAAGCGGCCCTGACCGCGGTTCAGGCCAACACCAACACGCGGCTCCGTCATGGGTCTCCGTGTGACATGTCTGACAGCTTGGTCAGACCGGGGCCAATGGGAAAGATGAAGAGGTCGCCGTGGAAACAGAGAAACAGAGAGAGGGAGAGAGAGAGAGAGAGAGATGATTCATCTGGGCCAAGTCCTGTCTCCTGTATCCTGTACGACAGTAACGTGACAAACTCCATGTGAAAACGGTGCACAGTTTGGTGAACCTGATGTGTGTTGTGTGGCGACTGGACATTTGGATTGTCCGTGATTCACACCTGGATTAGACGACGTAAACACGTGTTGTACACACATTGTTTGCAGGCCTCTTACTTGTCTGTCAATTTGTTTTGGAAGAACCCTAGCCGAAAAGAATATAGGAGGACCTGGTGAGGAGTGGGAGTATAGAGGAGGACCTTGGTACTGCGGAGGTCAGCGAGAAACAACACCGTTATAATCTCCACGCGTACTGTTTTAACTGTACTATATTTCCTGGTGCTTGCGCACCTTTCAGAAGACAGTATACTGTAACTATCCCAGGTGAATTTCATACAGAACAGTTTATGTTCTTTTCTCCGCTTGTCTCTCTGGAAACATTCTTTGATATATAGACACTTCGCCAGGTTTTTTTGTTGTTGCAAAAGACGGAGTTGCTCAACAAGCTTCGGTTATATTTGATCCGGCTCTCAACATTGCCAATCTAGGAGCTTTTGATCAATCCAATGCTCTGTGAGAGGCTGGAAATAGCAGAACGAACGCCTCCGGTGTGGTTATCAGGACTGTGGAGGTAAGAAAATAAGAACCTCACTTACATACAACTCTGAAGCACCATGGGGCAGTAGGAATAACAAAAACACACGGTTGGTCGGTGTGCAATTTATAGTCCTCCCAGTCTCTTCTATTGACAACCACAGACAAAAGCTATTTTCTTCGTCTGAAATGTATCGAACAAACTCTAGGTACCCCGTTTGATCCACACACATGTCGTTCCAACTGAAAACAGATCACAGGGAACCTTTTTAGACTTCCTGTTTGAATTTGTTGAAGCCACGTTCACGCCACTGCATCCAGTGACTGGAATATGAGGACAGACGCAAATGGCGTGTCGATGTTTCAGAAATGTAACCAACAACTTATTTGGGCACAGCCATCTTTCTTAGCAAAAATAAACACGACTTTTGCATCCCTGTGCTGGTACCGTAATGACCAGGAAAACCGTATCAATTAATGACACAGCCCTGTCATTAATTAATATATGCAAATGAGCTCCACAATACCCATACGTCCCTGATAACTTGAAATAATACATTTTCTCTGATAATTATGTTGATGATTCAACTCGTTGCACAAACACGTTCCATTAATGGATTAAAAGCTAAAAATTATCCGTTATCCACCACTTAGAGCAAAAGATTAGCCCAACCATATTAGAGTTATCTGCATATGCAAATTACAACGATAAGCAATCATTGGCTCCCCGGAAAACGGCTAAGGCAAATAAAGAAAGTTTCTGAGGAGAAACATACCGTCGTTATGTTTAAATTAGAGTTTAAAATGGCATTTGCATTTGCTTCTACGTTCAATAAATAACTAATGTGCTAATATAGAATGAGATTTTCACTAAAAGACGGGTCTATGTTTGAACTATAAAAAAGGAGAAGGTGATAAAGATTCTAATTAAATCAAATACGGCGGTTGCCGTGGGGATAATTGATTGGCACTTCCTGATGTCAACTCCTCGGGATGTATTCACAGGCAAAAACACATTTGAATATCATACTTTACAAAAATTACAGAACTTTCCTCCTATACTAAACTTTGCACACTTCTTTTCAAATGTCCAAAAAAAATCAGCACATTTTGACCGCATGCATTTTTATTTTTGCAGAACCAGAAAGTTGAAGCAGTGGTTGCTGGTAGCCTGTGTCTCTGATAGTTTGGGTTGTTCATGGCCTGTGTGGTTTATGGACTGTGTTTCTGTCAGTCTGTTTATGGTCTGTGTCTCTGGTAGCCTGTGTTTATAACCTGTGTCTCCGGAAGCCTGTGTTTATAACCTGTGTCTCTGGTAGCCTGTGTTTATAACCTGTGTCTCCGGTAGCCTGTTTTTATAACCTGTGTCTCTGGTAGCCTGTGTTTATAACCTGTGTCTCCGGTAGCCTGTGTTTATAACCTGTGTCTCCGGTAGCCTGTGTTTATAACCTGTGTCTCCGGTAGCCTGTGTTTATAACCTGTGTCTCCGGTAGCCTGTGTTTATAACCTGTGTCTCTGGTAGCCTGTGTTTATAACCTGTGTCTCTGGTAGCCTGTGTTTATAACCTGTGTCTCCGGTAGCCTGTTTTTATAACCTGTGTCTCCGGTAGCCTGTGTTTATAACCTGTGTCTCCGGTAGCCTGTGTTTATAACCTGTGTCTCCGGTAGCCTGTGTTTATAACCTGTGTCTCCGGTAGCCTGTGTTTATAACCTGTGTCTCCGGTAGCCTGTGTTTATAACCTGTCTCTGGTAGCCTGTGTTTATAACCTGTGTCTCTGGTAGCCTGTGTTTATAACCTGTGTCTCCGGTAGCCTGTTTTTATAACCTGTGTCTCCGGTAGCCTGTGTTTATAACCTCTGTCTCCGGTAGCCTGTGTTTATAACCTGTGTCTCCGATATGCTGCTCAGCGGCGGCGTATTGCTCTGCTAACTCTCGGCGGAGCCATGAAGCTGATAGACCTTATCTCATCTGGCTCCAACAGAAGGGCCTCCAAAGTCCCGGCGGGTCCTTAACAAGCCTGCTTTGCCTGCACGGCCGATGAGTCTCCCAGGGCTCAATTTAGACTCGCTCTGTCTCCTTGACCTCCAGAACACCATTGGCGAGCCTGCAATTTCCGAGGGATTTGGTAGGCCGTGTTCACTAGCCTGTGCTAAAGGTCCTAGGAAAACACGCGGTGTACACACATGTAACGGTTTATACCCGCCTGAGCTGCGCTGGTGGTTTGTCTGAGCGATGCTCTCTGCTCAGTCACCAACTTGTGTCTTTAGGACTCCTGTTGCTGCTACTGGTGTGTTTTCTTTTACCCTACATCTCAGAGCAATTACACGGTGTAACCTTTTGGCGATTGAAGACAATTGTTCACCGAATTCGACAATTCTGTTACACCTGACATACTATCACATTTAAATGAATAAATATTCTCAAGCGTCAGATCAAACCGAGGGACTTTCACACTCGTGGCCTCCAAATAATACGAAAGCCTTCTATAATTGACTGTGAATTTCACAGCCCCCGTTACTGATTAGGCACTGAAGTAGACGTTCACAGCAAGTTTCAGACGCACGATATGATCTCTGCCTTTAGCGCAACTGAAAAGCTCTGTAAATGTCCCCTACAAAGCAACGAGAGGCTTGCGTGAACACAGGGACAGAGTGAGAACATCCGCTCGGGACAGAAGTTTCCTCTCAGGACTGTGTGTCCTTATTAACGTTCTCATTCCAAAGCAAGGTCACAGCATCCTCCAACGTCGGGCCTTTATTAGCCATAGGTTTATCTCCGGGGGCTGACTTTTGATTGGCACGACCGGGGGACATCTGGAGTGTGCCTTAGCTTTCTGTTTATCTCTGTTTTACTTTTGATCTTACACATATCAGAGTCCCCTTCGTCTGAAGCCCATTTGGTAGAGGCGTTTTTTTCTCGGTTATCTAGACGCTCACAATACTTTCTCTTCTCATTATATTCTCCCTGGGTATCCTGGGTAGAAAAGAGCTCCTGCGTCTCCTTCATCTTCCTCGCCTCCCTTCACTCAACCCAACGACAGGGATCATTTGCTGGCGCCTGCTGACTTTTGGCTGAGAGGCAGAATAACCACTGAGTCCAGGTCCTGCTTTGTTGCTCCTAACGGAGGGACGAGGAGGCAAGAATGGAACTTTAAAGGAGAGACGAGGAGGCAAGAATGGAACTTTAAAGGAGAGTCGAGGAGGCAAGAATGGAACTTTAAAGGAGAGTCGAGGAGGCAAGAATGGAACTTTGAAGGAGGGACGAGGAGGCAAGAATGGAACTTTAAAGGAGAGACGAGGAGGCAAGAATGGAACTTTAAAGGAGAGACGAGGAGGCAAGAATGGAACTTTGAAGGAGGGACGAGGAGGCAAGAATGGAACTTTAAAGGAGAGACGAGGAGGCAAGAATGGAACTTTAAAGGAGAGACGAGGAGGCAAGAATGGAACTTTAAAGGAGAGACGAGGAGGCAAGAATGGAACTTTAAAGGAGAGACGAGGAGGCAAGAATGGAACTTTAAAGGAGAGACGAGGAGGCAAGAATGGAACTTTAAAGGAGAGACGAGGAGGCAAGAATGGAACTTTAAAGGAGAGACGAGGAGGCAAGAATGGAACTTTAAAGGAGAGACGAGGAGGCAAGAATGGAACTTTAAAGGAGAGACGAGGAGGCAAGAATGGAACTTTAAAGGAGAGACGAGGAGGCAAGAATGGAACTTTAAAGGAGAGACGAGGAGGCAAGAATGGAACTTTAAAGGAGAGACGAGGAGGCAAGAATGGAACTTTAAAGGAGAGACGAGGAGGCAAGAATGGAACTTAATGAAATTCAAACAGTGGGCGAAGAAAACCAGAGACATCTGCTGTTCAGTCTGATTTAGCTGGGACTCATCTTACTGTGTGATTCAGCTGGGACTCATCTTACTGTCTGATTCAGCTGGGACTCATCTTACTGTCTGATTCAGTTGGGACTCATCTTACTGTCTGATTCAGCTGGGACTCATCTTAGAGTCTGATTCAGCTGGGACTCATCTCACTGTCTGATTCAGTTAGGACTCATCTCACTGTCTGATTCAGATAATCAGTAGCATACTGTTGAGTACAGGACACATCTGATGACTGATCAGATACAGTGTGCCAACAAAATGTTTAAATGACAGTAAATTGGCAAGTAAATCAATAAAATAAATCCGCTGTTTCTTGATGTCCTCCTCTCAAAACCAGCTTAGTTGTGATTAAGCACAGAGACGTACGGTGTTTAGGACATATTTTAAGCATTATCCGTCTCACATATTCCCCTCTAGCCAAAACCAACACTCTGCTTTCTTGCACGTTTTGACATTTTGGCAGACTCCTAAAACACACCAGTGAGTGGAGGGGCTTTTCTTCTGGATTATGGTGGTCTAACAAATCAATAGATCATTTCATTAAATACTGTAGACAAACAGTGATGATGATATTTCCTAAAGACACAGACGGTCACATTGGGATTTTGTAGCTTTTATTAATGATGGTGAATAAATAACTACAGTGTTCTTTGTTTCATGTTTTTTTTCTTAAACAAAATCAGTGCTTAGGTTGGAAATATATTACAAATAAATATTCAAAGCATTTGAAGTGTTTACAAAGTTAAACATTTTTTCCCATTAGTGAACCACCCCGGTTCATGTAGACATTTGCCAAACGCCGAAAATAGCAGACAATGTTGCTTTTACTAATCCACCAAGCACATGTTTTATCCACAGCCATCTTCCTGTCCTTGGTGCTTGACAACAGCGGCAGAGTCCAGATTATTCACGCCGTTCCAGATCGGGTCAAGAAAGTGTTTTTATGTACCTTGAGTTTCTCCCTGGGTTTGACAACACAGCAGCAGCCTTGACTTAAACAAGCTGAGCTAGGTACCGGCCTCCAGCAGGAACAAAACACACCCACCACCAGACCAGTTTTATTTTCTCATTCAGCTGTTCGTGTCCCTCTGCCGATGGGTTGTTTACTATCCCGTAATGCTGGAGACGCATAAAAAGCCACCTGGTGTAGAAGGACTCATTATATAGCCAGCTCATACACTCATACTCAATAATGACAAACGTGCAACATGATATATGTTGAGCAAACAACACATACAGTAGCCAAGCGGTACGTTTATTCACAAAGCTCTCATAGAAAAGCACCTCCGATGAATGAGGACGTTTGATTGTGTTGGATCTGGTCCCAGATCAGTTACAGAATTAGATGTGTTGCGACTACCTTATTGCCAGGTCATGGGGTTTAACGGGAGAAACGTGAGAAATGTGCCGTAGTCTTTTTCTGTCAGAATATCGACATGGCATCTCTCCAGGACACAATTCTCTGTGGAAACAGCTGGTGGGATTAGGGAGACTGGTTGCAGCAATCCATCAGAAAGCCTTCGGAGAGCCTGTCGTCATGGTGCTGAACTTCAAATTCCCAAATCTGGGAATAACTTAAAACCACAGGAGTCAGTCGTCAACTAACAAGGGCTAAAAAAGTCGCATTTCTTCAAGATTGAGAATTGAAATTCGATGTGTTGGAGGAATCAAAAGACTGGAATATGTTTTTTCCTCCTGACATTTTTAGAAAATATGTGTTTTAGTACTTGATACTGGGACAAGATACTGACTGACAACAATACAGCTGATTTGGTGTGCTTGTTAGTCTAACATAAAGCCATGTCACAACACTAAACCCATTTTATAGCTTGGCACGGGTCAATCTAAGCAGGTGCCTGGGAAAGCCTCTCTGTCAGAAACCTCCTCCCTGGAGAGATTCAGCCCCAGAAGGGCTCATCATTCAGGGGACGGCCTCGTTGATGGGAACATGAGAGGGATCACACATCCACCAGTCCTGTATTGATTGGTGTTGTGGGTGGAGTGGGTGGTGTGGAGTGGGGGTGTGGGTGGAGTGGGTGGGTGGAGTGGGGGTGTGGGTGGAGTGGGTGGGTGGAGTGGGGGTGTGGAGTGGGGGGTGTGGGTGGAGTGGGTGGGTGGAGTGGGGGTGTGGGTGGAGTGGGTGGGTGGAGTGGGGGTGTGGGTGGAGTGAAGTGGGTAGAGTGGGTGGAGTTGGTGGTGTGGAGTGGGGGTGTGGGTGCAGTGAAGTGGGTGGAGTGAAGTGGGTGGAGTGAAGTGGGTGGAGTGGGTGGAGTGAAGTGGGTGGAGTTGGTGGTGTGGAGTGGGGGTGTGGGTGGAGTGGGTGGGTGGAGTGGGGGTGTGGGTGGAGTGAAGTGGGTAGAGTGGGTGGAGTTGGTGGTGTGGAGTGGGGGTGTGGGTGGAGTGGGTGGGTGGAGTGGGGGGTGTGGGTGGAGTGAAGTGGGTAGAGTGGGTGGAGTTGGTGGTGTGGAGTGGGGGTGTGGGTGGAGTGAAGTGGGTGGAGTGAAGTGGGTGGAGTGAAGTGGGTGGAGTGGGTGGAGTGAAGTGGGTGGAGTTGGTGGTGTGGAGTGGGGGTGTGGGTGGAGTGAAGTGGGTGGAGTGAAGTGGGGGTGTGGGTGGTGTGGAGTGGGGGGTGTGGGTGGAGTGAAGTGGGTGGAGTGAAGTGGGTGGAGTGGGTGGAGTGAAGTGGGGGTGTGGGTGTAGTGAAGTGGGTGGAGTGGGTGGTGTGGAGTGGGGGGTGTGGGTGGAGTTGGTGGTGTGAAGTGGGGTGTGTGGGTGGAGTGAAGTGGGAGGAGTGGGTGGTGTGGAGTGGGGGCTGTGGGTGGAGTGGGTGGTGTGGGTGGAGTTGGTGGTGTGGAGTGGGGGGGTGTGGAGTGGGTGGAGTTGGTGGTGTGGGGGGTGTGGATTGAAGTGGGTGTAGTGGGTGGGGCTAGTGTGGGTGTTGTGGGGGGTGTGGGTGATGGGGTAACGAAGGCTGTGCTCTTGTAGCAGATGTCTAATGGCGTTTCCAGGCTCTCCACTTTATCAAGCCGGGCCAGCACTGACAGTTAGATGCTGGAGGGCAATTAAAATTAAAGCGTGCCTGATTAGAATATCATATTCATCTAGATGGTAATTACTGTGTCTGGCTCGGTATAAATAATTAATTATGCAAAACCCATGCAGCTGCCACTGGCTAGAGTTAACTGACTTTCTGTCAACATCTCACAGTTCTAGAAAGGATAAAGAGATTTGGGAAATAAGCTCTTTAGCCGCTATCTGGGGTCCTGCTGTGGCCGGGAAGCTCCATTGAAACAGTGGCATGTTGGCCTCAGACCAGACGCAGGTGGCTGGGCTGGGCCTGCTCTATTTGGCCTCCCCTCCTAAGGACCTGTGAAACCGGGGCATATTTAAAAAAGAGGAGGCGTGCATAATATTTACACTGTACATTTTATTTGTCTATTGAAAAAACATCAAAATGATCAGGAATACAGTGTATACGGACGTTGTTCATTTAATAAATGACTATTGCAGCTGGAGACGGCCGATATTTTATGGAATATCTACACAGGCGTACAGACCCCCCATAATCAGCTACTTGTTGTCAGTAACAATAATCTAATTGAACATTGTATTTGCTGACCAAGCAATTATTTTAGCAAAGCTGAAACTGTCGTGCTGAAGAAATAAAACTGGCCTTCTTAAGGCCAGTGGAATATCTGAAGGAGCAGAAATTCTGGGTTAGATTACAAGCTCAAAATGTCCAGAAACGACAACTGTCTTCTGAAACTCGTTAAGCCCACCGTGACGTTCATGCTGATGGTTGAAAGCAACTCAAATTAGTGAAGGTCATTACACCCACTAGGGCCTGAGAGAGAGTTTATTAGTAAAACTCCATCCTTGGTTGATTTTATCACTGAGAGTTGGTCTGTAGAGAACCCTTTCCAGGTTACAGACATAGAACAACGCCAGTGTCTCTTTACCAATTAGGCACATGGCTCGCGTAAACTCCGACATTTTCTTTAAGTGCAGCTCCAAATGATTCTCTGCAACGTATACTATATTACAGTAACTTTCTAAAAGACATCCGCAGCTCGGCAATTTCGGTTCTTGCCGTTAAAGACTTCCAGAATAGCCAAAGGCAGAAGGATACTTAACGAGAGTCAAAGGTTGTTTTATTTAATGTCGGAAAAAGTAGCGGCTGAAATTTGAGACGGAAACCGAGCAGACTTCAAGATCACTTAGCGTATATCAACCTTTACTCTTCAATTACTACTTACGTCGGTTCTTTTTTTGCCGGAGTTAAATGTACCATTACGTGAAACCGGTGCGGAGCTGACAGAGAGTTTTCGATAGGGTGTCTAGATATAGAAAAAAATCAGCCCACATAAATAAACCAAAACACGTGGAGTATTTATGGCATGCTCGCATAAACACATTTGAAAGTGGTTTTGATTGGACGTTTGAGGCTCTGTGGGTGTTACCTGTTTGGGTTTGGGAAACACTGGTTCCTCTGTTCGCCCAATGTCATCCTGAACAGCTTAGTCCCACAGCAACCCCGGTTCTGGATACCCGACACAGGGCTACACATGGTGTCAGAAAAAATCTATGTGCAATTATTTGGACGATGGTGCACCCAGAGAAACCATCAGTGTGTGTTTGTGGATTCAGCGGGTTTGTTTTCTTGGTACACGTGCTGTGAACTCGTTGTTGTGGCGTTGACTTCACGGTATCATTGGTAACCGGGGAGAAGTTCTCTGTTTTGCGTGCGTCTCTTTCGTCTGATTCATGCACGTTTTCCCTGCTTTTTTCTTTTTGCCTCCAGGACACGTTTGAGAGTTGACTTGGTACACGGGTTCTTTGATAATCTTTCATCGTGGGAGGTTCGGTGATTATGAGAATCTCAACGCTATGGCAGTGGGACGCAAGCTGCAAACGAGAATTACTGCGGCACAATGCGTTTGGCAAACGGACAGTCCAAAGAATATGTCAAGGAGATCAAATATGAATTTTTAAAAGTACGAAAATAAATGTGTTCAGTTCAAATATATATTTTAGTGACGACGATAACAACTTCTGTGAACAACGTCCAACTGTAATGATCGTGTTCGATTAGTGCTCTGGTTTACTTTGAGCCTTCGCTTCGCAAGCTTAACTAAATCAACGTGTGTGCAACCAAATTAATCGAAATATTGTATTATTCCACAGTAGCAATTTAACAGAGGCCCGGGAAGCGCTTGAATCAATGGGATGAGCAATTAGCATTCAACCAGGAAATGAGTCAATATTTTCTTTCTCGTGAACACCTTTGTTATGTAAAACAACACATGTCCGGCCGCTCAGAGCTCCATCTTGGCCCACAGACACAGTTTATGGCCCAGTGCTGTTGGCACGGCCGGCCGGAGCATGAGGAAGGTGGGTGAAAGTTGGCTCACCACCGGAGCTTCTGTTGTCAAGGTCACAGCTGGGATCGTGTGTGTGGGATCAAGTGTGTGTGGGATCAAGTGTGTGGGAATCAAGTGTGTGGGATCAAGTGTGTGGGATCAAGTGTGTGGGATCAAGTGTGTGGGATCAAGTGTGTGGGATCAAGTGTGTGGGATCAAGTGTGTGGGATCAAGTGTGTGGGATCAAGTGTGTGGGATCAAGTGTGTGGGATCAAGTGTGTGGGATCATGTGTGTGGGATCAAGTGTGTGGGATCAAGTGTGTGGGATCAGTGTGTGTGTGGGATCAAGTGTGGGATCAAGTGTGGGATCAAGTGTGTGTGGGATGTGTGTGTGGGATCATGTGTGTGGGATCAAGTGTGTGGGATCAAGTGTGTGGGATCAAGTGTGTGGGATCAAGTGTGTGGGATCAAGTGTGTGTGGGATCAAGTGTGTGGGATCAAGTGTGTGGGATCAGTGTGTGGGATCAAGTGTGTGGGATCAGTGTGTGGGATCAAGTGTGTGGGATCATGTGTGTGTGGGATCATGTGTGTGGGATCAAGTGTGGGATCATGTGTGTGGGATCAAGTGTGTGGGATCAAGTGTGTGGGATCATGTGTGTGGGATCAAGTGTGTGGGATCAGTGTGTGGGATCAAGTGTGTGGGATCAAGTGTGTGGGATCAAGTGTGTGGGATCAAGTGTGTGGGATCAAGTGTGTGGGATCAAGTGTGTGGGATCAAGTGTGTGTGGGATCAAGTGTGTGGGATCAAGTGTGTGGGATCAAGTGTGTGTGGGATCAAGTGTGTGGGATTGTGTGTGTGGGATCAAGTGTGTGGGATCAAGTGTGTGGGATCAAGTGTGTGGGATCAAGTGTGTGGGATCAAGTGTGTGGGATCAAGTGTGTGGGATCAAGTGTGTGGGATCAAGTGTGTGGGATCAAGTGTGTGGGGGATCAAGTGTGTGGGATCAAGTGTGTGGGATCAAGTGTGTGGGATCAAGTGTGTGGGATCAAGTGTGTGGGATCAAGTGTGTGGGATCAAGTGTGTGGGATCAAGTGTGTGGGATCAAGTGTGTGGGATCAAGTGTGTGGGATCAAGTGTGTGGGATGTGTGGGATCATGTGGGTGTGTGGGATCAAGTGTGTGGGATCAAGTGTGTGGGATCAAGTGTGTGGGTGTGTGTGGGATCAAGTGTGTGGGATCAAGTGTGTGGGATCAAGTGTGTGGGATCAAGTGTGTGGGATCAAGTGTGTGGGATCAAGTGTGTGGGATCAAGTGTGTGGGATCAAGTGTGTGGGATCAAGTGTGTGGGATCAAGTGTGTGGGATCAAGTGTGTGGGATCATGTGTGTGGGATCAAGTGTGTGGGATCAAGTGTGTGGGATCAAGTGTGTGTGGGATCAAGTGTGTGGGATCAAGTGTGTGGGATCAAGTGTGTGGGATCAAGTGTGTGGGATCAAGTGTGGGATCAAGTGTGTGGGATCAAGTGTGTGGGATCAAGTGTGTGGGATCAAGTGTGTGGGTGTGTGGGATCATCAAGTGTGTGGGATCAAGTGTGTGGGATCAAGTGTGTGGGATGGGATCAATGTGTGTGGGATCAAGTGTGTGGGATCAAGTGTGTGGGATCAAGTGTGTGGGATCAAGTGTGTGGGATCAAGTGTGTGGGAAGTGTGTGGGATCAAGTGTGTGGGATGTGTGGGATCATGTGTGTGGGATCATGTGTGTGGGAAGTGTGTGGGATCAGTGTGTGGGTGTGTGGGATCAAGTGTGTGGGATCAAGTGTGTGGGATCAAGTGTGTGGGATCAAGTGTGTGGGATCATGTGTGTGGGATCAAGTGTGTGGGTGTGTGGGATCAAGTGTGTGGGATCATGTGTGTGGGATCAAGTGTGTGGGATCAAGTGTGTGGGATCAAGTGTGTGGGATCAAGTGTGTGGGATCAAGTGTGTGGGATCAAGTGTGTGGGATCATGTGTGGGATCAAGTGTGTGGGATCAAGTGTGTGGGATCATGTGTGTGGGATCAAGTGTGTGGGTGTGTGGGATCAAGTGTGTGGGATCAAGTGTGTGGGATCAAGTGTGTGGGATCAAGTGTGTGGGATCAAGTGTGTGGGATCAAGTGTGTGGGATCAAGTGTGTGGGATCAAGTGTGGGGATCAAGTGTGTGGGATCATGTGTGTGGGATCAAGTGTGTGGGATCAGTGTGTGGGATCATGTGTGTGGGATCAAGTGTGTGGGATCATGTGTGTGGGATCAAGTGTGTGGGATCAAGTGTGTGGGATCAAGTGTGTGGGATCAAGTGTGTGGGATCAAGTGTGTGGGATCAAGTGTGCCACTGTGCAGGATAGAAGGAGCTGGCTTGTTCGTTACTCAATAAACCTAAACCTAAGCCTAAACTGAACTCTGCCTCATAACCTTGAACCCCAAATCCAACACCTAACCCTGCTTAAGGCCTTGCTTAACACCTAACCTAACGCTTACCCTAATTGTATTGTTTACCTTGCACTTCAACCGTTAGCAATGATAATGACACATTAGGAACTTAACCGATCCTCTAACCTTCACAAGGTCCTCCTCTCATTGTTTCATTAGCCAATAACATACACACACATAGACATGTCAGTTAAATTGACCCGGCTGGCTAAAAAGCATCAAATTCCTCAACTGACGTTCTTATATTGTCTCAACTACACACACCAAAATACGAGGGCAATAATAGTGACAGACGCATAGTGAAATAAATGACGGGTGACTAACCTGAATGCTGAATATAAACAGATAAAGTATGTGGAGTTACAGTTAGTCTACTGAATATAAACAGATAAAGTATGTGGAGTTACAGTTAGTCTACTGAATATAAACAGATACTGTATGTGGAGTTACAGTTAGTCTTCTGAATACAAACAGATACTGTATGTGGAGTTACAGTTAGTCTGCTGAATATAAACAGATAAAGTATGTGGAGTTACAGTTAGTCTACTGAATACAAACAGATAAAGTATGTGGAGTTACAGTTAGTCTACTGAATACAAACAGATACTGTATGTGGAGTTACAGTAAGTCTACTGAATACAAACAGATAAAGTATGTGGAGTTACAGTTAGTCTACTGAATAGAAACAGATACTGTATGTGGAGTTACAGTTAGTCTACTGAATAGAAACAGATAAAGTATGTGGAGTTACAGTTAGTCTACTGAATAGAAACCGATAAAGTATGTGGAGTTACAGTTAGTCTACTGAATAGAAACCGATAAAGTATGTGGAGTTACAGTTAGTCTACTGAATACAAACAGATAAAGTATGTGGAGTTACAGTTAGTCTACTGAATACAAACAGATAAAGTATGTGGAGTTACAGTTAGTCTACTGAATACAAACAGATAAAGTATGTGGAGTTACAGTTAGTCTACTGAATACAAACAGATACTGTATGTGGAGTTACAGTTAGTCTACTGAATACAAACAGATAAAGTATGTGGAGTTACAGTTAGTCTACTGAATAGAAACAGATAAAGTATGTGGAGTTACAGTTAGTCTACTGAATATAAACAGATAAAATATGTGGAGTTACAGTTAGTCTACTGAATAGAAACAGATAAAATATGTGGAGTTACAGTTAGTCTACTGAATACAAACAGATAAAGTATGTGGAGTTACAGTTAGTCTACTGAATAGAAACAGATAAAATATGTGGAGTTACAGTTAGTCTTCTGAATACAAACAGATACTGTATGTGGAGTTACAGTTAGTCTACTGAATACAAACAGATACTGTATGTGGAGTTACAGTTAGTCTACTGAATACAAACAGATAAAGTATGTGGAGTTACAGTTAGTCTACTGAATAGAAACAGATAAAGTATGTGGAGTTACAGTTAGTCTACTGAATACAAACAGATAAAGTATGTGGAGTTACAGTTAGTCTACTGAATACAAACAGATAAAGTATGTGGAGTTACAGTTAGTCTACTGAATACAAACAGATACTGTATGTGGAGTTACAGTTAGTCTACTGAATACAAACAGATAAAGTATGTGGAGTTACAGTTAGTCTACTGAATAGAAACAGATAAAGTATGTGGAGTTACAGTTAGTCTACTGAATATAAACAGATAAAGTATGTGGAGTTACAGTTAGTCTACTGAATACAAACAAATACTGTATGTGGAGTTACAGTTAGTCTACTGAATACAAACAGATAAAGTATGTGGAGTTACAGTTAGTCTACTGAATAGAAACAGATAAAGTATGTGGAGTTACAGTTAGTCTACTGAATAGAAACCGATAAAGTATGTGGAGTTACAGTTAGTCTACTGAATACAAACAGATACTGTATGTGGAGTTACAGTTAGTCTACTGAATACAAACAGATACTGTATGTGGAGTTATAGTTAGTCTACTGAATACAAACAGATAAAGTATGTGGAGTTACAGTTAGTCTACTGAATAGAAACAGATAAAGTATGTGGAGTTACAGTTAGTCTTCTGAATACAAACAGATACTGTATGTGGAGTTACAGTTAGTCTACTGAATAGAAACAGATAAAGTATGTGGAGTTACAGTTAGTCTACTGAATAGAAACAGATAAAGTATGTGGAGTTACAGTTAGTCTACTGAATACAAACAGATAAAGTATGTGGAGTTACAGTTAGTCTACTGAATAGAAACAGATAAAGTATGTGGAGTTACAGTTAGTCTACTGAATATAAACAGATAAAGTATGTGGAGTTACAGTTAGTCTACTGAATAGAAACAGATAAAGTATGTGGAGTTACAGTTAGTCTACTGAATATAAACAGATAAAGTATGTGGAGTTACAGTTAGTCTACTGAATACAAACAGATACTGTATGTGGAGTTACAGTTAGTCTACTGAATACAAACAGATAAAGTATGTGGAGTTACAGTTAGTCTACTGAATAGAAACAGATAAAGTATGTGGAGTTACAGTTAGTCTACTGAATACAAACAGATAAAGTATGTGGAGTTACAGTTAGTCTACTGAATACAAACAGATAAAGTATGTGGAGTTACAGTTAGTCTACTGAATAGAAACAGATACTGTATGTGGAGTTACAGTTAGTCTACTAAACACTGCACAGAAGTAAATATGTGGATAGAGATGCTGAAACCTTCTGCAATATCATATCTCTCTGTGGGCCTACGTACCTGTTGTGGGCAGATATTGTGAAGCAGCCTTAAAACCCAGCAGCAAGTCCTCAGAGAACTTCCCTAAATCCTTCGACTGGATGTGGAAAACCATTATTCCAGCCAAGAGGGGATGTTCGAAAAACAAAAAGAAAGAAGGGGGAAGAGGAATAAATCTAGACTGTTTCCTGTGAGATATGAGATTTGAGATGAGCCTTTTCGAACGAGGCCTGTATGCATAGAAATGTTCGACTGCAATAAGAGAGTGGGCGCACGCGGAACGGAATGAATGGAAACAGACCCGAGAACCATTTCCCCGAGAAAACTGTCCTCAAAGCAGTTCACTGCCAGCTTGTTTCTTCTTGGCATTTGCCCGCAATAGAAACAGAAGCTCTTCCTGCACTCTAAATAATGACTGAGTACATTCACACACATGCTAATGTTTCAATATTAGGTCGTTTCAAGCCAACTCAGGGCTGAGAAGAAATCCAACTCTGTCTGTTAACACCTTAATTAATGTTTAAAGGCTCACGATTGAACACAGTAAGCACGCGCCGATTAAAGAAACAGCTGTTCTGAGCTCAATCCAATAACGATGACGTGTCAACAGGTTAGTCCTGGCTGTACATTTGACCTGTGCAGGTGTTACTCCCCTCAGTTCTGCAGCGCAAGGAATGTCTGATACTCCATAAGTCTTGGGTGTTTAAATACTTCGTTTTTTAACGAAGAACTGCCGTCATTTAAGATGACCATGAGTTTTTTGTAGGCTTTTATTTTTCATCCAGTAGCCCTGGTAATATGAACAAGAGAACATGAAAAGCTTTGTGTTCATATGTACAACAAAGGTGAAAATCTAACCTGGGACCTCCTCTTGAAATATCAATTCATTTTGCTCCAAACCTAACCCCAACCCTAACCCAAAAGGCTCATCTAAAGGATTTGTTTGAATTGTCCGTGCAGCACAAAAAATGAGTTGTCCGAAAGAGTGAAAAGTGCAAAACTTAAAAAACAAATAACAAAGGGATTTTACTGTATGTGTCACCTCATGTCTTTACCCCAGTGAAACATGATGTCAGATATCAGTTCCACCTAAGATGCCATGGCACTTACAAGTTCCCAAGACCTCCCAAAGAAGAACTCGCAAAAATACAATCTTTATAGCATATACATCTATTCGATTTCGTTCATAAGAGTGAAACGCATGCTTTTGACAAGTCATCGTTGCAGGAATTACGGGCTAATGTAACTGTAGTCCAGAGAGTAGTTAGGTTGAGTCTGTAAACAACAGCAGTGCTTTTACGTTCAATACCAACATATGTCCGGACTGTCTGTTCGTAACACGACTCACCATTACGTTTATGGTGAACATATGGAACGTCATTATTATTCTGTAAAACATTATTTATAGGGTGTCTGTATGCTGGAGAATGGTGTGTGTTATGTCCTAACCCTAACCCCAACCCCAACCCCAACCCTAACCCCAACCCTAACCCTAACCACAGTATTGGAAATATGTTGATATGGAACATAATCTTTTAGGGGTATTGTTTGGATTTTGATTATAATAAGATTTTTTTTCTTCTTTTAAATCAATGACATTTTGGATTTCTAGGATATTTTGAGTGGAACAATAAAACAAAAGTGCATCTTAGTTTGTCCATAGTGTTAAGTCCTGTCCCAATAATTGTGAAAGACACTCTGCATTTGTTACATTAATATTAGTAGGAAGACTACAAATGAAGCGTGAAAGAGGAAAGTGAAGAGTGAGACTCGATGGACAAAATCAAGATGGCACGGTGGAGGAATGCGGGAAGTCATACGCTTCAGAGACCCGGCGCCAGTGACATCATCACTGTGTGCCACTCATATGAATGACCACCACATGCTATTCATGCCAAAACAAATGGCCAGTTCCAGCTGCTCCATGGCCTCGTTTATTTGTCACAGTGCATAGTGCCGATACCCAGTTCCCTAAAACACAAACATGACATGAACAACGTGTGAGAAAAGAAATGTGACGCTGATAAACCAGCTCCATAAATATCGCGACTACTCCTGTCTGAGTGAGACCAGTTCTATTGAATAGAGCGGTATGTTCACGTGCCTTCCAATTATGCCAGCTCTAACATGTCAACATGGAGACACGTGCATTCACAAAAAGACACGTTTTAATTTGATGCTTCTGGATTCAGAACAACCCCCCCCCCCGTGTCTGATCAGGTAACGAGCTTAGAGTGGAGAAATGGATAAACGAGGCATTGTGCGCATCGCAAAACTCTCCGGAGTGTAAAAGCGAAATTAAATAGGCAAAGGCTGCTAATTGAAGCGGTCACACCTTCCCGGTTTACATTATAGTTATTGGCGTATCTCTTCAGGACATATTCGGTGGAAACGTTTGCAACTAGACTGTGAAGGAAGCCAATAAGTCAGACTTCTCCACGCAACGTGTTCCGTATAAAGTCCCAAGTAAGGTCAAATGTCCTGTTACCACAGCCTCAGTACAGGGCTCCAGAACCGTTGGGTCAAGTCTTGTGACCCATTCACTTGGACAGTTAAATTACATTTGTATTAGGTTGTATTGGTGTAAGCTTCACATTCTACAGGGCACGTGAAAATAAATTGAAGAGGATCCGGATTTTGGTCAAACATCAAAGCCTTTTTGATTCTCAGAGCTAACCTCTCCTCAGAGAGCTAACCTCTCCTAGCTTGTCCATCTAAAGAAGAAATGCCCCGAAAACATTTATTTTGATAATCAGATTCAATGCATTAAACAAAGTGTGGTACATCTTAGATAACTGAAATGAGCTCAATCACATACTCACTTACAAACAAAGTGTCGCACCACAACCAAGATCTGGCCGTTTTTCAAACACCTTTCTGGCCAAAGCCGTTTGGTTTGTGTCTTGGCACGTATCACACTGTCTTGGCCTGGAAAGTCGTCTTGGAGATTTCCATCAGATTTATAATTGTCCGGATGACCCTCTGGAATTGGCACAATGCCACCCAGGAGCTCTGCCATCTGCTGCCCACAGGGCTGACGGGATCATCTACCATTGAGCTCGCAAGTGCAACTTCTGGACTAGGGTGATGTTCTCCATACGAATTAACACGATGTGAAAACTTTGGACTCGTTATCACGCAAGTTATCAAGGAAGTAACCATGCAGGCTAGAGGGCTTTATATGTTCTACAACAATGTTTTGATAAGTGGCATGTGTCAAATTGACCTCCACATGAATGTCCGGACTCAGAGTTCCCTTTCAGAACATTTCCCAGAGGATCACCCCCCCCTCCACACCCCCCTTCCCCCGTTGACTTCCCACAGTGCATCATGGTGCCACCACTACCCCAGATAAACGGGACACAGGTACACGCCCGCCGACGTGATGTCATGGATGTCATCGGACCAGGCAATCTTCTTCCACTGCTTCAGACAGGACCACACATCGACAAGCCCTGGGCACCGAACACCCTGTCGTTGGTTTGTGGTTTGTGCCTCTTCAGAAGACTGCAGGTAGGAACTCATTGCTGACTGGGAGCACCCCACAAGCCAAACAATTCGATCCTTGAATAAATCGCCACAGTTTTTCCTCCTGTGAATTTTTCCTGCATCCAACTGTAAAAAACTAGGACAAAATTAGGTAGACTATAAGAACTATTTCTTTGCTTGCCCAGACCTTGACCTTTACCCCTAATATTTTTGATTTGTTTACCTTTTCATACAGCTTGTGCGTATATTGTACATTTCTGACAGTCTGAAGAATGTATGGAGGGCACTGTAAAAGTTTTTAAGTCTTGTATTCCTGAAATTATACGTTGCTGTGACAGTGGGATCACGAGAAAAATAACTGGTCCCAGTTCGATTTTCCCCGTCATTGCCTTCAGTCTGTTTGTTTAGCACCAGCTTACGCGTCTCAATCTGAATAGATTTACTGGTGCCCTGGAAACCGTGCTGACTTGTGAAAATACCGAACATTGCTTTAGGTTTGTTTTGATGAGAAACCTATTACGCCGATATTTAAAGAAATCGTGCAAAATAAATTCCTTCTACAAAGAGAATCTTTCATGCGAAGATTTAAAACAATGATGTGAGAATATCCTGCTGAACATCAATCCGTTCTGAACAGTTCACTGGAGAGGTTCCAGTAGCCAGGGTTTCTTCTCTTGTTCCCCAGGCCGGACCCGGGCCAGATTCCTCTGTCTCATCTCCTTCGTACGGATTAGGATTTCCACCGCTCGGCACCGACCACGCCCCGGGACTGCTGGTGTTGGCGTTTCTCCATCCCGCTGGAACCCTGGTTCATCAGGCCCAGATGGGCCCACTAATCATCCGCCCGCCACTTCCATGGAGCTGCGACTGAGCACATCTGTTTCGGCTCTGACAGGCCTCGCCGCGACAGTAGTCGGTGCAGATGGCTGGAAAACTATCATGAACGCACACACACACACACAGAGATCCAAAAATACATACGCCATGCACGTAAATAAGTATTAGTGCAGGCACACTTGGTAAACTCACAACACCTAGAAACAACAGTCAGAGACTGCCACTAATCACGAAACGGCCATTTTCAAGCCAGCGTGCCAGGACAGTCTGCGCGGAATTAGTTCGACTTTAAACACTGTATACACTCCGACAATACGGGGGGGACTGGCTGCTAATTCCCAAAAAACGCATGTAATTGGACACAAGTGAAATCCACATTCTCCGGCAGCCTCAGATCCAGCCAGGAGGAGTCAGCGTTTCACATCATTCGCATATTTAGAAGTCACATGACAGGTCTGAAATGGGCTCCAGACGCTTCCACATCACCTATCGTCTTTCCTCTGTCTCGTTGGCGGACCTGTGACGTTTGATGTTAGCTCTTGTTTTTTTGTGAAAACGCATTACGCATCCAGGATATTGAACGTATGCGTTTGATGAGCTCAGCGACGAGCTAAACGGAGTGATGTGAAACACAGATCGTTTTCTGTGGGTGTGTTTCGGCCGATCATCAGCCGATTAAACCCTGGTGTGTATTTCCTTAAACAAAATCATTTAAATGTCATCCTATGCAATTTATTCATCAGGCCTTTTCTGTTTCCACAAACAATCGGGGGTACCTAACGATTACTCAACATGAACCCAGAGTGTAGCTGTGTGCTATTCGACAAGACTTCAGAACTATATAAATCAATTACGTTCCTAAATCATTTTCGACCTGGAATGCTAATTTACTAGCTTGTATTATGTTGCTGCACACGCTTCCGATAAAACAACTGAAACTACGGGCCAGTTCTGGGAAACTTGTTACCGGTGGACAAAGGCATTCTGGGAAATGACCATGGTAAGTTTGATTGGATGTAATTGCAGGCAAATGAGGCACGTGCATAAACTCAAATGACACACGGTGTCTTTGTTCCCAACCCACATTCATCTAACTATGAACAACAAACAAAACTCTTCACAGTGTTCAGGCACCTATGTTTAGACACATATGAGGGACACACACACACACACACCTCCCCCTGTGTAGCCTGCCTCTCCAATAAGCCATTGGCCCCACACCGCTGTTCTCCTGCATGCGGGCAGATAAGCACTGGCAGTTGCGTGGGATCCTGTTAAAACCCAGTGTGAAGCTAAGCCCTCAGTCGCCCGCAGCCAGTCCCCCGAACAGCCTGGGAGACGACGAGCCAGGCCACAAATTCACAGCTCCCAATGAGGTAACATTGTGATTACAGATGCAAGCTCACAGCCGTCGGTGGGAAAGTGAGGAGGCAGACTGCAGAGAGAAAAATGAGGGGAAATGATGCTGGGTGCTTTACAAATGCACCAAGTTATGTTGTAAGTTATGTTGTTAAGATAAAATGTAATCTTTAGAGAAACACCTTGTTGAACATTTTCCCCATTCACCCTCCTAATTCACCGTATGTCTGTTTGCTGGTCAGTCGTACTGTCTCTCATGATGGTGGTTCAAATTTGTACCACTAGTAACACTAATATGAAGGACTTGTCAGGAAGATAAATAAGAAATATATTAGTTTGCATCTGTGAATGGTCTGTCATCCTGCAAATCAAAGGTATGCTTTGGTGTTCCTCAAGGCTCTGTTTTGGGACCACTATTGTTTTCACTATATATGCTGCCTCTGGGGGATGTCATTCAAAACATGGAGCCCAGAAATTAGATACAGAATTAGCTACTCTAGAAGCATGTGTTTAGACAGATACAAATTAAACGTTAAATGCCCGTTTTAGGATACACAAAACAATGAGATTTGTTGGCAGAGCTCACAGTGTACTTTAACAGTGCTATGGTCAAATGCCAAAAAAATGGGTAGAGACCTCCGAAATGCCCTCGACCCTGAACATAAATAAAACATGAAGATAGAATATTTCTTAACGGGGGGCTAAATAGTTTGTAAACCTAAGGAATAAGCTCTCTGAATTTAGCTTGTGTATTTGTCCATTTAAATGTAGGAGGTCATGAGCCCTTGAACTGATCTCAGGACTGCCTCGTCCATAGCCCTCCTGGTCATATTGACGATGATGCTGCTGATGATACCTGATCTGGTCATGCTTCTGACTTGGTATACGTTTTATCGACTCTGGAACAGGCCAGATGCATTTTGTTAATTGCAATTTGTACCCATACATTTTCCAAAAGGGGCCACCCATCAGAGCATGTTTTAAGACAGGTCTTTTGTAAATAAGGGCATTAGAAAATGCATGTGATTCATTGATTGAGGAGGAAAATGCAGTCCCTTATTGAGTTGTTTAATCTTGTTAATGAGTTCCTGCAAAACCAGAATTTGCTCATTACTGTGTGCTTCTTCACAGGTTGTGGTATTTACATGATATGGTAATACCAACTTGTGGTTCTACTTTGAGCAAAACAGTTAACCCTAAAATTCTCCCCTTGGGCACTGTTGGTGCATGGTACCATTCCAGGCGCGTGTTGTACTGTCATCCTTGACAATAAACACTTTAGAGGCCTCCGCTAATTGCGTAATGGCAAATCCCCCCCAATGGAATTCTTCAAGAGCACGCCCGCTAAATGGGTTCGGGAGAGAACCCGGAGGAGCGTGAGAGAGTGGCTAACAGAGAAGAGAAGGAGAACCTGGGGAGACGAGACGGAGACCCGGAACGAACGAGAGCAAGATTTTATTACTACCTTTGTCAGTTTCGCTGTCAATCTATTTACTGCCCTTGAATGTGGAGACGACAGACTCAGAGGTATAGACCCGGCTGTGTTTCAGTCATCCAGGAACAAATCCCAACACATCCAAACCAGAGTGGGACTCGAACCTAAACATGTGTGCTAATATTGATGGGAGCAGCGTGTCCAGACTCCAGACATCCTATCCCTGGTAAGTAACATAGTGCACTGGGTCACCCCTTTCAGCCAGGATAATCAATTGGTCCAATCGTGGCTTTTTATCGTAATATACCTCACAGGAGTCTGTTCTTGGCAGCTGGGTAGAGAACTGCCATGTGAGGGAGTGTAGCTGCGGTGAAAATGAGCTTCAGCCGAAACGATACGAAGAGTGTTTAATGAGTGACGAAGTTGCAGGGTGTAGAGACGTATCAAGACAAATCCCTAACTATCCGGGAAAGTCATCGCATATTGCTTTTTAATTGAGTGTCTTTATATCTGGAACTCTGTATCGAAATGAAACACGCAACCATGTGGGACCGTGAACCGGGTGAAATGTGCCGTCGGAAAAACCTAGCTGGCTTAAGTGTGAAGTCTCTCAAGAAAAGTCATCAGCAGCACGGCCGTTCCAACGCTAGCTCTACATCAATGTCTGCATTAGTCCCGATGCAGGTTCCGTCATAATCTGCAGAGGAACATTATGAAGGGGGAAATGTATGGCAGACCACAGGAAGGAACCCTCCACTTACTCACTACAGACGTCCGAGGAGTGCTTCTGTAGGGTGATCTCAGGTATCAGAGGCCTCCAGACTACGTGGTGGGCTATACTCTACAAATTCCCCATCGTTTTCTAACCTTCAGTTAACCTGGCAGGGTGAGTTAATTGAATAACAGTTTTGTTCCGTAATTATGCCCAAAAATTACTTACGTCTTACCTTTTATGCGTCCGCCCCGCTGTGCCCGCCTGCTGGTCTGCCTGTCTGTCTGTCTACCTGCCCGCCTGCTGGTCTGCCTGCCTGTCTGCCTGCCTGCATTTCTGCCAGCTTATCTGCCTGTCTGCCTGTCTGCCAGCTTGTCTTCCTGTCTCCTGCCCGTCTCGATGTCTTTACCCCTCTGAGGTGCAGTGACTCGGCTTGGCTGTTGTGGGACAGGGTGTACCCGCTGGACGGTGCCCCCCAGGGTACGCAAGGCTCAGTGGGAACAGGGCAGAACCCCAGTTCTGGCACGGGGCGTTGCCATGGAGAATGACCAGGATTTGGCCGACTTCCTCTGCAGCTGTCAGCGGCTCAGTGACAAGAGGGGCCCCTGGAACAGCCAGACATCCCCATAAAGGGACAGAACCTAAGTGGACTTTACACAAACAGAAATAAGTAGATACACATTGTTATCAAGAACGCAAAGCCGATGAAAAAAACTTGGCCAAGCAGATTTGCCCCCCCCCTCCTACATAATACGCTCACTTGGACAAATACGAGGGTACAAAAACACTCTCAATCACACGTTTCATCAACGTGGTCCTCTGTTCTGCTGCCGAGCAAATGGAGAGAAACCCCCTAAAGTCCAGAGTGTTCAAGAAGCTGTTCAATGGAAAATCCAAGGTGTCACACTCTAAATCCCCATTCTAGAGATCTAGATCTGAAGATATAAAGCGAGATATGACGCTTATAGATCCATATCTAGCAGTAGTACACATACAATATTGTGATGACATGAAAGTAAGCGCACCAAATTCTTATACATTATGTTACGTCTGGCATCTCGGGACCACTTCCCCACCGGGCCATTTCTTCTGTCAGAGCACTGCCTTCACCTGGTTTGGCATTTCCCGTTACGATAAGAACACACTTACTCCCCTGACTCCCCTACGCCTCCACACCACCAGCAGCACCTCCTTGGGGCTCCCGTCATGCATATTAATGCTTTGGGAGAAGATGTGGGAGGTGGAGAGGGAGGATCAGGCTGTGATATCTGGACAGAATGAATCAAGTCTGAAGGATTACTGCCCAGATGACTTGGGATCAATAGATACTGAACTCGCTCACCCCCACTGGTTGGGTTGACAGGGAAAAAGTAGGGGCGGAGATGTGTGACTCCTCCCACTCAACCCGACTCGAACGGGGGTTCAGCTAAAAAGCATCTCAAAAGTGGGGTGGGAGGAGGTCTCATTCAACTCCTGAGATGATTTTTTCCTGGGCGAAAGTGAGGAGGGCAAAGACTTCTTGGTCAAGTGGCTCTCAACAATGTTTGAGGGGAGAGTAAATTCACGTTTAGCTTCTGGCCCTTTTTCGAATCCTTTCTTTTTGTATTCTGGGAAAGGGCCAGCGATTGCAGCCGAGCAGATCAGCCTTGGTTAGGAGTTTCCCGTCCCAGACCTGTGGCTTATCCTAATTTAGAGTGGAGAAACCTATTCAGGTCACATCCTATTTCAACAAACATGGAGAGAGATGGGCAAGGAGGGAGGAGGAAGAGAGCGGGGGGGTGAGGGAGAGAGTGGAGGAGAGGGAGAGAGGGGAGGAGAGGGGGTAGAGGGAGGGAAGAAAGGGGGAGAGGGGGAAGAGAGGGGGAGAGAAGGAGGAAGAGAGGGGAGAGAGGGGAGGAGAGGGGGAGAGGGGGGGAAAAAAAAGGGGGGGAACATGTGACAGAGATGAGTCACTGCTGGTAGAAAATGTCACTCTCTTAAGATGTAAACATTTTACTGGCTGAGTGGAGGTTCCTTGTGAGATGATGTGAGTGCGTCTGTGAGCGTTTCGGAGGAAAAAAGTGAGCTTCAGACATGGCGTGGGAGATGATGGACAAGGCCTATCTGACATTCATCTCTGCAATTTCAGATGACAACACTGAATATATATGCCCCTGGAGTGAGTGTGTGTGTCTGTGAATCTGAATGGCTGCATGCATTTCTATTCTTTGACCAGCAGGTGGCACTCCAGTAATTGAGATGGCTCAGGCCGGTGACGTTGTCCACTGCAGGCTCATTCCTGGGTGTTCTGGGGATTAAATATGTGTAAAAGTAGCTCAGTTATGAAATGCCTGCTGGCCGTGCAGGAGAGAGACAACATAACAGGGTCTCTGGCTCAGAGGCAAACACACTCACACTCCATTATTGTACAACAGAGAAAATAAACCGTAAACTCCCGCCTCTAATAAACAATATGTGCGTCCGTGAACATTTACTGTAAAAGGCTGTGTAATTTATGTAATAGGACAATCTCACACCTGCCTAATGTAAAATCAGACACCCATATAGCTACATAGCACACAGATACAGTCCAGGATCAGCACAGCATGTCACCTCTTATCAGTAAGATCTGAGCCCAGATCAGTGCCTGGGCCTGGGAGAGAGCTAACAACAGACCTGGTACCTGTGCTCTTCCAAACTAACAACAGACCTGGTACCTGTGCTCTTCCAAACTAACAACAGACCTGGGACCTGTGCTCTTCCACACTAACAACAGACCTGGGACCTGTGCTCTTCCACACTAACAACAGACCTGGGACCTGTGCTCTCCCACACTAACAACAGACCTGGGACCTGTGCTCCTCCACAATAACAACAGACCTCGGACCTGTGTGCGTGCAGCATGACCGTGGACACAACAGGGTAACTTCATTATGGCTCTAATGACTGAAGATAGAGGGTTGTGCTGAACCAGTGACCCTGGTGGAAGCATCTGTTACCTGGACAGTAGCACCAGTAATACCTCCAGTCAGCTAATTAGTTACCCATTAATACACGAGCTGATCTTATCTGCTCAATTAGAGAGGAGGAGAACCATGAGTCATACAGTCACTATGTGTAGTCCTGGAGATACGCTCCACCATACAGCAGAACAGCTCACTACTGCTGAGGAACATGGTTAATAGAGTTTAATACAGTCACTATGTGTAGTCCAGTAGATACGCTCCACCATACAGCAGAACAGCTCACTACTGCTGAGGAACATGGGTAATAGAGTTTAATACAGTCACTATGTGTAGTCCAGTAGATACGCTCCACCATACAGCAGAACAGCTCACTACTGCTGAGGAACATGGGTAATATAGTTTAATACAGTCACTATGTGTAGTCCAGTAGATACGCTCCACCATACAGCAGAACAGCTCACTACTGCTGAGGAACATGGGTAATATAGTTTAATACACTCACTATGTGTAGTCCAGTAGATACGCTCCACCATACAGCAGAACAGCTCACTACTGCTGAGGAACATGGGTAATATAGTTTAATACACTCACTATGTGTAGTCCAGTAGATACGCTCCACCATACAGCAGAACAGCTCACTACTGCTGAGGAACATGGGTAATATAGTTCAATACAGTCTCTAGATGTAGTCCAGTAGATACGCTCCACCATACATAACTCACTACTGCTGAGGAACATGGGTAATAGAGTTTAATACAGTCACTATGTGTAGTCCTATAGATACGCTCCACCATACATAACTCACTACTGCTGAGGAACATGGGTAATAGAGTTCAATACAGTCACTATGTGTAGTCCAGTAGATACGCTCCACCATACATAACTCACTACTGCTGAGGAACATGGGTAATATAGTTCAATACAGTCACTATGTGTAGTCCAGTAGCTATTTCACTTGTCGCTTCACAGTGAAGCTGAATCCAGAGGACCTCATCCGGCCCACAGCAGCCTAATGTTTTATGTTTCCAGTGGTGACGGGTTATAGAGCATCATATTGCCAAGTAGCCGATGATTCAGACTTGAACAGTGAACATGCGGCTCTAATTGAGTTATCAGCTCTCTAATCAGTCGAATGAGTTCTGTCTCTGTGAGTCATCCTTATCACATCCCCAAATTGTCCTGACAACCAACAGCTAATTAAACGATGCTTGCCGTTTCACTAACGCAGCTTCTTGAGGCTGCTTCCTTCCAGCGGTGTTGCTTCACGAGCGTCGCTCTTATCTGACGTACTGGATCCGATATACATTGCGTTGAACTATAGGGGGCGCTTCAGTGAACAACAGCTCTTCAACTGTGAAAATGTTCATGTGTAATGTCAGCCAATGTTATCCCACGTTAATTATTTTAGAAACACATAACACGTTTTATGTCTTTAAAGACCCCCAGCCCTTCTAAATATTGTTGCTATGAACCTGCTATGAACCTGTCACCACTTTGAAGGCTTGATTAGGTCTTGTCAGCTTTGCAAGCTTCGTGAATGTTAAAAAACATGAAACGTCTGGATTTCCCTGCGAAGAGACATAACATATTCATATTATTTCCTGCTTCACCTGCCGTTCCTATTAGAGCAACACATTCTTAATTTCGTGCATCTTCAACCTTGGCTGCGCAATACGATTGGCTAGAAATCCATTCATTCCTGTGTTTGACCACTCCTACTGTCAGAGCCATAATGGCTGAACGGTGTATTTAAAGACCCTCAGTGTCTAAAAAGCCCTTCAGTTGTTTAAAAGCCCCTTAGTTGCTCGGTGGGCCGAGATGGAGACCCATGCTGAGAGTCGTCTGAAACCTCTGGAGGCCAGTGAGGAACATCTACGCTGTTTCACTTCTCCACCCAACTGACCGGAGGTGTGGTCTCCTAGTTACACAGGAACAGGAATCAACCCAGTTGAATAACTGGACCTGACACGGCCTGTTGGCTTGGCAATAACACACACACACACGAATGCACACACACACACACACGTATGGGCCTATATGCGAACACACACATGCATGCATTCACTACCCCGACTCCCTCACTGAGAGTCTGAGAAGAGATCCTTTTCATCTCTGTTCCATTGACTACAGCAACATCCTGTAGCTGATTGGACCATACCAGACCCCCCCCACACACACACACATGCACACACACACACACCGCCTCCTCCTCAACACCTCACGTGTTTGTCTTTCATTAGCTTTCATCCCATTTCTCATCTACTCATCTTATTGAACCACACCAGTGGCATAGAGGAGTGTTGCTTTGATGACGAGATGCCTTCTTCTCCGAACCCAAATCCATATTTGCTCTCCTGTCTGTTTTTTTCTTTTTGTATTAGTTGCCGTGCAAACAGATGATCCACCAGGTTGTAGGTTCAGAGGGTAAAGGTCATGCACAGTGTATCTGTGTCATTGGGACACAATGTATCTGTCCAGCACAAAACATTGGTTTCTAAATGAGATCGATTTAGATCCCATAAAGTATCCATCTAAAACCATCTCCTTCATATAGTATCTATCTTATGGATAGTACTCCAATTTACTATCAATCCAATGGTATCTACAGGATCTTTCTTAAGGTATTTATTCCATAGAGTATCTGCAGTATTTACGGTCCACGTCTGAATACAGAGAGGTTTTGGTCTTCTCTGTTGTACTCTGAACACATTCTGAACACATGCTGAACACATGCTGAACACATTCTGAACACATTCTGAACACATGCTGAACACATTCTGAACACATGCTGAACACATTCTGAACACATGCTGAACACATTCTGAACACATTCTGAACACATTCTGAAAACATTCTGAACACATTCTGAACACATGCTGAACACATTCTGAAAACATTCTGAACACATTCTGAACACATGCTGAACACATTCTGAACACATGCTGAACACATGCTGAACACATGCTGAACACATGCTGAACACATTTTGTACACATGCTGAACACATTCTGAACACCTGCTGAACACATTCTGAACACATTCTGAACACATTCTGAACACATTCTGAACACATGCTGAACACAAGCTGAACACATTCTGAACACATTCTGAACACACGCTGAACACATGCTGAACACATTCTGAACACATGCTGAACACATTCTGAACACATTCTGAACACATGCTGAACACATGCTGAACACATTCTGAACACATGCTGAACACATTCTAAACACATGCTGAACACATTCTGACCAAATTCTGAACACATTCTAAACACATGCTGAACACATTCTGAACACATGCTGAACACATGCTGAACACATTCTGAACACATGCTGAACACATATTGAACACATGCTGAACACATTCTGAACACATTCTGACTACATTCTACACACATGCTGAACACATGCTGAACACATTCTAAACACATGCTGAACACATTCTGACAACATTCTGAACACATTCTGAACACATGCTGAACACATGCTGAACACATTCTGAACACATTCTGAACACATGCTGAACACATTCTGAACACATGCTGAACACATGCTGAAAACATGCTGAACACATTCTAAACACATGCTGAACACATTCTAAACACATGCTGAACACATTCTGAACACATTCTAAACACATTCTGAACACATTCTAAACACATGCTGAACACATTCTGAACACATTCTAAACACATTCTGAACACATTCTGAACACATGCTACACACATGCTGAACACATTCCGAACATATTCTAAACACATGCTGAACACATTCTGAACACATTCTAAACACATGCTGAACACATTCTGACCACATTCTGAACAAATTCTTAACACATGCTGAACACATTCTGAACACATGCTGAACACATTCTGAACACATTCTGAACACATGCTGAACACATTCTGAACACATGCTGAACACATTCTAAACACATGCTGAACACATTCTAAACACATGCTGAACACATTCTGAACACATGCTGAACACATGCTGAACACATTCTGAACACATGGTGAACACATTCTAAACTCATGCTGAACACATTCTGAACACATGCTGAACACATGCTGAACACATTCTGAACACATGCTGAACACATTCTAAACTCATGCTGAACACATTCTAAACACATGCTGAACACATTCTGACCACATTCTGAACACATTCTGAACACATTCTGAACACATTCTGAACACATTCTGAACACATTCTGAACACATGCTGAACACATTCTGAACACATTCTGAACATATGCTGAACACATTCTGAACACATTCTGAACACATGCTGAACACATTCTAAACACATGCTGAACACATTCTGAACACATTCTGAACACATGCTGAACACACCAGATGCCCACATATAGATACTCTTGGTACAGTGTTACATCAGGTCATTAAATAAGCAGAGCAAATCTGTTTTCACACTCCTACTTCAATATGATCACACCATTAGCTGCTCCACACAAACATTGTAATAAAAAAACACAACATAGATAAAAACTTTTTTAAAGAGTCCCTCAGAGATAATTCTTTTGCTTTGTGTGCTGAACTCGGGAACAACACGGGACTGAAATAAATCCAGTCATAAATCCATTCATATTTTTAGCGATATAGAACAATAGTCTAATGTTACATTTTATAACTTTTAATGTACATTAGATAACACAACTGTATTAGCAGTCAGACCTTCTGTTTTTAAACACAGCGAGGGAGCATTTGGACATTTCAACGGGGAATTTCATGCTAAATAATTAATCTGACTAATCCACAAATGGCATCGCCTTCGTCTCTACCTGGTCCCCGTTCAGAGCTGTACTCCCCTTGAGGAAACCGTTTGGGGTAAACGTTGTGTAGAGGCACCATGTCATTTATGACACTGCGTTCATGAACTGAATCATGGGAAACATCAAGTCCAGGTTTTATGGTGGCCATTGTCATCAACAGGATGAACACAGCCATAACAGCCCACAATAACCCACATTTACAACCCTAAATTCAAGGTGAGGACCTTGCACTTCTATTCACAGACACCCTTGAAACTGAAATCATCAGTATAATGTGTCTCATTCAATTACCCCCAATGGGGTGGGTCTCAGGAAAGGAGCCAGGGGGCCAGGGGAAAGGAGACAGGGGCCAGGGAAACAAGACAGGGGCCAGGGGAAAGGAGACAGGGGCCAGGGGAAAGGAGACAGGGGCCAGGGGAAAGGAGACAGGGGCCAGGGGAAAGGAGACAGGGGCCAGGAGACAAGAGACAGGGGCCAGGGGAAAGGAGACAGGGGCCAGGAGACAAGAGACAGGGGCCAGGGGAAAGGAGACAGGGGCCAGGGGAAAGGAGACAGGGGCCTGGGGAAAGGAGACAGGGGCCAGGGGAAAGGAGACAGGGGCCAGGGGAAAGGAGACAGGGGCCAGGGGAAAGGAGACAGGGGCCAGGGGAAAGGAGACAGGGGCCAGGGGAAAGGAGACAGGGGCCAGGAGACAAGAGACAGGGGCCAGGGAAAAGGAGACAGGGGCCAGGGGAAAGGAGACAGGAGCCAGGGGAAAGGAGACAGGAGCCAGGGGAAAGGAGACAGGGGAAAGGAGACAGGGGCCATGGGCCCGCGGTAGTACACACAAAGTGCAATAATGAGAGTCCTTAGTCGCACGTTGATTAATTATTGAAATGAGACAAAACAGATATCCTAAGTGCCTCGTACAACTTGAGGCTAGCAATCGGCGAGCTGCACTCACGGATTGCATAATCACGCCCTCCTGTTATATAGATAACTCGATGAGACTCGTCGTGAACTGTGACCTGGGTCTGTTCAATGCATCTCAACCAAGTCCCACACGCCTACGGTTCCCTGACGTCCTCCAAGCAGGGGAACTCTCCAGCCGTCGCCACTGAACGCAGAGAGGAATTTCATGCAGACAGAGGCCAAATGTTCCCCTGACCGAACGTGGCGGGAACGAGGTCAAGATTTACACGCATCCACGTCGACAAAACCAAATTGTTTCTTGTATTGTGCAAACAATCTGCACTGTCGATTGTTGCATCAGGGAGGTGATGTCTGTACATTTTTATAGTTATTTTTAATATTTTTTGTGTCTGTGTGTGTGTGAGAGTGTGTGTGTGTGTGTGTGAGAGTGTGCACACACACACACTCACACACTCACAAACACTGTAACACAGTTCCAATCAATAGCCAGTCCCTGCGGCAGCCACCGGCGAGCTGTTTGAAAAGTCAAAGTAGCAAGAAATGGCCATTATGAAATGACTGGGACGGACACATTTAGAAGGCCATCACATTAGGAGAGCAAGCTCACCAATTAAGGAATCAGGCCATTAATAGCTTGGGATAAGGCAGGCATCTGATCACAAATTAGATTAAGCCTACTGGACAGGATATACGGTCAGTCAACGGTGGACACGCGCGAGCGACGAGCCGCTGAGGTAACGAGAGCTGCGGGAGATCTCACCGTTTGGTCGGCGACGTGCTTCCGGATCTCCATGATCCCTGGTCTGTCACGCCTCTGAAGGGGGAACCGCCTCGGCAACTCCGGTTGGAAACAGCCAAGGGCAGGCGGCCCGTTGGCTGGTGGGAGATCGAAAAGGCTGAGTTGCAGTGTCGCACATTAGCATTCAACAGGCTGAGTAATAGTGGTTCCTCTCAGCTCAGTGACCCGCCAAGCTTCAGACTCCATCGCCCGAGTCAATCTACAAATGAAATGGCACAAGGGGAACTACTTTAGGCGTGTCTTTCGGTTTCCACTGCTAGTTTCCATTTGCTCTGAGGGAGATCGACAAAAAACATCTACTCATATGAATGCATTGATCCCGCCTGTACCTCTGACATGCGTACGAATATTTAAAAACCCACTTGGCAAAACCGGATGGATACTTCTGGAGCCTTGAGCGTCTTCTTAGCGCTTTCGTGAGCTAGCTGGTTTTTTTAATATAAATATTTTACCCCTCAGGACAAGGTTAAAATGCGGGGGCTTGTTTTGAAAGGAGCGCCTCGTTTACTCGTAGCTTTACAGCTGGTCAGGCAGAAGTACAGCCGCTCACCCCAGGGTCAGTCCTACAGCTGGGAATAGCCATTTTCCCGTTTTCCTTTCCTATTTCCGTGAAATTCCGCAGCATCTGAGAACACGCCCCGCAAAAGGTTACAAAGTGTAGTCGCTGTGGGGATGAGGAATATGTCTGGGGGCGGGGCGCTCCGTAGCCGCGGGTCGGAGAAGCATTTGATTGTTCTGAAGTTACTGTGTACACCGATGAGCCAAAACATTATGGCCAGGCGACTGGGTCAGGAAATCACCGGAACGGCAAGGTTTATGGGGTGCTCCCAGTCAGCAGTTGTGAATACTTTCCTTAAGGGTGGACAAAGCAAAAACTGGCAACAAGGTGTTGGGCGCCCCAAGGGATATCGATGCACGAAGACAACAAAGACGGTTGCGATGCAAAGCTTTTCATTTGAATTTGGGGTCTGTGGGTAGTTTCTGACTTTCTACACCAAAATCAGCCGTACAGAAACTGAAAAAAACTAAACTTACAGATGAAAAAGCCCTGCTAGACCACAGATGACATCTACAGTGGATGACCAACAAATGCCATAATGAAGTACAACAAACAGCTGTCTGTCAGATAAAAACCCTGTCCACGAGGTAGGTAATGATATATCATCCATTAGAGACCAGCCAAACTACAGAAGCTGGACTGCAAGACCCAAAAACGCAAGCCTGAAAAACAGGACGGCTTGAAATGTATATATAAATCCGGCAGCATTTTGGATTAGAGTCTTGGGGACAGATGAGAGATAATCGAACTTGCACTCCTCTTGGTGATGGCGTGCTCTTGGCACGAACTGGATCTGTTGAACTGGATCACATGTTCTCGCTAATGACGTAACTACGGCCCGCAACAAGAATAAACTGAAAATGTGAGCAGTGCCGGCCTGGCAAAGCATCTGAGGGAAAGATACCCAGAGTCTGGCGGTGTTTATGGGTTTCAGACCTCAGGCAATCATTGCACGAATAAGATATGCAACCGGCTAGTAGACATGACTACTTTATTGTATTTAATCTTAATCTGTCTGAAGTCACTTTGCATCGTACAAAGTACGTAGAGATGTTTGAACATTTAAAAATGGATCATCTGCGTTGGATGAAAATATCGTTCCATTGAAGCTGACAATCTGCACAATAATCTTCATTCTAACCATAAAAACTATGTTCGATATCAAGGGGAGGAATCGCGATCGGGAAAAAAACATTGCAACTGTCCCTATGCTTTTGGTGTTGATTGTAGGTCAACATAGTTGCAAATCTCTCAGATGTAATTCCAACACAACTAAAACATACTGTATTGTTTGATGTCACCGTTGAATGGTGAAGTATCTGAAGCTTTTCTGACAAAAGAATCCATTTGAACACGGGTGACTCGTCAATCTGCCTGGAAGTGGAGATTTACTGCAGGAAGTGCTACTGGTCATTATTGAGACCTCAGATGCCGTCACAGTAAATATGGACGTTAAGTGGTGAAGACGTTTTCCTAATTTCTACTTATCTGACATTGAATCAGCAAAACGAAAAATACGTTTTCGGAGACTCTGTACGGTCCGTAATCAGCCAACCCGCAAAACATTCCTCTCAGCTTGCTCGTTATTTTTGCATGGGATTATACAGAACGAACATAGACTTGTTTATCGGACCCGGTCGGCGTGGGTTCCACACAGACCTTGACGGGCTTCAGTTCGCTGGACATCTATAGTGCAGTATGCCTGCGTTAGCATCAACCACTGGGATAGATTGATCAGACAATCTGATACAGAAGAGACACATTCTGTAACGGACCATTGAAAAGCGTCTGTCCTACTGGCAAACATCTCCAGGAGGGTACCAGAGTCTCCGGGTCTAACTGGTATCGCACGAACACCAGTGTTCTACTTCCCTTCCATATACTCCCCAGCTGATTCCGCTTGATGAAGAAGCTCGGAAGACAAAGAAAAACCCGGTTTAGATTAGATACCAGCAAAGCTTGCTGGCACACGAGGACGTGTGAGAGATAAAAAGGGAAGAGATGTGAAAGCCTGTTCCTGGGCTCAGGGCCAGAGTTTGGGTCCATTGATCACTTGCATTCTTCCAGCCCCCAGAAGAGAGAGGTTTCCACGCAGTGGGACATGGGCGCTCCCAACCCCCAGGGGGTGATGGATGTACCGTGCCCCGCCCCACAGATGTGAGGCAACATGAGACATCTGCATATTTGTCTTACAATGAGAGAGAAAGGGAAGGACAGAGGAAATGAGGGAAGGACATAGGGCACGAGGGAAGGACACAGGGGGAATTAGACCAGACACGGCTGGCTGTCACACATTTGGGCATCGTTCCAGAACCATTACACATGTCACCTCCAATCCACCACGACGACCAGGAGCACCGCTGACTCCTTCCCCCTGACTGACAACCCTCTACCTGCACTCCTCCTGTCACGTTTTTTCGGTGCAGGCTGGCGAAGAGCTTCTAGCACGTTCCAGAGTCGCACGGCTGTATAATAATTCGGAGGATTTAGCTGCGGGGGCTTAGTCTGACAATAGGGCAAAGGTTGGCAAAGGATCGAAGTGGGTAATCTTATTGGGACGAGAGAGAGGAATTTCATTACGGAGACGAGACAGAGCACGGCGTCTGTTTTCCTATGAGGTCTGGAACCGTCGCTTCCAAGCGGAGATCATGCGATGAAGCCCAAATGCCACTGACATCACACTAAACACTAAAGCTGTTCTGAGCTTAGCATCCTATTTATCAACAAACATAAACACCAAGGGGGCAAACATAAACATTTCTATGAGCATTCTTTTTTCTACTACTGGCAACTTAAATGGGGAGGCTACAAGGAGAGAGTGACACAGTTATGAACACAGTAATGAACACATTTAAAACCACAGTTATGAACACATTTAAAACCACAGTTATGAACACATTTAAAACCACAGTTATGAACAAAGCTATGAACACATTTAAAACCACAGTTATGAACACATTTAAAACCACAGTTATGAACACAGTTATGAACACAGTTTGGAACAGTTGGAAATGTTCTCCCGTAGCCATTTTCTGTTGACATGAAATAGTGTCTGTTCCTTGGAGGGCCCGGGTTCTGGTTCTGCTGATTCCACACCCGTGGTGAGCCGGGACCCAGCAGACAGCAGCCATTGGTCCCCACTGTGCAGCGCAGTGAGGAACTGTGTGCTGTTACGGCAAAAAATCACACTGTAAGCATCCTGTATCTTGTCATTAACCGCTTTGAATAATATTCTGGACTGAATAACTTATGACTTGAACAGGAAAAAACTGATGCAAGAGGCAAACCGCAAACCGTGAACACAGTTTACAAGGCGGTTTAATGCCTTGGGACTTCCGGCTGTCTGGAGACGCACAGCGACAGTTCTGTGTCCTCTCCCAAAACTGGAATCTTTTATTTCATGAGAGACATTATGTCTCGCGTCGACCGGAAAATCTTTCAGGGAGGTTTTGTGAGGTGAGATCTGTACAGGGATTCAATATCGAATCTGAAAAATATCTACAGCTGGGAGCCACTGCGACGTGGTCAAGCTGAGCTTTCTGACTACCAAGAACACACGAGACGCCTCAGAAAGGTCCAGTTCACATTAGTAATTCATTGGGGACTCTGGCAGTGCAATACGATCATTTGAAGTGACTGAAATAAAAATAACAAACCGACTAAGTGTGATGATTTCATTCTGTCGGGACCGTGGGCTTTATGCCGTGGTTTGGGCTATGGGCTTTATGCCGTGGTTTGGGCTATGGGCTTTATGCCGTGGTTGGGGCTATGGGCTTTATGCCGTGGTTTGGGCTATGGGCTTTTGCCGTGGTTTGGGCCGTGGGCTTTATGCCGTGGTTTAGGGCGTGGGGTTTATGCCGTGGTTTGGGCCGTGGGCTTTATGCCGTGGTTTAGGGCGTGGGGTTTATGCCGTGGTTTGGGCCGTGGGCTTTATGCCGTGGTTTGGGCCGTGGGCTTTATGCCGTGGTTTGGGCCGTGGGCTTTATGCCGTGGTTTGGGCCGTGGGGTTCATGATGAGCAGCATGGAGTCTCAATACAACCCAGTCGTCAGGAATCCCACTGACAACACGGTCAGCAGAGTCCGGTTTGCTGAACAAGCACTGGCTACTAACTGTTACACGGCAATTGCATCACCCACAAGCCGGTTTGACTGGCAGATCCTCTTATTAGAAAACCAGGGAGGTGCAGGGAGAAAAATGAGAGCATCTTTATCAAAGTCCAGGGTACAGCGCCCGGAGCGAGCCCAAGGTTAGCCTGATTGCGACTTCAACGGTTATATAAACAATACACATTCAGTTTTTTGGTAATACAAATAACCAGAGAGCTGTGTTTTTTTTCTGAATTTCTCTGAACTTTTCGGGGTTTGTGTGGTTTGGAGTATAAACGTTGTGGCGATGAGCTTTCGTAAGGGTCTATCCTTCACCAGAACTCTGTGTACCTTGACAGTGATTTCACGAGTTCGCACTTACATGCCAATTAAGGGATAGGTTTAATGCGTATTTGGCGTGCTGTCCGGAGGGAGGGTTCCGGGCTCGGAATCCGGCCCGGGGCTCCGGGCTCGGAATTCGGCCCGAACCCAGAGTACCCCCCGCATGTAAGTGGTTAGGACTAGAATTTGAGCGGAGAAGGGGTGGTGGGGGGATGCTGCGAGCTGTCAGCGGAGCGAGGTAAGACTGCTGAGTCTATATGTACCCTAGTCGTTGATTGCTGAGAGCTTCCACCTGTAATTAATTAGCTGAAAGTCCTCCTCCCGAACCTTGTTAGTAAACCTCATTTCACGAGTTCGCACTTACATGCCAATTAAGGGATAGGTTTAATGCGTATTTGGCGTGCTGTCCGGAGGGAGGGTTCCGGGCTCGGAATCCGGCCCGGGGCTCCGGGCTCGGAATTCGGCCCGAACCCAGAGTACCCCCCTAACGCTAAGGAGCAGAGGACAGACGCCGGATTAAAAACACCCCAGAGTGCCGAGCTTGGCGGACTGGCGTCTCGAGGAAGGGTCAGACTTTTTTTTTTTTTTTTTTTTTTTTTGTATGCGGGGGCCTGTAAGGCGGTTCACGGCCTGGACTGGATGGGCCCTGCTGGCCTGTGGACGTGGGGCGTTTGAACGTTTGTTGTGGGACCGATGCCCGCTTGGTATAGTTTCTATTCCGACCGCTGTGAGACCGATGCTCGCTGGACGTACAGGAAGGTGAGTGTTTGCCCGGGAGGTTACCTCACGCGGCATCTGCTGGAGACCGTATGCTCGGTGGATGAAAGAGAAAATGTGGGAGCTTTTGCTGTGGGACCAAGCCCGTTTTGTATGGATTCCTATTCCGACCGCTGTGAGACCGAAGCTCGCTGGACGGAAAGGAGGTATGTTCAGGAAGGTGAGTGCTTGCCCGGGAGGTTTCCTCACGCAGCATCTCACTTGGGCGGGTGTGCTGCGGCACTTGGCTGGGCTGGAGTGCTGCGGCACTTGGGCGGGTGTGCTGCGGCACTTGGCTGGGGCTGGAGTGCTGCGGCACTTGGGCGGGTGTGCTGCGGCACTTGGCTGGGCTGGAGTGCTGCGGCACTTGGGCGGGTGTGCTGCGGCACTTGGGCGGGTGTGCTGCGGCACTTGGCTGGTGCTGGAGTGCTGCGGCACTTGGCTGGGGCTGGAGTGCTGCGGCACTTGGGCGGGTGTGCTGCGGCACTTGGGCGGGGGCGTGTGTGCTGCGGCACTTGGCTGGGGCTGGAGTGCTGCGGCACTTGGCTGGGGCTGGAGTGCTGCGGCACTTGGGCGGGTGTGCTGCGGCACTTGGGCGGGGCGTGTGTGCTGCGGCGCTGGGCTGGAGCGCTGCGGCACTTGGCTGGGGCTGGAGTGCTGCGGCACTTGGGCTGGAGTGCTGCGGCACTTGGGCGGGGCGTGTGTGCTGCGGCAATTGGCGGGGCAGGAGTGCTGCGGCACTTGGGCGGGTGTGCTGCGGCACTTGGGCGGGGGCGGGTGTGCTGCGGCACTTGGCTGGGCTGGAGTGCTGCGGCACTTGGGCGGGTGTGCTGCGGCACTTGGGCGGGTGTGCTGCGGCACTTGGTCGGGGGCGTGTGTGCTGCGGCACTTGGCTGGGCTGGAGTGCTGCGGCACTTGGCTGGGGCTGGAGTGCTGCGGCACTTGGGCGGGTGTGCTGCGGCACTTGGGCGGGGGCGTGTGTGCTGCGGCGCTGGGCTGGAGCGCTGCGGCACTTGGCTGGGGCTGGAGCGCTGCGGCACTTGGGCGGGGGGCGTGTGTGCTGCGGCAATTGGCGGGGCGGGAGTGCTGCGGCACTTGGGCGGGTGTGCTGCGGCACTTGGGCGGGGGCGGGTGTGCTGCGGCACTTGGCTGGGCTGGAGTGCTACGGCACTTGGGCGGGTGTGCTGCGGCACTTGGCTGGGGCGTGTGTGCTGCGGCACTTGGCTGGGGCGTGTGTGCTGCGGCACTTGGCTGGGCTGGAGTGCTGCGGCACTTGGCTGGGCTGGAGTGCTGCGGCACTTGGGCGGGTGTGCTGCGGCACTTGGCTGGGGCGTGTGTGCTGCGGCGTCTGTGCTGCGGCACTTGGCTGGGGCGTGTGTGCTGCGGCGTCTGTGCTGCGGCACTTGGCTGGGGCGTCTGTGCTGCGGCACTTGGCTGGGCTGGAGTGCTGCGGCACTTGGCTGGGCTGGAGTGCTGCGGCACTTGGGCGGGTGTGCTGCGGCACTTGGCTGGGGCGGGTGTGCTGCGGCACTTGGCTGGGGCGGGTGTGCTGCGGCACTTGGCTGGGGCGGGTGTGCTGCGGCACTTGGCTGGGGCGTGTGTGCTGCGGCACTTGGGCTGGGGCGTGTGTGCTGCGGCACTGGGCTGGGGCGTGTGTGCTGCGGCACTGGGCTGGGGCGTGTGTGCTGCGGCACTGGGCTGGGGCGTGTGTGCTGCGGCACTTGGTCTGGGGCGTGTGTGCTGCGGCACTTGGGCTGGGGCGTGTGTGCTGCGGCACTTGGGCTGGGGCGTGTGTGCTGCGGCACTTGGGCTGGGGCGGGTGTGCTGCGGCACTTGGGCTGGGGCGGGTGTGCTGCGGCACTTGGGTTGCTTATTTCGGGGGAGGGAGCGCCGTGCATCAGGTTTACGGGAATACCAATTCTGAATAGCGAGGGACCGGAGTAGGGATATGGTCCGCCTCCGGAGCCAGCGTCCTGAATTTCTGAAACAGAAAGCGAGACAGGGAGTCAGCGATTTGGTTCTCTGACCCGGGAATATGCTTAGCGATGATAATGAATTGGTCGCAAGCTGCGATCCAGGTGAGGCGCCTTAAGAGTGGCATCAGAGCGGGTGAGTGGGAGCGGCCTCTGTTAATGCAGTGCACGGTAGCCTCATTGTCGCAATGCACTAGGATGCTTGTAGAGGCCCATTCCTTTCCCCATAGGAAAGCTGCCACTACGAGGGGGTAGAGCTCGAATAACGCTGAGGATTGCGGTATTTCCTGGAACTGAGGTGGCCACGGAGCCGCGAACCAACGACCTTGGTAGAATCCCCCGAACCCGATTGAGGGGGCGGCGTCTGTGAACAGTTGGATGTCGCGACGAGGTTTTTGTAGAAAAACGATAGGCCGTTCCACTGTTTCAGAAATGTTACCCACAGCCTGAGTTCGTCGCGGCATGCATGGGTTAAGGAAATGGGGTCCTCTAGCGAGTGGACCGAGGACGCGAGTGAGAGGAGATGCGATATAAAGGGGCGACCCTGCGGGATGATGCGCATTGCGAAGTTTAAATGGCCGAGCAGGGATAAGAGTTCGCGTTTCGAGAGGAAAGATTTCTCGAGGAAGGTAGAGGAGACGAGAATTATTCGGTCGATTTTCTCCTTTGGTAGGGATGCTTGGAATTCCCTAGAATCCAAATTAATCCCTAGAAACTCGATGGACGTCGCAGGGCCCATGGTTTTCTCCTCTGCGAGGGGGATTCCTAGCTCGGAGAAAACGTTTTGGACTGAGAGGAGGTGCGCGTCTGGTATGGCGTTGGGAGGCGAGATTATTAGAAAATCGTCTAGCAGGTGAATGAGATGGGGGATGGCGTAGTTGTTTGACAGGATCCAGCAGACTGCTTCTGATAGCATGTCGAATATCTTAGGGCTGCTTTTGCATCCGAACGTTAGACGTACGGCGAAATAGTATTTCTCGAGCCAGCGGACTCCAAAGAGATGCCATGAGTCGGGATGGATGGGCATGACTTTGAAAGCGGATGTAACGTCAACGCGATTTTAATCATGTAGATGCCTGGTCTATGCCGTGGAATTTAAGCGAAGATTCGTCGAGAGGAGACAGGCTGTTAACACTTGGGAACGGGGAATTGCGTGGGGCTGACAGGTTGATAAAAATGCGTTTTTATCTCGTCCGGGTGGATGGCCGTTCGAAATGCATGCGTGAAAATTTTAATTTATTTATTTATTATTATTTTTTACGGGAGTCGTCGAATAATTTGGATGTTTTATTTGCGGGTTTAGGCTGGACGTACGCCGCCGCAGAACTACAAATATGCATGGAACGGCTGCGTGCTCTATGGCATCCGCCCGCGTTGAAATTATCACCGATCTGCCTGCCTTCGATAAGAGCGGAGACCTGGGTTCAGTGGGTTGCGCTGGTGGTTGCTGTACGAGGTACGTAGCTGGTGGACAAATAGGGTTGCTCGAACCGGAGTGGGGAGGAGGGGAGGGGGAATGGCGGCTGGAAGGATGAAGAGTGAGCTTAGTGAGCTTGCGCAGCGAGCGGGGGCGGGCCCTCGCTGGTTTGGAGCTGTGGGGCTGCGGGCCTGCGGGCCACTGCCGGTGGGCGGGGTTGTGCCGCTGCCAGTGGGCGGGGTTGGCACCTGGAGGGTAGAGAGACTGGAGGCGAGGGTTAGCCTGTACTGCTGGCTGCGAAAGCTTCGCGCTAGTGCCCGGGGCCGGAGCTCGGGGCCGCTGGAAAGGGAGAGGGTTATTAGGGGTATAAGGCTGAGCTGTAAAAGGGGAGCCGCTGGGCTCGTCCGAATGCGGCGCTGCGGCGGCAGAGGCATTGGCGGAGCAAAGCGAGCCGTGTCCTGAGCGGGAGGCCGACGGAGTTGCCTGGGGCGGTATATTTTGAGCCCTGCGGGTTTTGCCCTGCCTGCGGGCCGGTTTGGGAGACATATAGGTCGTACGGCTCCGCTTTGTGCGTCTTCCTTGAGACCTGTGGGTCCGACTTGCCCAGCGCTTGTCTTAGCCCGGCTACGGTCCAGTTCCCGACGGGAGGGATCGTCGGGATGGTCGAGCGGCAGGAGGAGGCCGGGGAAGAAGGTGGTGGTTTTGCTGGTACCGGCGTCCGGGTGAACGCGCGGATGGTCGGGCCGGAGTGCGGCCGCGAGAAGCCCTGGGCTCAGGAGTGGCGTCCGGCATGACCGAAATGGTCGGGAGACCCGCGACTTGCGGGGACATTCCTGGGATTGCTAGTGCCTTCCGCGGAGGAAGCGCTTTAGCGAGACGAGTAGTATCTGGGCGAGAGAAGCTGCTGCGAGCTGTCAGCGGAGCGAGGTAAGACTGCTGAGTCTATATGTACCCTAGTCGTTGATTGCTGAGAGCTTCCACCTGTAATTAATTAGCTGAAAGTCCTCCTCCCGAACCTTGTTAGTAAACCTCATTTGGTGTGACAGCAGATATAATGTGATTTGCCCCTTTCCCTCGGAACGGAGGGCTGGGTATCTCCTGGGTATCTCCTGGGTATCTCCTGGCTATCTCCTGGGTATCTCCTGGGTATCTCCTGGGTATCTCCTGGGTATCTCCTGAGTATCCCGTCTCTTCACAGACTCAGCGTGACATAGGGAAATGCCATAGTTTAATGATCAACGGCGGTCTTCGCTTGGCTTCAAGATAGACCGCAGTCTGATGGCTTACTGAGACAATATAGGTCAACCATCGTGTTCTCAAACAAATTTGTCACATTTGCTTCTTGATCAGTTGAATAGCAATTTGTTGACAGACGTCATAACATATTAATTATCTTCCGAACCGAAACGTTTTCGCCCCGGACAAATTGCCGGAATTATCATTTAATTATATTTTGTTTCCATCTAAATGCCATTACAAGGCATCTATTGACCACTGTATGTCCAATGATATATTGAATGTCTTTCCCTGTGAAGCGCTCAGGACAAGTCGACTGCCAATACATTTTCCCGTAAACAACAAGTGCTGGTGAGGGCTGAGATCCTGACAGCCCCAGCAACAGTCTGCTTATGGGCGGCTCTGAGGCTGAATTGAAAATGTGTTAAAAGTGACAAAACCTAACCGCCATTTGGCAAAGTATTTCAAATGAATCGAACATGTACATGTGTTCAATTTATATGCGCTAAAACAGTTTACATTTAATTTGTTCCCACCTAGCTTTTCAACCTTGCTTTTTTCACTTCTCCTTGTCTTCTTTTATAAGCTCATCTCTTAACATTTGATCAGTCACTTGTCATTCTTTTTCTCTCTGTGTAAACTTGTAATTATGTCAGGTCAGGTGAGTGACAAGGGGTTGCTGGTTTTGTGTGGGCGGCTAGAGTGTGCCAGCCCAGTTAGCAGTGCTTGTTGTGTGTGTGTGTGTGTGTGTGTGTGTGTGTGTGTGTGTGTGTGTGTGTGTGTGTGTGTAAAGAATGAAAGGGAAAGAGACAATGTGAGGGATGAACAATGCTTGAAGTTGGCCGTACCATGGCAAACAAACCAGAAAACCGGCAGGCCTGTTGCCCACTCTGTGGCACTCTGCGGCGCCGTTCATGCCTCCGTGCTGCTGCTAGCATAGCGATGATAAAATCACGATTCCCGACACTTGGAATCGGCCCAACAACCAGTGGCCCAGTTGGGATCGTCCCGATTCTTCCAATTACTCACTCTCGATCTTTTGAAACAGTCATATTTTATTTTCCTAACCCATTCTTTATGCAACTTCAGACATTTTTACAGCCACTGAGTAAAGCGAACATTTGGAGTGGGTAGAATGTCATCCCAATAACAAGATGTCTAGGTGGGCCGTTTGAGAAACCTACACCCATAGCCAAAATAGATACACATTTCCCAGTTTGCACCTGCACCTAACTATCTCACCAACATCCCCACGTTATACACCTGGATGATTCAAGGACCATATTATCCCACACATGGCAACCAGAGCTATCACATAGAGCCAGCCACAGAAGGGTTATAGCTAGCACATAGAGCCAGTCACAGAATGGTTATAGCTAGCACATAGAGCCAGCCACAGAAGGGTTATAGCTAGCACATAGAGCCAGACACAGAATGGTTATAGCTAGCACATAGAGCCAGTCACAGAATGGTTATAGCTAGCACATAGAGCCAGTCACAGAGGGGTTATAGCTAGCACATAGAGCCAGTCACAGAGGGGTTATAGCTAGCACATAGAGCCAGACACAGACGGGTTATAGATAGCACATAGAGCCAGCCACAGAGGGGTTATAGATAGCACATAGAGCCAGACACAGAGGGGTTATAGATAGCACATAGAGCCAGACACAGAATGGTTATAGCTAGCACATAGAGCCAGTCACAGAATGGTTATAGCTAGCACATAGAGCCAGTCACAGAGGGGTTATAGCTAGCACATAGAGCCAGACACAGAAGGGTTATAGCTAGCACATAGAGCCAGACACAGAGGGGTTATAGATAGCACATAGAGCCAGCCACAGAGGGGTTATAGATAGCACATAGAGCCAGACACAGAGGGGTTATAGATAGCACATAGAGCCAGACACAGAGGGGTTATAGATAGCACATAGAGCCAGCCAAAGAGGGGTTATAGCTAGCACATAGAGCCAGCCACAGAGGGGTTACAGATACCACATAGAGCCAGCCACAGAGGGGTTATAGCTAGCACATAGAGCCAGACACAGAGGGGTTATAGATAGCACATAGAGCCAGACACAGAGGGGTTATAGATTGCACATAGAGCCAGCCAAAGAGGGGTTATAGCTAGCACATAGAGCCAGACACAGACGGGTTATAGATACCACATAGAGCCAGCCACAGAGGGGTTATAGCTAGCACATAGAGCCAGCCACAGAGGGGTTATAGCTAGCACATAGAGCCAGACACAGAGGGGTTATAGATACCACATAGAGCCAGCCACAGAGGGGTTATAGCTAGCACATAGAGCCAGACACAGAGGGGTTATAGATAGCACATAGAGCCAGACACAGAGGGGTTATAGATAGCACATAGAGCCAGCCACAGAGGGGTTATAGCTAGCACATAGAGCCAGACACAGAGGGGTTATAGATAGCACATAGAGCCAGACACAGAGGGGTTATAGATAGCACATAGAGCCAGCCAAAGAGGGGTTATAGCTAGCACATAGAGCCAGCCACAGAGGGGTTACAGATAGCACATAGAGCCAGACACAGAATGGTTATAGCTAGCACATAGAGCCAGACACAGAGGGGTTATAGATTGCACATAGAGCCAGCCAAAGAGGGGTTATAGCTAGCACATAGAGCCAGACACAGACGGGTTATAGATACCACATAGAGCCAGCCACAGAGGGGTTATAGCTAGCACATAGAGCCAGCCACAGAATTGTTATAGCTAGCACATAGAGCCAGTCACAGAGGGGTTTTAGCTAGCACATAGAGCCAGCCACAGAGGGGTTATTGCTAGCACATAGAGCCAGCCACAGAGGGGTTATAGATAGCACATAGAGCCAGACACAGAAGGGTTAAGCACTTATCCGAGATGTGACAGTACCCAGATCTCCCCCATGTGCTGTAACATGCACCCAGAACCTGTCTGATCATGCAGAACCATATTGTATATCAGACCTCTTTAATGGATTCCTCTGTGCACATTGCATTATTTAGATGGAATAAAATGCCAAAAGTGGAAGGACTCATTGGTTTGATGGCCAGTGTTTCATATGGTTTAACGTGCATAATGACAGCTAGAAATACTTCACCAGACCTAAAGGATTGGCACAATTACACATTTAAGAGTCTTCCCGACCACCACATCTTTGTGTCAATGATAATGTGGTTTTGATTTAGATTTGTCTCATTAATATAGAGAACAATATGACATGGTAGAACTATGTGGTCATCGTCCAGCAACCTTGTATTCTGATGTATATTGGCGTCATATAGATGCTGACAGTTACTGTAGTTATGGACTGATGTTTGAGGGCTGAATATTACTAGATATTATATAATCAGGTTTGATTGAAATAATCATTTGACCAAACTATTTTGAATGTATTCAAATCTTTTCTGTAAAATCTATATTCATATTTATAAAATGGAAAAGTTGTTAAGGGCCCAAAAAGTGTTTCGTTTTCATCAGTATATCATGAGTCCTCTTCTGGGCCAGGATCCCAACATCCTACAGGCTGTACACAATTCAAAAATGATCCAATGTTTCCAAAAATCCATACGCAATGTTTGCAAGGACAAAGACGATCAACAAAGTTGAGCCAGTATTTTTCTACACGGGCTCCAGACCAAATTGACCACAGCAAACACAGTGATTTATTTCAATGACATCTATTGTCATCCATTGTTTCTTCTGAGAAAATGAGATTGACAACGTTCCGTCATCTTGTCACACGCAAAGCACACCCGGCAGTGTTAACAAAGCAGACCCAGCAGTGTTAACAGAGCACACCCAGCAGTGTTAACAGAGCACACCCAGCAGTGTTAACAGAGCAGACCCAGCAGTGTTAACAGAGCACACCCAGCAGTGTTAACAGAGCACACCCAGCAGTGTTAACAGAGCACACCCGGCAGTGTTCACAAAGCACACCCGGCAGTGTTAACAGGTGAAGTCGTTAATGTGCACTCTCTCATCCGCTAATCTCTCTGTCGGTAATGAAGTCCCCGCTTGAGTGTGGCAGAGCCCGCTGTCATCCATTAGCGTCATCCATTAGCGCCAGCCGTTTCCATAATGGCCACGGATGACTTATTATTCCCTGATTAATATACACTCCTAGCGCGTTTGCAGCGCCATTTCAATAAGGCACGGCTAATTTAACCATTAGCACCAAGTGCTAAGTGCTAAAGAAAATGTGACTGTTTACCCTCACAGATGCAAGAACGTTGGGTTTGCTATTGAACGCCAAAACAACAATATACATACTGTATAAATATATTTATATATATATATATAAATATATGTGTGTGTTTTGATGTGACCTTAACAATGGCTAGGTTATGTGTGTATTTAGGCCAATGAATACAAATGCTTTTGTCATTGACATTAACTTGAATGTCCATTTCATAAACATGCCAAATTACCTTAATATTTTGATTTAATTTCTGGGGCCCAAACATGTTATCCAATAAGCAGACAGGGGGCAGAGCTATTGATTAAAGCAGAAACATTACCGCAAATATCGATTTTATGGGCGTCTAATGAAATTCCTTTACTTTCGCGTGCTAGCGCTCTCTGCGCGTGTCTACGTGCACTGTCCTGATACCTAGATACCGGGAGCGTAATAGCATCAGAAGCTATCTCCGCCGCATAGTAACCGGGGCCTCGAATGTGGTCCAGCCTCCCATTGATCAAAGCTGTCTAACCTGACAGATTTGCCCTTCGTTCACTTAAGCCCGTCGTCTAAGATCTTGTTCGGCCGCTAATACAAAAACGAAACGGACCTGAAGTATGACCACAGCTCGTGCCGCGTTCCGAACCCGACTCATTCAACATTACTCCCTAAAAATGGACTCTTGATTTCGCACAGAAGTTGTCCCGTTTTCTTTAAATATATTTATGTTAACAGGACTTGAATCTCTGCCATCGCAACTTTTAGTTGGATTACGTATGGTACGCAATTAGATTCTACTAGTGGTTGTGAATACCCTGGGGATGTCTGCATGGATGAAGCCGTGGCGGAGAACATGGGAATGTGTTGTTTTGCCCGCATTCACGTTTCGCCCGTGTGGATCTTCCTTTCAGACAACAGACACTAATCTCTCCCGCATTCTGCCGTCTCATGTCGACACCCGGTCGGTCTCTTTTCAATTATCTCACAGGCAAGTTTAACTTAATATCGATTGTATCCAAATGGGATTCATCTGAACAACAGATGTCTGCCATCTTCTCAGGAGGTTTGATGTTTGTCCGGCTCCGTCCACCAGGATTTGGACAGAAACTCGATCCAATTATATATACAAATAAAGCCAACCACGCTACGAAATTAGAATATGAGCTTTATGGGCTGGTTGATAAACACTATTATTCACCGGGGAGGAATTTACGTTTTCGATAGCACAGAAAGAGCAAACGGGGCCCAGTGCTCTGATACATGGTTCTGCATTCGACATTAGCATATGGATTACACGCGACACAGATAAGGAAGCGACGTTTCATTAACTTGAATGAAACATTTCATTAAAATACAGTTTTCTATTTACGCCCGTCTCCGTAATTTATACAGAACGATCGCGCTCCTGTCTAAACTGTGCGAGAGTCTTTGCGGAAAGGAACAGATTTGTGCTGTAATTGTTGGGTATCTTTTAGGCTTTATTTGAATTCGTCGTGAGCCACAACCAGCCAGCCAAAAATGTTACACCCCCTCACCTTAGATATGGGAATCTAGGCCGTAATTAGGAGTGCAATCATTATTTTCTCACATTTAGATAGCGGTTCCCACTGACACATCGAAGAGCGCCGAGTAGAAATCTATTTACGAGCAGCTTCACGAAACACATCCTAAGTAACACATTCGTTCTTCGGAGAGACGTACACTTTTATATAACGAATGTCTGCCTTATAATTCCCTCGTGAGGAGTCTGGCTCTGATCTATCGGGCGACTGATCTCGTCTGCTTAGCTGGTGGCTAGACATCTGTGATCAGGAAATCAGTCGCTATGGAAACACTGTTGTAGCATTTTTAGCCTACTGTTATGCCGCTGGAGAATCTGTATACGTTTGCAATGTGGTAAAGTCGGCCACACAGTCTATCCTGAGACTACGCTAACGTATGCTACTGCACGCCGTGGAGAAACTTCATCGACTCCTCGTCAATGTCGTCACAGACCAAACGGAGTTCCGTGGGTCGTCCTGGACAACCATCCAAAGTGTAAGATAAAAGTAATAAGTGAAGTGTAAAAGCGACGGTGTCACTCGCTCTGTGACCTTGGGACGTAGTTGTTGGTTGCCGTGTTTGGCAGAGGGGCGGTCGCCTTTGTAGGGCACTAGTTACAGCTGTATTCTTGTCCTGCAGGATGTTAGTTTAAACCCCACGTGGGGCGGTCAGAGTGAAACCATTACATTAGCTGTGGATTTCTGTTTTGACCCTGAAGGATCTTCAAATTCGTGTAATTAAATAAACATTACCAATCTATGAAATGGCTGAGACCGAATAGAGGTCCTGTCTCGTGCCAAATGTGCACGTGTTCATTTGCAAAGATTTAATGATGTTTCAAAGATGAAGAGCTCATTTGAACATTGTCCTCTACAGAGACAGTTGGAACTTAGTGCTGTAGTCACCTCTAATGAAGGACACTGCCTGATTGTAAAACTAAATAACAGTCATATCTAACACGTCGATGGAATATCAAAATAAGGTGAATGCAAACCGGGCCCGTAATTGTAAACCAAAAACCCAGTAGCTGTAATCTGTGACACCGTGGCCCAATTCAATTACACATTTTTAAAAGCACTTAGAAACCGGTTTCATCTGCAATGTAATGACACCCCTGGAAGGACAACAGTTTTTTCGCTCTCTTTTGGTTAATGAGTGTGTTTGCAGGCCTTCCCAGTAAATAAGTGTGACAGAATGAGCTCAGGCCTGCTACCCAGGCTAATATGCGTCTCCTGCTACCCAGGCTAACATGCGTCTCCTGCTACCCAGGCTAACATGCGTCTCCTGCTACCCAGGCTAATATGCGTCTCCTGCTACCCAGGCTAACATGCGTCTCCTGCTACCCAGGCTAATATGCGTCTCCTGCTACCCAGGCTAATATGCGTCTCCTGCTACCCAGGCTAATATGCGTCTCCTGCTACCCAGGCTAATATGCGTCTCCTGCTACCCAGGCTAATATGCGTCTCCTGCTACCCAGGCTAATATGCGTCTCCTGCTACCCAGGCTAATATGCGTCTCCTGCTACCCAGGCTAATATGCGTCTCCTGCTACCCAGGCTAATATGCGTCTCCTGTTACCCAGGCTAATATCGTCTCCTGCTACCCAGGCTAATATGCGTCTCCTGCTACCCAGGCTAACATGCGTCTCCTGCTACCCAGGCTAACATGCGTCTCCTGCTACCCAGGCTAACCGTCTCCTGCTACCCAGGCTAATATCGTCTCCTGCTACCCAGGCTAATAATCTCCTTACCCAGGCTAATTGCGTCTCCTGCTACCCAGGCTAATATGCGTCTCCTGCTACCCAGGCTAATATGCGTCTCCTGCTACCCAGGCTAACATGCGTCTCCTGCTACCCAGGCTAATATGCGTCTCCTGCTACCCAGGCTAATATGCGTCTCCTGCTACCCAGGCTAACATGCGTCTCCTGCTACCCAGGCTACCCACATAGCAGATCTGGGCCAGATGATTTTTGCTATGTGGGATGGGTTACAATCCAGACCTTTTACTTCCACCTCTAATTAATTTTACCATTGGTCCGCCATGACAGCCCATCCACGACCAGATGACTACAGATGACAATTGGTTTAAGGATCTTCTGTTCAAAGGCAGTGTTCCTTTCTGGTTTTACAGCCAAACAACTCAAAACAACACCATTGACTCATCTGTCAAGATCACCTTGCCTCGATTTTTGTCTTTACACAGGTGTCAATGTTTTGATAGGTGCATGTGAGGCAACATTTCTTTTAGTCTGCCTGTTTGAATAAATTATAAAATCTGTTTTTAAATCTTTTGTTTTACTGGCATTACTAATCCGCGTTGATGTAGCTTTCCTCAAAACTTGATGTTTAGGCAATTACCTTTATGAATAGGGAAATAATATTTTTGTCTAGCAAAGATAATACTTGAGACGGTCTAATGTTTTTGACAGTGCTATTCACAAAAGAAAATAGGAACTTCCCTGAACACTGGAAAGGGTCTGCATTTTATCAAAACACTTCAGTAAATGACTGTGTCTAATCTGGATAAGGAATGAGCTATTTTATTGCTGTGTGTTGGGGAACAAAACGGTCTCCAGAGAAGTCCAAGTTTAAGTCCGAATCAGAGCTTGTATGTGTCTGTCAGGCTCTTTGTTTCATACCTAGAACTGAAATTATTAATCAGTGAAGCTACAAATGACATCAGCAAATATGCTAATCATAACTAGCAGGTACGTTTTCTATCTCACATAATTGCATTGTAAGAACGCAAAAGTAGACATTGAATATAAATAGGAGTTCCTGATTGAACATCTCTGGGATGTGCTGGACCAACATGTCCCATCCATGGCTGCTCCACCTCAGAACTTACAGGACCTAAGGAACTGCTGCTAATCTATTGGCGCCAGATACCACAGGACACCTTCTGGGATTTGGTAGAGTCCACGTTTCGGATGGTCAGCAATATTTTTGCAGCAGGCTGCGGACCAACAGCATATTATAGGTAATATGTAGGTCATATTGTTTTGGCTCATCAGTATATAAATATATATATGTATAAATATATATGAAAATGAGGCAATTTCAGACAAATACTGAGGTGATGACTGGATCTGTCTGTTGAGAGACACTGCGTACATTTCTTTCACAAATAATATAATCTTTTTAATTTGAGAGATAAGGCGTCAGATTTGGCTGTAATTATGTGCTGCCGGGTCTAGGAGGATTTCATAAAAACGGGGCTGAATCCATCTGCTGATTTTGTTCCGGAGGAGTGAGGGAAGGAGTGAGGGACGTAAGGGGGGAGGAACGAGGGGGGAGGCGGGGGAGGCGACAGTGGCAGCTGAGAGTATGAGGAGATGAGGAGAGAAGTCTAAAATCATTAAATCACCGCGGCGCTATCTCCTCTCCTCTGTCACTCAGGGAGAAATAAAGAGGTCCTAATGAAATATTAATGTCTTACTTATTTGTAGATTTACATTCATCTCTCCTTTCGCTTGCAGAGGGGCACAATCCTTCTCTCTCTTTCTCTCTCTCGCTCTGCTTCTCCGTTTCTCTCTTTTTTTCCTTGGCTCTCAGAGGTTTGAAAGATCTACTTGGTCTGTCTGTGAGGAAATACTGTACTACTAATGAGAGGAACCCACCCCCTCCACTCCGCACCCCACTCTCCACCTCCAGATTCCCCACATTTCTTTTCCCATATGTTTTGCCATCCAAAGCTGGATATAAAACAGTATGTTGGGGTAAGGAGAGATGGGGAAGGGAGAGAGAGAGAGATCACAGAGATACTCACTAAAGGAGAGAGAGATTGAGTCAAATAGTGGGAACGCAGTGATTTCTCCGTGCGTAGCGCTTGGCTGGGATTCAAATGAGAAAGCCAAACACAAACCTGGGCTAACTCCCGGGAGCTGGAATTAGAAGTGTGTCAGGTGAACAGCCAGAGTTTTCTCAACGCAAAGCCCAAAAGAAACCTGGGGGGAAAGAAACCTGACACACCTGACAATCAACGGGAGAGAGAACAAACATTACATTTCCATTTAACAATAAAGCTATAGGAACCAGACTCAGTATATATATATACCCTATTAAACATTTAGTACTAGGTCAACTTTTCCACCAAATCCCAAGTTACACCACAAGATTAATTCAGTTGAGGACAGAAGTTTGCTGTCCGAACAATGTGTTTAGTTCAGTGTTTCCGGAACAATTCTCTAATAGCCAACTTCCCACATCACAACCCAAATGCAGTAGGACAGAGCTTCCGCAGACAGACCCTCTGGCGTACAGAGAGACAGAGCTTCCGCAGACAGACCCTCTGGCGTATAGAGAGAAAGAGCTTCCGCAGACAGACCCTCTGGCGTACAGAGAGACAGAGCTTCCGCAGACAGACCCTCTGGCGTACAGAGAGACAGAGCTTCCGCAGACAGACCCTCTGGCGTACAGAGAGACAGAGCTTCCGCAGACGTGTGTGTGTGCGCGCGTCTTCCAGATGCATTCAAGTGTCAAAGAGCACAGCTAATGATACGTCACAGTTGGACAGCTCACAGTCCACCAGGGATGTTTAAATGCAGACATTGTACAAAAAAACGGTGGAAAGAGATTAGATGGCGAATAAAGGGCTTGGTTTTCATTAGAGAGTCAGATCTGTAGAGTCGGGCTGTAGGCAAATATCAAATGTCACAATATGATAAGGTAGATCTGGTGAAATAAAAATATAGAATGTCACATTTATATGGAATGCTACAGACGATACTGCTAGAGACGATATTGCTACAGACGATACTGCTACAGACGATACTGTTACAGACCTACAGACGATACTGCTACAGACGATATTGCTACAGACGATACTGTTACAGACCTACAGATGATACTGCTACAGACGATACTGCTACAGATGATACTGCTACAGACGATACTGTTACAGACCTACAGACGATACTGTTACAGACCTACAGACGATACTGCTACAGACGATACTGCTACAGACGATACTGCTACAGACGATACTGCTACAGACGTACAGACGATACTGCTACAGACGATATTGCTACAGACGATACTGTTACAGACCTACAGACAATACTGCTACAGAAACAAATTGCTACAGACGATACTGCTACAGACGATACTGCTACAGATGATACTGCTACAGACGATACTGTAACAGACGATTCTGCTACAGACCCACAGACGATACTGCTACAGACCTACTGACGATACTGCTACAGACCTACTGACGATACTGCTACAGACGATACTGCTACAGATGATACTGCTACAGACGATACTGTTACAGACCTACAGACGATACTGCTACAGACGATACTGCTACAGATGATACAGCTACAGACGATACTGTAACAGACGATACTGCTAGAGACCCACAGACAATACTGCTACAGACCTACTGACGATACTGCTACAGATGATACTGCTACAGACGATAACTGTAACAGACGATACTGCTACAGACCCACAGACGATACTGCTACAGACCTACTGACGATACTGCTACAGACCTACTGACGATACTGCTACAGACGATACTGCTACAGATGATACTGCTACAGACGATACTGTTACAGACCTACATATGATACTGCTACAGACGATACTGCTACAGATGATACTGCTACAGACGATACTGTTACAGACCTACAGACGATACTGTTACAGACCTACAGACGATACTGCTACAGACGATACTGCTACAGACGATACTGCTACAGACGATACTGCTACAGACGTACAGACGATACTGCTACAGACGATATTGCTACAGACGATACTGTTACAGACCTACAGACAATACTGCTACAGAAACAAATTGCTACAGACGATACTGCTACAGACGATACTGCTACAGATGATACTGCTACAGACGATACTGTAACAGACGATTCTGCTACAGACCCACAGACGATACTGCTACAGACCTACTGACGATACTGCTACAGACCTACTGACGATACTGCTACAGACGATACTGCTACAGATGATACTGCTACAGACGATACTGTTACAGACCTACAGACGATACTGCTACAGACGATACTGCTACAGATGATACAGCTACAGACGATACTGTAACAGACGATACTGCTAGAGACCCACAGACAATACTGCTACAGACCTACTGACGATACTGCTACAGATGATACTGCTACAGACGATAACTGTAACAGACGATACTGCTACAGACCCACAGACGATACTGCTACAGACCTACTGACGATACTGCTACAGACCTACTGACGATACTGCTACAGACGATACTGCTACAGATGATACTGCTACAGACGATACTGTTACAGACCTACAGACGATACTGCTACAGACGATACTGCTATAGACGATACTGCTACAGATGATACTGCTACAGACGATACTGTAGCAGACGATACTGCTACAGACCCACAGACGATACTGCTACAGACCTACTGACAATACTGCTACAGACGATACTGCTACAGACGATACTGCTACAGACGATACTGCTACAAACCTACAGACGATACTGCTACAAACCTACAGACGATACTGCTACAGACGATACTGCTACAAACCTACAGACGATACTGCTACAAACCTACAGGCGATACTGCTACAGACGTCAATGCTAATGAGCCATCCATTCCCTTCAAACCAATTCCAAGACAAAATGTCCTATCCAAACCTTCACCACTGTTTATTTGGTCTCAGTAATCTTTAAAACAGAGATGTATTGTATTACTCACTCTCTCTGTGTTCTCTCCTCTCTCATCATCCCCTCATATCTCCTTCTGTCATCCTCTTTCGTTCATCCCTCCCCCCCTCCTCCCGCTCCTCATACCTCTACTCCTGCCACCTCCCTCCCTCCCTCTCCCCTAATCCCTACATATTTCTCACCTCTCTCCTTTTTCTCTCTTGCCCTGTCTGAGCTACTGGATTCCACAATCCTGGAAGGTTTAGTGGGGCCGGTGTGTGATTGGTCAGACATTACATCAGTATGATGTAATACTCCCTGGACTGGCTAGTGTGTTGGCCATGGGGAGGGCTTGAGGAGGAGGAGAGGACGGAGTGAAGGAGGCTGGTATAGAGGACGGGTTAGGGTTGCAGTGAGATCTACAGCCACCGGTGAGATCTACAGCCGGTGAGATGTACAGCTGGTGAGATCTGCACCCGGAGAGATCTACAGCTGGTGAGATCTGCACCCGGAGAGATCTGCACCCGGAGAGATCTACAGCTGGTGAGATCTACAGCCGGTGAGATCTACAGCCAGTGAGATCTGCAGTCACCGGTGAGATCTACAGCCAGTGAGATCTGCAGTCACCGGTGAGATCTATAGCCGGTGAGATTTACAGCTGGTGAGATCTGCCGCCACTGGTGAGATCTGCAGCCAGTGAGATCTGCAGCCGGTGAGATCTGCAGCCGGTGAAACATGCAGCCATGGTGAGAGCATCCTTAATACCAAAGCACACAGCAGCGCTTTGGAAGAAAGAGGCCAATAATAAAGTGTTTCCAACGACGTCCATAAGACGTGAGAAAGATAAGCGTTGGGGTACCGTGTGGAGTGTGTGTGTGAGTATGCGTGAGTGTGTGTGAGTGTGTGCGAGTGTGTGTGCGCCCGTCAACACACAGAGCAGAGATTGGATTTCTGGGGGGTTGAATTCAATCATTAATTGTAAATAGACAGAGGAGGGGAAAACAATTATTTCAGCAGGTCCAGGTTGGGTGAGACATAACTCAGAGGCAATCTATCCCTTTAATGTGACATAGATTATGAGGATTCTATAGGAGCTTTGATATAGGCTAGTGGATATAGCGTGTGGCTGTGGTGTGTATGAAACTGGCCACTATCGCATGCTTTATCTAGTGTTGCTCTGGCATTACGGTTAAAGTGAAACATCCATAATTGGACAGAATATCTGCTCTCAGCCCTCACGTAAAATGACTTTATATTAGGACAGCATATTAAATTATACTTGAAAAAATGAACGGAGGCAGTCCAACTGAAAAGCATCTAAAATCAACTCAAAAGTGTCTAAAGATTGTTTAAAGGTTATTAAAAGGCAGACTGAAACCTAAAGGCTTTTGAGCCTCGGTAGGAAAGTGGTCAATGTTAGAGTAGATCTAATATCCATAATTACTTACTTAATATTTTAACACATTTTCTGACTTAAGGTACAGTGAGTGAAAGTTATTACAGACTGTTAGTCTTTTGTCTTTGGGATTATAATTTAAGTTTGAACTATATTTAGTTAAGGTTCTGGGTCCTTCAAACATTCCTAGATGAGAAGTCTATATTAATGATCTGTCGATTGAATATGTATAATAAGCACGTTTGTTGCTATGCATGATTTGTGCTTACAGTAGCATACAAATATTGAATCAAATAGGCCCCAGGATTGAGCCTTGCGGAGGTGAAGTCTGGGTGAGACGGACATTTAGCATTCGTCTGTAAACATCAAATCGTTTGTGGGCGAAACCCATTTGTGGGCTTCCTGTAAAAGAGATGCACGATATGCTATCAATCAAAAGGTAAGCTCGGAGTAGCTGGTACCCGTGCACCCTGATAAAAAACATGCCTGCTGGGGAGGCAATAGGTCTGTCCTTATGACTGAGGATGCTCCCACACTCATAATGTACTGGAATATAATATACTGTATAATGTACTGGAATCACTGCACCTCTAATTATGAGCATCATTATGAGCATCACGCTGTTCCATGTCCAGCTTGAGCCTCAGAAGCAGGACTTGATGAGGTCAGTAAGAGCCTTAATTGTAGGTACGTCAGTAGAATGGGATCTGCGTGTAAAATCTCCCTGGTGATGATGATTGGAATTCAAATTAAATTAATTCTGTGGCCAAATGAGCCATTATTGTTGTGATGGAAATGTATTTTTATTTATTTAGGAACACACTGTAAAGTTTATAACTTATTGGATATTATATTATAAATGCTGTATAGTTTATTGGATAGTATATAGGAACATATTGTACACAATGTAGGATACTGTAGTTTTTCCAACTAAAAATGAATCTTAAGGTCTTATTTGAGACATATTGAGTGTAAGAAAAAAATAAATTTCATCAACTCGCCTTGGGCGAAAAGGAAAATTATTGCAAATAGCTGCATGGTCAAAATGTATTTTCAAATACCAGAGGCTACTGTCAAATAGCGGGACTATGAAACACACGACAGTGTTTCATTGAATACTACGCTGCATATCAATCGCTACTGTCTTCTAAATAATGAATAATATCACAGAAATACACAATGTCCCCCCTGAACTCTATTTTGCCTCGTGTCATTTTCCGGGGACTTCCGTCGGACACCTGGTAAATAATACATTGTTACTTTATTATAATTTTATCAGATTACCGCCCCTATTGAAGTATGAAATCTCTTGTCTGTCATCTGAAACATCGGGCTGTGTACCTCTGAGATGTTCCACCATTAAGTTCCTACACATCCAATTCTCGGGAATGACGGAGATGTCAGACAGCTGTGCAGAAAAAATAGAACTCTGTGACAACTTGATAATACGGAGCGAGCGAGTGCCGTTTCGCGTGCTGCTAAAGGCTAAGGGGCAGAGAAACAAGGTGTCCCCGAGAGCCAGCTGGCTCCAGCCTCACTGTGGGAGCGACTGACACCAAGTGGGAAGCAGTCATGCTGGGGTGTACGCTGGGGGAATGCAGGGGTGTATGAACTGTGAACTGTCTGTCTGCTGTTACATAGACTCCATTTTATAATTTTTTGTTTTCTGATTGTGTTCACGTTAAGAAAACTCCACTCAGTCATTCCGAACTGTGTTTATTTATTACTTTTACAAAAGAAAATCCTAATTGAATATCCATTATCCGTTGTGTGTCGCGACATGTTAAATGCCTATCAAATAGTGGATGACTACGAGCGTCATGTACTTGTTACAGTAAAGGCCGTCTCTGTAAGATGACTGTCTGTCCACAGTCTGTCTGTCACGAGTGGTAGTTAGGGTACTGCACTGTCTGGTGGGTCTCCTGGTTTACAGTCTGATTTGTAATCACTGGGCTAAAGGGATTGCTAGATGTCACTCTTTTCTCTGAGACGGGTTGTTTTTGCATGTTTGAGGCGCACTTTCATTTGCAGTTTGGGACCAGATTCATGACCAACAGGACAGCCGTGACACTGTGTTTTGAGAGGAGAGGAGGCGACGTAGATTCATCCAACAGGAGTGTTTACACAGTCTTATCAAAAACAGAAGCAAAAAACGACAACCAAAGATTAAAATCACCTGTCATTTCATGGACACCACATGCCCCTCTGTGTGTTTGTGTTTCTGCGGCCTGAGTTACACTGCCCGCTTATTACCAGGGTTTGTCGAAGGTAAACGTGAAGGAAATGTAATTACAGGCAGAGCCGCGGTGAACACTGTTTGGTACAGACCGCCGGTTTACGCTCCGTCTGAAATGGCGTGCCTCTGAATTTCCATCAGCTGCCCGTAATGAACACGTCGTGCCTCAGATTAAATAATACCGGGAGAGGATGTACGCTTTGCAGAATGTCGTCGGCCATTACTCATCTAACAAGCTGCGCGAGACAGCTGTCATTAACACCGGCGCTGATACTAATGTTCACCTCCCATCATGGCGAGCGGCGGAGGTAATCCACCATACACTGCCAGTATGCAAATCTGAACCTCTCACTGTCGGGATGCAAAGTGATTCCACATTATTCTCCGGGTATCCGGGCCAAATCAGGTTGACTTTGAAGTGGATTGTGGGTGATTAGCCGGGAATGCTGGGAGAATGCCGCGGCGCACCCACAGCTGGCGCTCGGAGTCAGCGGACCAGCGATCCGGTTAATTAATTCTTTGACGAGCATCTGTGATTTAAGAAAATCAGTTAGATTGGCAGACGCTGATCAAAAGAGAAACACAGGGTGAGATGTTTAAACGGCGGGCATTAGAGATGTCAGTCACAAGGCCTTATGGTCACAGGCCAGGTCCCAAACTCACTCAGAAATGGAGAGGACAAGAGTATTCACGTGACCAACCAACACAGACCCAAACGAATTTGTGTCGGGCTGTGTTCTGCTCACTCATTTCAACGGCCCACTGGTTCTGTTGGCTCCTTCTGGTCACGGGCCCCTTGTTAAGGTCAACAGACTTATAACCTGTTTCCAGAACCAGCTTGTTGTCCAACAACTCTGGCAGGAGGTCCTCTGGCAGGAAGCTAAAACAAGGTGGCTTTGCTGCAAATGAATGAACCACCCCAGAATCAACAAATAAATCACCTTTTTGTAACAGTGTCTTAGTCAACCGATTGGAATCACATTAGAACTATTTGGCTTCAATAGGATAGGGAAAGTCTGGAAAGATTTCATTTGGTGAAATGTTAAAAGATCCCTTACAAACTATGTTATGAATTTTAGGAACAGTACAATCTATTATTCCTGCAAGGTGAGTGGCATCTGAAAGAACGTATTGTCCGGCAGTAAGATCCAATTAATACACACGTTCCTGTCATTTTGGCAGACCGGGGGCTTCTCATTCTCACTTACTGTGATGAAGAATTGGATGCTGGAAAATAAAGAGAAATACTGCAAGAAAACCTGTTTATGTGCGTCGAATAACTGAAGCACGACAGAAGGTGAACGTGAACGCAAGGGAAGGTTTTTTGAGAGGTTCGAGGAAAGTGTGCCACCCTGACTACCGTGGCTACCGTGGCAACTGTGGCTACCGTGGCAACCGTGGCTCATTCAAAGTACCAATCTGAATCGCATTGAGAATCTGTGGCAACATTAGAAAATTGCAGTCTGAAAGCATAATTTTAGCAATCGGAGCAACTTGGAGTAAATCTGCGTAGAAAAATTAGACAAAATGCATAAAGTATTCTTGACCAAATTCTTGTTTGAGTGATCTACTGTATTGAACACATTTGACAGGTCAACAAACAGAGCCACCATGTTCAGTTTCTCTCCAAAAGCTTTGACAATATCAGTTACGACCAGTGTAGTTTCTGCAATAGCACTGCGTCCAGGTAATAAATATAACATACGGAAATAAAGTTTGCCAGGTACACAGGTACCCTATAAACTAGGCATGTGTTATCATACAGCAGTGTTCATTATTCTAGCAAATGTAGCTTTGGAGTGAACCTATTGATCACATATTTCATCTCACCGTGGTATTCCTCTTCAACGTGTCGCTCGGTGAGGAAGAGTAGGGGGACTAAATGTCACAACATGCACCGTTGTCAAAGCCTCATTGATCGGGGGAAGGAATTTCTCCAGAATGTCGCCTGACATTTTGAAAAGGTGTTCCTTTATGTTGCTGTTCCTCACAAACAAAGCACAGATGCTTGGCCGTAAGGATTTTTACAACAATCTTCCCGTTCTATAGCCTCCACAGGCAGCAGATGGAGAGATGGAAGATTTCTGGTGCAGCCAAAGTTATTTTACTCGTTCATTTTGTGCACGTGGATTTGACATTTAAGGCTGATGTTTATCGTTATAGATGGGATCTCTCGAAAAGTCCAATTACCTTAATAAAGACGCGCAACTCAGATAACTCAAAACCTCCCTGCTGGGTGTAATATTCGCTGTCCGTGTCTGTGACACATGTGGCTCAGCTGGTTGCGCACATAGTACTATGGTTGTAGTTTCAAATTCCATGGGCTGCTAGTGTGCGGATCCATTAAGATACACATACAATAAATCCGATAATATTCTCTGTATTTGTGCGTCTGCTAAATAATGTAAATCCAAGCAAAGGCAAGCTCATGAACTAGATCAGATCTCGACAAGTATCTCAGACAAGTATGTAAACGAGAGCAGACCTCAAATCAGACAAGTATATAAATGGGAGCACCCCATGCCCCATCCAATACAAACGTGAAGGTTTTATTTACAAGACTTGGTTTGGGTTATTCTAGAAATGAGACCGAAAACAAAGCTGAAGGTAACCAAGGGATAACTGCTGAGGAAATTGTATTGAATTCCCAGAGCCAAGTAACCAGACTGGGGAAGACCGGAGTGCAGTAACTCGACTATACCAGGCCGACATCAAACAGAATGATTTGAACAAAGACAGAAATTGTCATTATTTACAAGGTGGGCTTTAAACAATTTTCTTCCAAATCTGGTTTGAGGCTACTGCGAAAAAATACATAAAAGAAATGTTAAACATAGATAAATTGACTAATAAAAGAATATCCGCCTGTAACTCGAATGGCATCATCATCCTATGAGTTGAGTGCTATTATTTTGCCACAAAGGGGAATTCGGCTTTCACGACACCAGGCACCGGAATGTCATGATTTTACATGTTAGCCTTTTCATTTAGCATGACATAGGTGCCCGGCTGCCCCCCTCTGTGTGGCGGTGGGTTGGTGGTAGCCATGGGATGGACAGACAGGGGGAGGGCTACACACGCTTGTTCACCAAACATGTCAGATGCGATGTTAAAAGGCCAGCTAGCTTGGGTTTTATGGGAAACCAGGGTGGGTAATTGCGTGCTCAGATCGATCACGTGGGGACGTGTTATTTCGGCAGTGCATTAGGCAGCTCTTATGATTTATCATCCCGTGTCCCGTTTTCTCGTTACCAATTAGCACTGATTTGCATTTTTTCTCCATATGTCTACCAGCGTCTTGTTTTTTTTCCTCCAACCAGGGCAGATGAAACAGGCGTGTCTTATCATATGAATTATTATTCTAGATTAATTATTATTCCAGATGAAACAGGCTCAGGACTCCGGACAGCTTTCCAGTTACTTGTGCATTTAATTTTTTGCTATTTGACGGACAGAGGTTTGATCAGAGGCGTGGAGTATCCAGATCTCTTGAATGGGTCGAATCTCTTGCATTGAACAATTCAGGAACCGTATATTAAACACGTTAGATTAATGTTGAGGTTGGGTTAGGTTTAGATTTGGGTTAGGTTGAGTTTAGGGTTAGGTTTAGGTTGGGATTAGTAAGAGGCTTTATAGTTAGGGTTAGCTTTAGAGGTTTAGGATTGAGTTACGATTAGTAGAATAATATTTTTTTAATATTATGTCCCGATTTAGATAGCGATGTACATGTGTGCGTGCTTGCGTGTGTGTGAGAAAAGGACTCTAAAGTTTGCCAGTGTCTTGGTGGTGGGTAAAGTAATCAGCGTGTGTTGGAAACTTGGAGCAGAAGCCTAGCACAGCAGAACAGTGATATACTGATTAATCATTTATGAGGCATTTAGTTTAGTGTCTCAGGTAGTGGGAAAATCAGATGTCCCCCTGACGCCCCCGAAGGATTCCAAGCCACCAATGCAGCTACAGTCTATTTTGGAGATGCATCTCCAGGTGAGTCCCCAGACTCTTAACACACCCCGTAAACACAAACCACACACACACACACACATATGATGTGGAAGTGGGTGTGAGGTATGGACAGGGGGCGGGGTTCAAGGGGCAGGGGGGCGGGGTGCTCCTTTGTTCCAGAATGGTAATTCACCAATCAACCGGGTGACGCCAGAGGAGGGAGTTTTGCACCTCCCTGACAGGGACATCCGTCTCCACAGCACATTTACCTCCCCTGCACCTCCTCTGCACCTCCTCTGCACCTAAATGGGCGTTATAATAAGGCACCAGAGGTGATGCACCATGAAATGAGACGGACCCCCGGATCCGGCGGAGCGGACCCACAGTGTCGTGTTCACAGAAATGAGCTCCATTCTTTACAAGGTGACACCCGCAGTCATCTGCTTGACTAGCCAGGGACCATAGGACCAGGTCAGGCAGAACGGTTGATCATACATGACCATGAGAACATTTTGCCAGTCAGACCCTGCCTTACTTCCTTCATACGTCCGGTCGGTGTGCTGAAGCTAGATAGCACTGGCTGGTGGAACTACTGTAAACTTCCTTTATTTCTGTACACAGAACAAATGCTACCATGCAATACAGTACATTCATGACCTGTCAAAGATGTTTGAGCAATAGTCATTCATTCTGAGGGTAAGTAATATGGTACACGGTGGAACGTTTCAGGTAAATAGGCAAGATGTGTGGACATGCTAGAGGAGATGTGTGGACATGCTAGAGAACATGTGTGGGCATGCTAAAGAACATGTCTGGACATGCTAGAGAACATGTGTGGACCTGCTAGAGGAGATGTGTGGACCTAATAGAGGAGATGTGTGGACAGCGTGCAAATAAGAGATGCATATGTAAATTTGAGTTGCCATGGCAAATGTGCGGCAGGAAATAAAGTTTAAATCTCAAGCAGAATGACGAGTAATTCGAGTAATATGGAAATATGCAGATGTGTGTCTGCGATCTGGTGCTTAGTTATGACAGGAGAAATGGCCCTGGTTAATATTCCGACATCTTCATAAACACAAGACACAAATTAATTCCGTCCCTAAGGAAGGAATCGCTGCTGAAGACCAGAACACATAGGAAAAGCGAATGATTCATTACAGGGGAAGCGAATGTATCACACTAAAACAATAAAGACCGGCTCACGTCTGGTAAGGCACTTAAAACAAAATGGCGACCAGCCCTGAACCCCACCACACGTGAGAGTGATTCATCACATCGATCCGCAGCTGGACCAAAAGTCACTACCGGAACCGCTGTCTCTCCGGCGCGTATCTCCTTCAAGACCGCGTTATATTATCGCCTTCCCGGCGACATAAGTTACGGTTTTAAATCAACGCGGACTTTTCATGCACAGCGTCGTCGCGTTTCTACATTCATCAGAGGGCCTGCGTTGTCGTGCTTCGGCTGATCCATCGGTGTTTGCTTTGGCGTCGTTCTAGCACCTGTTAGTACGCAGAGAGATGATCACGGCCTCGTCCTTCTGCCGTGTCTCTGTCGCTCTGTTGACTTTGCCAGGGTGCCATGTTGGACGGCGTTACCACGGTGCCCAGACACAGATGTTACCACGGCGATAAATGGATTCTACACAGGGACTCTGTCAGTTGGCTTCGTTTATTCACTCACATATTCACAGTGTTAACAGGACACAAAACTGCTTTAAAAATCTGAGTCAGTGCACATTTGGGGTTTGTAATAGCTTTTGTTATGGGCAGGTTTACTCTTACATCGACTTGGCTTTGTTCGAACTCGTGTTTCTTGGAAATAGGCTAAAACGCCTGCCAGTATTACACATTTAAGTATCGTCGTGGCTCTCAGATGCCACTGTGTACGTGTGGAACACCAGGTACCTATTCCGAACGTGTAGCACAGGAGAAGGAATGTTATAAATGCATATTGGAATTGTTCCTGAGACATCGTTAAGGTTACATTACCCAGCAGGCCTCCCTATGACCCAACACACATAATCAGAAACCATTAGATGGCACATGAAATATTTGCCTTTCATTCGTGTATTGATTTGAGACTTTCTGTACGTTCTGCGATGACGATCTATACATGGCTTTCTGGAGACCGTTTCTAAGGCAAGAAAATGTTCATTCATGACATTTTTGTTTCGGTTGTGCTGGTCTATTTCCTCCGCTTCTATGCAGTGTTTTCATTCTCCCCCGGTCCGCTGTAATCTGATTATGTGCTAGATGTCTCCCTTATCATCACAGAACTGAACCGTGACACCAAAATAAAAGCAATTTAAATGTGAACATGCATGATGGCCTGGCTAATGATTTCATTATATCATAATAAAGGCCTAATGTATATTCCAAATGGCCATTTAAACCGGTTGCTGTGCTTGGAGCTCATTACAGACACCTCTTCTTTTTTCCATTTCCATTTCATGCGAGCTAAGTTATCGGCATTTGTGATCTTGGAGTTCCGTGCAAACAGCCTTTCCTCTGTGGGAAGATAAGACTTAGGAATTATTTTCGGGATAATTGTATCACTGCAAAGACAACTGCATTGGTTTGATCATCGGATTATAGTCAGAAAAATCAAATGTGGGGTTGAGATAAACAAGAGACAGACCAAAACAAGACTAGAACAAGACTAGAACAAGAAAAAAACAAGACCTAAACAAGAATAAAACAAGACCAGATAAATCTCTAGACCATGGGGCACAGAGTGCAGGACAGGGTTAAAAAACATTGTCATCTCTCTCTTAACCTCTACACACGCAGTTTAGACACACTTCACACACTGTTTACACACACTCTCCACACCCCCAAAACACTCTTTGTTTGTTAAGATGGCAGAAAAGGACATTTATTCTGTTACAGTCTGGTTACAGCTGTGCTGTGGGGACAGAGGGGGCTCTGTGCTGTGTTTCTAAACCTCTGAGTGTGGCCAGTCTGGTTACAGCTGTGCTGTGGGGACAGAGGGGGCTCTGTGTTGGGGCTCCCGATAACCCCTGGGCCACTCTACACCGCACAGACAGATCCACTTTCACCGAGACGGGACCCTGTAACGGGAGCCTCCTCCCGCGCCCACTTCAAAGAGACACAGCCAGCAAGAATGTCAGGTTCAGAACCAGAGAGAGAGAGAGAGATGGAGAGGGAGAGAGGGAGAGGAAGAGAGGGAGAAGGAGAGAGAGAGCGAGAGAGAGAGAGGGGGGGGAGAGAGAGAGAGGGAGAGAGAGTGTGTAGGCAGCGCCAATGCGTTTGTGGGGATGGAGAAACTGTGTCTGTGTGTGTGTGTGTGTGTGTGTGTGTTTGTGTGTGTGTGTGTGTGTGTGTGTCTGCGTGTGTGTTTGTGTGTGTGTTTGTGTGTGTGTGTGTGTCTGCGTGTGTGTTTGTGTGTGTGTTTGTGTGCGTGTGTGTGTGTGTGTGTGTGAGGGGATCAGTCTCCGTTTCTGGACAGCGGGACATCGCCCCAATCTGAGCCCGGCTCGCTCATGCGTTTGCGTCTCCCCCACCTTCGCAGCAGAGTGAAGTCGTTTTAATTTAATTTGGCTCCGAAGCAAAGGCCCCTGGGGTTGTTTGGCCTGTGCCCGGGCCAGCCATTCCTCTACAGAACAAGACGGTGTGTGTGTGTGTGTGAACCGGGCTTTTCCCCCGCTGTCACAGATCCCTGCCAGGCTTCACTGTGCTTAACCCCCCCCCTCCTGAACCTCAGAGGCCAAATGAAATCTATCACACCAGGAAAATATCTGGCGCGGTCCAAAGAATATAATCAAAGTAACGGATCACTGACATAACTCATCTACTGTATGTAAAAGTGTTCTGGTTCGGCGTCGTACGAGGCCCATTAATCACCGGCGAGCTCTCACTTCTGAGAGACTGCGCTGGTTTACTAATCTGCCGTGGAGACGTACGAGGCAGGAGTATCTATACGCGTCCGCGTGACCCTCGTCTCCATGGAGGGGAGCTTTTTTCCGAGCCGAGTCTCGGATGTCATCGGCGTTCAGATCTTCGATCACGCGCTTTAGCAAAGATCAACGCACTCCGGCTATCGACTCCTTGTGTTCTCTTTATATTACCGCCTTTAGACATCTCGAGTGCAAATGTATTTAAAGAGTGATAGAAACACCACAAGAGATCAACACGTCCCCTTGGAGTTTTTCTGGAAAGTGGAATGTTTTTTGTTTTTTTTAACAGACCGTACATATTTATTCAGTGCCTTTACAAATCGCCCAGCCTATAACAGAGCTTCAGAGTTTCTCTGCATAAATTAAAGAATAAACCAGATGGACAATCATCTTACGTGCACTTTCTCATTCAGGCATTTCTGCTAACGGTATTATTTACATCAATGATACTTTGGGGAAAAGAAGCTGAACTGTTTTGCTCAGGGACAGAACAGGATAGCAATCCTCTTGACGCTAGTGCGATTGCCTTTACAACTCAAGTCAGATGTCATCACCAGGCCACATTGCTGCACCTCCAGGACAAACAACCCACGCCCAGGTTTACGTAACTTGTAGAGCTGAAACCAAAAACATTTAAGCAGTTATGCTGCCAAAGGTTAGAACTTCTACCAAGTCCTCAATAAACAGTCTGCATATTTAGGTATAATAGTCTTCCTTTGGGTTTTTTGGCAAACATTGTTGGAAGAAAATACGTTTTCTCCTAGTCATAACGTGGTGTTGTGTGTGATATCAAGAAATAAATGAAACAATCAATTATACATTATTTATATATAAATTATGAATAATTCACAAATGAACTGTTATAGCTGTACCTGCAACACAATATCCAATAAGGAGAAAGTTAGAGGGGCCTAACAACAGTTTGAAGCGTAGAACCTGTTACATTTCCATACCTTTAATTTGTGCCTGTGGTGGGGGCGTGTCAACTCGAAATAGAGCGCCTGACACAGTCGCTCGATGTGAACGTTTTGAGCTAGAGGGCGCTGTTCCGAACACACCCTGTGATTAGTTGCACGTCTTTACGATTCGATAAACACAACAGCAGGGGCTCTGACAGGCGTGAAACAAATCAAACCATGGAAGATATATGAAGACGAACGCGTGTTTTGTTTCCGGAAGTTTCTCCTGGCGTCAGCAGTGAGAGTGATCACGTTCATGTTGGAAAATAAAATATGTAATATGGAGCTGAGGAAAGCTTTTAAGTTCCCATGATTCCCTTGAAGACGTGGGTTCAGGCACTGTTTGAATTCACTTCAAAATACATTAGAGCACTTTTATTAATCCCGCCGGTTAGAATTGAATAAATAGACAGTGCAACAGCAAATAAATATCACCTGTCAAGTCCTCCAAACAGATTACAGTTTAAGATTAAATAAAAAAAACATAAAAAAGTGATTTGTATATTTGTTATATCTTTGATTGTATGAGGATTATTTTCACAGCTGCCTGATCTCGACGAGGAGGCGTAGGAGGTTCCGGCTGTGGAGACGACGCACCGGGATCACGGCTTCCGTTTGTGGCGTGGTGACAATGTGTCGGCTGGGTTCTGACAGGCAACCTGACCCTGACAGAGGAAGCTCTTAAAGCCACACAAAACAAACTGCTGCGCTCCAGCATTTCCCGTCATCCTGAAAGACAATCTCCGACGTCCGTTAAAGGTGAAGACGACTCGTCTCCTCCAAAGTCACCGTGCCTGTGACACGCCCTCACTCCTATATATTACCCACGTCTTCCTCCTTCTCTTCCTCCTCCTCCACACTATATCCCTCCCATATCGCTGTCCTCCCGGAGTGTTAGCCGTGTCGGTGCGATTGGATCTTCTCAGGGAGCTCAGGGTTCAGAGGTCAATGGCTGAAATGTCTTGTGTGTTGTGTTCCTCAGAGAGCTGAAACCGAGCCAGGTGTGTTTTGGTTAGCGGTCCTGGAGACTACAGGGGAAGTGACGGGCATTGTGCTGTGTTTGTTATCATCATATTTGTTAAGAGCTTTAGAGACTTTTTCAAATCCTCATCCTTTCCTGATCAACAGTGACACTGTAACTAACGTTAGTCTTTATTTACAGGCCCAACTTGTAACAAATGCCAAGGTTTTATTGGACTGGGTTTCAACTTTTTTTATCTGATATTTTCTGAGCTTACGTTGTATCAACATCAAACATCTACGTCTAGCAGTAATATGTACAGAATGTATCAATGTGTTTTTAAGGTAGTCGATATCTGAGTGCTGAAAAACAACCTGCTTACAAAGAACTACAAAGAACAAAAAAAAACTCTGATCCAGCCCAAACAAACTGACACTAATGAAAATGCATTATATATATATATATATATATATGAGGAAATCATGCGTGTAGTAGATAAACACAATATAAAAGGAAGGTTTAATCAATTTATTAAATAATTTGGTACCAAATGAACCAATCAAAAAAGGGATATTCAGAAAGGGTAATGGGACTCTGATAATTATAAAACAAGAAAACAAAAAGATTGGGCCTCCATCAGCCCACTGGAAGGCAAATAATAAACTCAGCTTGGAAGTTCAAAATCTAAAAGAAAAACATAAATTAGGTAAATGCCTACCTGAACATAGCATTTGGCTTGTGCAGAGCAAGCTTCAACAATAACAAAGAAAAAGCTTCTGCCGTCAAAAATAAAATTTAAAGGGCCTGTCTTTAGTTTGCCAGAGACAACCTGATCAAACGCGAAGACTTCTGGAAGTCCGAAATGTACCTTTTTGGTCTCAATCAAAATGATTGGAGAAAAACTCAACACTGCGTGTCACCAAATGAATGTTCCAACAGTCAAGTGTGGTGGTGGTAATGTTAAGATCTGGGGCTGCTTTTCCTCCTCTGAACCGGGTAAACAGCACACCATCAAGGGGTACTGTGATTTCTGAGAGAAACCAGGACATCCTTGAACAGAACGACTGGCCATCAGTCAAAAAGCGCAGCATTTACCATCAGTCAGGGCGCTGCAGCTGGGCTGAAAAATGTTCTTCCAACAAGACGATGACCCAATGTAGTAAACCAATGATAGGATAGGCTTCAGGAGGGAAATGTGTTTTTCAAATGGGCCAAAGTCCTGACCTTAATCCAATGAAGAAGCTGTGGCAGGACCAGAGGGTAACAGTACATACCAGACACGCCCCAAACCTCACTCAAATTCTGAAAGGAATAATGAGTAAAAATCCCCCCAAAAAGATGCCCGAGATAAATAAGTAGCTTTAAGGGAAGTATATGCCAAAAGCAGTTCCATAAAATGAGTGGTTTATGTGCCTTTGCACAGATGAAATCTCAGGTCTGGTTTAACAAACCACTTTTGTTAAATAAACAATTAAAAGAGTATATAATCTTGTCTGCGTCCTACACCTGGAATGTGTTTATTACGACTTGAGTATTGGATCAGAACCGTCCAGGCAGAGCTCGCACACTTTCGAGTGTTCCTGTATAAATAGATGACTGATGACATCCACACCGGGTCAAAACATCTCCCAACCATTTACACTTTACGGATAATTTGCTCCCAGCTATACAAATAGTCCCGTTCGAAAGGATGTTTCTGTATTCCTCCCCTGTTTCCGTCATGAATGAATTCCGGGAATGTGGGCATTCCGGCCTCTCCGTTATCCTCTGAAATATGTGGGTACTGGCTTAAGGGCTTCATGCCAGGGCCAAAACAGCACCTCAGTCTCCATTCTGGGTCCGACCTGGAATTAATTACATTGGAACCGTTGAATCAGAAGCAATTTGGTCATAAAAAAGAGCTTGTTCAGTAACAGGAAGACGGTTTTCTCCCATTTCTCCCTGAAGAACAGCCTTTAATGGAATGTGACAGTCATGGCGTTGTTGACAGTTGGATTTTAATGTTTCCGGAAATGTCTACTTGTCAATCAAAGACTTTTTGTTGTCTGCGCTGGACGGACGATGAGGCATTTGTTCGCCTGCGTAGATGCTAGTTGTTAATAGAGATTTTTACAATCACTTGGGCAATAATTTCAAAACCTTGTTCAAAACTCTGGACACAGAGTGTGCCAGTATCTCTGTCTGTGACTGTGTATGTAACTGTGTGTGTGTGTGTGTGTGTGTGACTGTTGGTGTGTGATTGTGTGTGTGTGTGTGTGACTGTTGGTGTGTGATTGTGTGTGTGTGTGTGACTGTTGGTGTGTGATTGTGTGTGTGTGTGTGTGTGTGTGTGGGTGTGTGTGTGATCCCATTGAAAAAAAAATCCCATTGACTGTTTTAATTATGCAAATCGACTGTGTGCAAAATACAAAGGGTTCTCACCTGGCACTTAGATGCTGACGATGCTGTTACTGTTTCGTCTAGTCGAAAAAGGAAGAGACAAGTCAATACACATATTGTTTTGCACATTCAATCCCTTCAGTGTTTGAATCAGCAGGGATTACTCCTGTGTGTGTGTGTGTGTGTGTGTGTGTGTGTGTGTGTGTGTGTGTGTGTGTGTGTGTGCGTGTGTGTGTGTGTGTGTGTGCGTGCGTGCGCGCGCGCGCATGTTTGTGTGTAATTGGGCTCGCCACACTGCGATCTCTGATCACCTCTACCAAGTTCATCTCCGAGCTACGACGAGAAGGACAACTGATCTGTGGTCAGTCAGGGCTCCGTTATCGCTGTTGGACCTGAGCATTGTTCGCAAATCTGCAAACACGTTTTTTAATTGTGAACACTGCTAATAATGGCTGAATGCATGTAGACAATTGATTTGTGTCAAAACCATTGGTCAAAAATGCTGATACAATTCTGTAAAGGGAACCAATGAATGGTTGTTTTATGTTATTCCATGTATAATCGTTGAACCAAACCCCCTATCAGCACAAATAAGATTTTTTAATTATTCACATTCCTGTGGCTAGCTTCTGGACGACAGTATTGAAATTGCATTACGTCCCGTTATCTCGCTCGTAAATATTGGCCCTGAAATGTAAAAGCAGTTTTCAATAGTGTGACGCTTTTTGTCTTCTATCTCTCTGATGTCTCTCTAACCATATTAATCTGGCCTCGCAACTCAATGGCACCATTGTTCCATTAAAAACCTCACTTCTGTCGTCTAGATAATTGCCTCGTTAGAAAAAGGTTGTACAGGTATGACGCGAATATAATCTGTCCGCATATTCCACACAATCTTTATTCAGCCAATCAAAATTCTGCGAATTTGTATTTGCGGAATCAGACCATTGAAATTACATTTTAGGAACAGAAAACGTATTTCAATGAGAAGAATACGTGTATTGACCGCAGTCCTTTTTTGCTTTACAAACATGTCAAGCGTTTTTCTTTTACGTTTATGCTATAGCAGAAAGTCCTGATCCTGGAGAACCGAGCTAAGTTCGCATGCAACCTGACATAATAGGTGGAAATCCAGTAAAGAACAACCAGACGCAGAGCGAAACCAAAAGCCATCCAACTGCGATACTCATCGGTCTCCGGCATCAAAGCCATTCGGTCAGATTGCAAACCTGCTGAATTGGAGCTTCGCCTCATTTTTCTCCCGGCGATGATTGACTTGCCATTACACCTTTGGCCTCCGACGCGACGGCTCAGAGAGCAGCGGAGTTAGAGCCGGGCTGGTGCTCCGAACACACGACACAAACTTGGGAGTTTACCTTGAACAGACAACAACCTGATGGATGGGATCACGTTTCCGTGTAGCGCCTTAACGTGGGGGCGAGTGACGGAAACGAATCACCTCGGCGATTGGGATAATTAATCTAGCCCGTGCTTTCGCCCAACGCACAACGCTACCGTTAATTCCGAAACATTTTTATTAATGACTACGGAGAGGAGCGTAGCGGTGGCGCAACGGGAAAACGGACCGGGAACGCCGGGACGTAGCGCGGAATTAGCCACCTTCGCATCATCCATCAGCTATTTCCCTCAAGGCGATTCTTCTGCTTCAATGTTTGCTTCCTTGAGTTGTTATTATTCACACTATCTTGTTTAGCCACGACTGAGCGGGTGTTAAGCAATTGAAAAATAGTCATTATGCAGATTTATAGCGGATTAAGAGGGGGCCTGACACAACCTTGCATTTTAATGAACACACACACACACACGCACACACACACACGCACACGCCAGCTCTTACCTCTGCGTCCTTCATTCACAGGAAACACTGACCAGGAAAATACTTATTTTCTACCGAGTTACCAGGAACTAGACAACCCAGAAACATGCAGGCGTCAGCAGCCTGTCCCCTCAGACGTTAGTTCCTTCCGACGCCAGAGGGCTCGATCACACCCAGGTTGTTTAATGGCGTATCCTGTGAGTCTGCCGTTGACAATCACCCGGGTGTTCGATGGATGGATGACGGGAGAATCGGTAGCTAGACAAATGTCATAACAAGTGTGAATACACGTGAAAATAAATGTGAAAATAAATGTGAAAACAAATGTGAAAACAAATGTGAAAACAAATGTTTGCCATTGGTCAGTTTGCCATTGGTCAGTTTGCCATTGGTCAGTTTGCCATTGGTCAGTTTGCCATTGGTCAGTTTGCCATTGGTCAGTTTGCCATGGGTCAGTTTGTCATTGGTCAGTTTGTTTTCACTTCTGCTCCAATCTACATGTAATGAATCCACAGTACAGCAGTTCCTAAGATGAACAGACTTTTGATAAAAGCAGAAGTTGTCGTACAACTGCAGGGACGTGCTACTTTATTTCCCAGCTAAATTAGGCGAAGGTGACCATGCCGTGATTTGCTCGGGGTTTAATTCCCCGTGTTTACTTCACTGGCTGAGGCTTTGTTTTGTTTCATTCAATATGGTAATAGCACGGCTTTCACAAACGCACGCTGAGAGCCGACACACAGTGCCAGTCGATACTTCATATCCCCCCACTCCCTTCAACTTGCTCTTGCAATTTAAAAATCAAAAGAAATGCAAGATTAGATTTCGGGTTGTGCCGCAGGGGAGACTGACGAGTCCTTCGGCTGTGGCTTCATCGACGTTACGAGGAACATCTCCTACCGAAGACGTAAGCGACGATGTCTTCACGGTCTTCACTTCATGCAACCGAGTCAGATATCCCCCAGACGTTCTCTCAACGTAGATGGTAGTGAATTAAAACGAGCCTAAACGGCTTTCAGAGATATGTTTTCTGCTTTCCCATTTGTTGAACATACGGGAATGTCTCGTGTTCAAAGCCAAGGTAGAATCTACTGTTCTTCCCCGAACATCTGACTCCACTTACTTACGATTCCGTATTCATATCCTGCATTTTACCTCATCTTATCTGATCTTCCTTTATGAAGTTCCTTCGTCCTTCCTGATTCACTCTTAACGCACCAGAAACCGCACCCGCTGATTGGTTAACGTTTTCCAGCCTGTAGAAACCGACCTGTTGTCATGCAAACATAGGTGGGCTGATCTACGTTCACGGAACGTGCACGGGCCCCAGTCAAGTCACAGGAGAAACACAAGGTTATGATCAATGACCTGTTTGTTTTAGTTGGGAAAGGGGGAAGGGTTGCCTGCTGTATGTTCTGTGACTAAAACAACAACTTTATTCCTATATTCTATAATCCGTCCAGACGAATACTGGGATGAGAATACGCTTGGTGACAGGTATCTTAATGGAAACATACTACATGTCCGAACTTACAAACACTCACTTCAAAACGTCTGGGGTAATGTATATTGGGACATTGCCAAAAAGGGAATAAAACGACTTGCATTGTTTCCCAAACCAAACGATCACAGTCATGTCCGTTGTTCGCTGCCAGGTGGCATGCCGTCTCACAGAGTGAACACAGTGTTCATTTAGCCTGGAAGCGAAAGTGGCCCATAAAATTGATTTATGCAAATGTTCACTTGAGGGGCCGCATATTCAAGAGCGTTGTGACGTGTGTGGAAATCAAACGGGCAAGCCTCAAGAAAGGACAGGGGTGGCACTCGTGAGAGCGCTGGGCACAACAGGGAATGTCAGAGTTACCCGAAAACGACGTTCTAATCAGTCTGTACACATCAGGATCTCACATGGAGATATAAATCAGTTTGAAATAAATCAGACGCCAAGCGGCTCGCTGAAATATTAATGTGCTCGGAGAACTCGGGGCCGAAGGGCGAAGCTGGTTTCACAGCACTTTTAAACTTTTACATTTTAATGACATTCTAATGTCTCCAACGTTTACGATTAGGAAAAATTGGCCGGTAGAATTTTAAATGACCCGGGAATCTTTGTTTTAAATCAGGGTGAGATGCATTTCTAGTGCCGCGGAAGTATTGATTTGTTCTGCAATGTCAAGTGTAAAGACACATTGGTAGACTGCGTTCGACTGCGTTCGACACGGCCTGGACCAGCAGTCAGAGAGAGAGAGAGCCAGAGAGGGAAAGGAATAATATGTTTTGCACACTTTCAAATAATTACAGTAATACGAAAATAATTACAGTAATATGAAAATAATTACAGTAATAAGAAAATAATTACAGTGAAGACTCTGCGGCTATTCACAAGGCAGGCACGTTCCGCAATGTCATTTAATTCATGCTCCTTGTGAAAATAATCAGTCATTCCGATTTCGCAGAGGCGAAATGACATAATTGTGTTTCGTTCATTTGCACAAGACGTATGGATTTTAAATGTGCACCCCTCAATTTGAATCCATGCACAAAGACGTATGTTTGAGGAATGAGATGGAATTACTGGCATGTGTTTTAATTGAACGGCGACAGCCGAGGTGCCGCACAAAGTGTGTTCACAACAGGAAATGGCGACAGGGGGTGAAATGCATGCATCAAAAGCTCTTCGCTAATTACTCAGAATTTATTATGATGTATCACGTTTCGGCTCAGGACTCCATTTGTTAAAGCGCGGTCAATATTTGACACGATGTATGTTAATTGCCCGTCTTAAATATATGGGATGTTTTGGATGAATTTGTCTTGGTTATTTCGGCAGCGCGTGGGGGTTTCTGATGCATATTAATGCTGATTTAGACAAACATGATCTTGTAAAGGCTACTGTTATTACTGGATATTAAATACACTAGAGGGGCCTTACTAGGCTGTCCAGTTCTCAACAAGTCAGTTGGCATTTCAGTAACAATACAGAGTCAGTTGACTTTTCAGTATACAGAGAGAGTTGGCTTCTATAACATAACAGCACACAACTACAACAATAAGAAGGCCATACGTTATTATCAATCTTGGAGCCCAGATTGAATGCAATAATCTCGTTTTAATTTTATTTTTTTATTGGAGCAGGAGTGAATAATCAGACTGTCCCAGTTGGAGAGGCGAGCGGGTTGGTGGCCAATTCTGAACGTCTCCAGATGGCAGAAACAGGGAGGAAGAAAATGGGCAGAGAAGCAAAAACCAAGGAAGGGAGAAGAGAATGATATCTCTCTCCCTCTCTATCTCTAACTCAAGCTCTCTCTCTCTATCTTTTGCCATCTCTCTCTATTCAATCTCTTCTCTACCACACCCCTCTCTCTTTCTCTCTCTCTCTCTCCTTCAATCTCTTCCCAACTCCACCCCGTCTCTCTCTTTCTCTCTCTCTTTCTCTCTCTCTCTCCTTCAATCTCTTCCCAACCTCTCTATCTCTCGTTCCCTTCTTCCATCACTTTATCTCACCCTATACATCTCCCCCACTCCAATGTGTCCCATATTAAACAGGCTGTGCAGTCCTCCAGCAGAGGGCCAGGCAGGTCTATGGTTGACCCAGCAGCCAGCCCCCTCACCCTGCACACACACACACCCACACACACACACACACACACACACACACAGACACACCCACACACACACACACACCACACACACACACACACACACACACACACAGACACACACACACACACACACACACACACACACACACACACACACACACACACACACACACACACACACACACACACACACACTCCTACAGGGGGTTGATAAAGGCTTGGCCTCCCATTACACCAGAGGCTTAGGGTTAGCACACAGCCCTCAGGGCATGCAGCTGTCAATTAGTGAGAACTCCACAGGGAGGACCCCCCTCCCCCATCGCCTAGCAACTGGCTACAGGAACTCTTCTCTACTGTGTATGTTTCTGTATTTTTATTTTTTTTGGGTGGGGGGTTAAACACTTCGGCGATCTTACGAGGGGGGTGCAGCTGACTGACTGTTGATTGGTAAGTCTGTCCGAGGGGGTTGGACAGCGGGTTTCTGAATGTACAGTTGGAAACGTCATGAATGAGAATGACTTCTTTTTGCAAACACAGACCATTCTACCTTTCATGTCTGAGGATAAAACAGGCCGACTGAATTTGCAGAGCTGTCAGTGTCAGTGTGGACACCCAGTGGCACGGAGTCCTGATGCCCAGAGATGACGGCAATACAGATGCTGAACAATACCTGCCGCCATCCATTTTAATCAGTTCCTCCAATCAGACACCAGGTGACTGTGAAACATCTCCAGAGCTTCCATTATGGCCACAAGTTGATCACCAGCTGATATATACAGTCTATATGTTACATTATTTATACTGTATATGTATATTTAATTAAGCATGTTCAGTAACGATGTTACTACAAATAAATTAAATTGACCTGAATGTGTTGGCAACTACGCACACTGATTAATTTAATCCAGATCTTCAATCCTGTTTTGTTGTTCTTCTGATCTGGAATATTGTTCAGAGCAATGACGCCTTGAAACCAACGGGTGGTCGTTGCTATGGGGAGGGACGCCAGCGCTCACATCACAGGAATGACATTTTCCTACTTCTTCTATGTCTGATTGGTACGAGCTCATTTACATATACTCACTTCCTGGTCTGATAGATATGAGCTCATTTACATTTACTCACTTCCTGGTCTGATAGGTACGAGCTCATTTACTCACTTCGTGGTCTGATAGATATGAGCTCATTTACATTTACTCACTTCCTGGTCTGATAGATATGAGCTCATTTACATTTACACACTTCCTGGTCTGATACGTATGAGCTCATTTACATTTACACACTTCCTGGTCTGATAGATATGAGCTCATTTACATTTACACACTTCCTGGTCTGATACGTATGAGCTCATTTACATTTACACACTTCCTGGTCTGATACGTATGAGCTCATTTACATTTACACACTTCCTGGTCTGATAGATATGAGCTCATTTACATTTACACACTTCCTGGTCTGATATGAGCTCATTTAAATTTACACACTTCCTGGTCTGATAGATATGAGCTCATTTACATTTACACACTTCCTAGTCTGATACGTATGAGCTCAATTACATTTAGTCTTCTAGTTCATCCTGAATTACAAATGTGCCCCTACATGTCCGTATCACCAGGATTTTGATGCATTATGAAATGGGCCTGTACTTGTGAATTGGTATAAAAGAGTAGTGACTGGAAAAAAACTTGCATGGTAACCTGGGCAACAGCTAGGCTTAAAACGGAGAGTCCGGCCAAAACCAACATAGACCCGCCCTCCCCGTTTCATTGGATAGATAACCAATCACATGAGTAAACACTGCAGTCCTGTTGTTTCGGTTATGACATCACTCCAATCACAGGCGAGTTATACATGACGATGCCAGCAGTGAATAGTTGTTTGTTCTGCTGAAAATATGTACAGTTGATGTAAACCGGTGAACAGCCAACTGGACAACAGAAATCGACACCTGGCACGTTATTTACTTACCCCTGCCCAGTCACAGGGTCACTTTTGAGACAATTGATCTCCAGCCCTGAGAGATTTAGAAGCAGGTTGACCCGACCACTCAGACATTAAATGGGGCCCGTTGTCAAGGTACTGGGCCAGTTATCTTAGCGACCCAATTACTGTGTCATCGCAACTCAATATAAATACACAAACGGTCTCTGGAGAATCAGCTGGGTCTCAGTTGTGAATCTGGCATCCTACCTGCACCTCTGCCCTTATGACTCCCCTCCTACCCCCCCCCCCCCAACCCAACATGTTAGTATTGTCTCAGTTAATGCAACTCGGCACATCTCATCTGCTGTCTGAATGAGGAGCCGGGCTCCTTCTTTACCCCCTTCCTCCTCCCGTCTTCCTCTCTCCCTTCTCCCTTCTATCTCACTCCATCCTCCCCCGTGTCTTTGTCCTTGGGGGTTGGAGCATTTGGGTGGTCTGTCTGACCTCGCTGACCCGGCGTTTGGGATGACGACAATTCGCTAACGGTTAGCGCCTCGCCCTCCCATGTGACAGACATGCTCGGTCCAGCTGATGTGGGGCTTGTGCCCCTGGTGGGGCGAGGTGGGGTTACGGGGGTTGGTCTAATAATCACAGCTGTGCACTGATTGGCTGGACTGGACGGTGGTGTAACAGAGCAGTGGACGCCTGCTTCCTAGGGGATGTGAATTGGGACACGCACAAAACCTTGTCATTATTTACCGCTGAACGTGATTGCCAGTTGTCCCTTGGATGTTCTTCTGACATACAATGTAATGGTACAGACGAAACGGATTGGTTAAAGGCTGCGTTATATATGAGCCTCGCCACTTTTCACGGCTTGTTGTCGTTATCCAGTTGGGACACACAGCTGGGAGGTATTAACGGAAACATACCGTTTTGGATAAATGACAAAATGAGAGAACAAAATGTGATTATTTTCTTCGCTCGGTAATTCAACCAATTTCTGACTGCAAATATACAGAACACAGACATAAACACATGTTAGTGTTGTGTTCCCAAAATCAAAAGGAAATCTTTAAATATGCCCTTCTCAACTATACACCAACTCCTCCATCTGCCTGGTCGTCTTCTCCACCACCCTGATTCCAACTCCTCCATTTGCCTGGTCGTCTTCTCCACCACCCAGATTCCAACTCCTCCATCTGCCTGGTCGTCTTCTCCACCACCCAGATTCCAACTCCTCCATCTGCCTGGTCGTCTTCTCCACCACCCAGATTCCAACTCCTCCATCTGCCTGGTTGGTTTCTCCTCCACCCAGATTCCAACTCCTCCATCTGTCGTCTTCACCCGGGTGCTATCTCATTCTTGCATGTACAACAACCAGACAAGAGCCGAACACGAGTCTCTGTGGTCTTAGAAAACTGAAGGACTGAGAGGGTTCTTCAGAGGGTTCTTCAGAGGGTTCTTCAGAGGGTTCTTCAGAGGGTTCTTCAGAGGGTTCTTCAGAGGGTTCTTCAGAGGGTCTTTCAGAGAGTTCTTCAGATGGTTCTTCAAAGGGTCCTTCAGAGGGTTCTTCAGAGAGTTCTTCAGATGGTTCTTCAAAGGGTCCTTCAGAGGGTTCTTCAGAGGGTTCTTCTACACGATGAGAAGAGTAAGACCACAGGAGACAGAAGTATTGCAGGAGACCTAACAAGCCTTGGATATAGCCAGGGTTAAGGTAGGAGCTCTTCTCTGTAAACAGCCTGACTGTCGGCAAGTAAATGTCTAACTTTCTCTCTCACTGCCTTCGACTGGGCGGTTTGTGCACACGAGTGCCCCTGCTCTGTTTATACAGAAAACCAAACTGAGAAGGCGTCTTCAAAGCATCCTGACTCCTTGTAATCACTTGTGTCGGGCTTTGATCTTGGGCGAGGGGGAAGAGAAAATAATGACATGTTTCTAGGTGCCTTTTGACAATGAATGAAAGGCGAGGATACATTTGAATAGCGTGGCGACGAGGGGGAGCCTGGTTAGGAGGTGATGCGGAGCTGATGAATGAAACCTGGGGGAAATGAAAGACGCCCCGCTGAAAGAGAAACACACCATCCTTCCCAGGTCCTTCCCAGGTGTTCTCCACGCTCCACATCGTCTGCTCCGTCTCAGCGCGGCGGAACCGTGTGTGAGCCCAACACTGGTTCACCGCGGGCTACCAATATCTGGCCTCAATGCGTCTTGGGAGGCCGACGTGTGATATTGACCGCTCGCTCTGCATTTCAAAGCGCTTCCGCGCGTATTCGCCGCTCCAGTCTGCTACAGAAAGCGCTTTCATTTTCTCCCCTTTAATGATTCTCGTGGAGCTGCTAAGAAATCAGCGATAAGAGGAGTTCTGGTATCAGAGGCAGACGTCTGCTTTCATCTATAATCACAGTGAAAGGGATTGTGGGACGGCGCGGACAGACGTCAGGAACGTCTCAACTTGACACGACGATCATCTGGGATGTTCTCACTTGACACAATGAGATGGATCTCAGACATGTATCTGGGTGGACGTACACAAGAGAAAAATACAACTGTTTTGTCAGTGACAGCAGGGACCAGACAAGATCTACTGGACGAATTAAAGAATGTGTATGTGTGTGTGTCCTGGTATGAAATGTGGTGAGTGAGTGTTTCTGTTTAGAATTCTTCCCTATTCAGTATTGTGTATGTCAACATTGTGGAAGTCGATCAAGCGCATGACCAGACATAAAGCCAGGGTTGACTCACACAAATCTGTATGGGATTATTACAGTGTGTGGTGATGTAATCAATTGCTCGATATATGACAGTCTCGTCCATCTAAGTGTCGTGGAGGAGAGACAGTTTGTCATTCTTCACCGAGAGGGATCTATCTCAAATGTGAACATGCACTGCCGGATAGCACACACACACACACGCAACCTAGAGACTTATATATCAGGAGGGTGTCTAGACACACACACACACACATACACACATACATGTACACACACCCACACATATTTAATAATATATCAGCAGGGTGTCCAGACGTGATAATGACCAAGCATGCAATAAGCATTCGTTATGTTTTTTTGACAACTCCCCCAGACTGGTTGCTGGGGCGGGGGTCAAGGGGGCGGGGTCATTGGGGGCGGGGTCAGATGTGAGGAGGCGGGGTAGACTCTGACACAACACCACTCCACCTCTAGCTGTGAGTCCTGCTCGGGAGGTCATGACATCTGTACGAGTAGAATGTCCTCTTGGCTTCATGGAGGAGGTTGTTATGTAAGTCAAGTACCAGAGGGAGCAATTTCTGTGCCTCACTGCCTTCATGCTCTGACATGAAGGAATGGAGAAATGGAGAAGAGAAAGATATAGGAGTGATGGAGGGCAGTTGTGCTGGGGAGAGAAAAGACGAGCACACAGCAGGTGGACATAAGCTGGGCACACAGCAGGCGGCAGTAGCTCAGTGAGTTGAGTCGGTTGTCTATCAATCGGAAGGTTCGTGGTTCGATCCCCGGTTCCTCCTGGGACATTGTTGAGGTGTCCATGAACAAGAAGCCTAACCCCAGCTGCTCCTGGCGAGCCTGCAGTCGCCTTGCATGGTTGACGCGGTCGTGAATGGGTGAATGTGATGCAGGATCTGTAAAGCTGCATTTACCATTTACATAAGCTGGGCACACAGCAGGTAGACATAAGCTGGGCACAGGTGGGCATAAACAGGCAGACAGCAGTTATTCTTAGCAGGTCCACAACCTCCACCATTCCCGGCATTATCTTCAACTCAGAATCCTCATCAAACATCCACCAACAGCCCCAGGTGCTTTCTTCTGATTTTCCGTTGGTGCGTGTTTCTATGTCAGAGACGAGGTGGATTATCGTGTCTCTGTGACAGTTGAAGCGCAGTATGTCCAGCGCTGCTATGCTAATCTGACACCAGGCTTTGTGGTTGTGTGGTTCTGGTCTGTGACTCGTTGGATTGACAGAACACAATCCCCAAACTACTTTATCCCTCACGAACAGGACCGATGCCAACCCGACCGACAGTTCTGACCTCAATCACAGCTACCCACTGCAAGTTGCACTTCCTTCAAAGAAATCCATTCCAATGAACAAGACCAACGGGCTAAGTCAGTACTTGAAATAACCGGTGAAACTTTTTTTTAACAGCTTCAGTTCACGGGAGAGATGCTATTAAGTCTCTGGGAGAGCATTCTCCGGTTTGTACTGTTTCGACTTGGACGTTTGAAATCAATAAGGAACGAAGCGATGGGTTTTTACAGTAGCTTTGAGCTCCGGTGTAAACACCTCAATCAGACCCACAAAAGTCTAGCATGGCAGACATTATGGATCGATCTGTACTGAGAACAGCTCTACCTATGAACTTCTGAAGACTGGACTGAACTTCACAACACTCTTGGGGTCCACTAAAGGTTTCGCTCTTAATCAAGTGAATGCAGTATAGTACATGTTGTAGTTTCCATTGTGGCATTGTCACATGACTCGCCTGTCATTCATCAGGATTAACCGATAGGCCACAATTGACCTCTGAACCTGTGGCTTTCTGTGTCCCGCCTACCATGGGCTTCCTAAAGAGCTATTGGTCCTTTCAAAAGATGCTATTGTATCACCGGGAGAGAGCCAACGCTGATTATGAAGATATCGGCTGGTTCTCTGTCTCTCTCTCCATCTCCCTCCCCCCCTCCCCCTGTATATCCCCTCTCTCTGTCTCCCTTTTGAATGCACAGTCTCTCCCCCTCTCCCTCTCTCTCTCCCCTCTCTCTCTCTCTCTCTCCCTCACTCTCTCTCTCTCTCTGTCTCCCTCTTGAATGCACAGTCACTCCCCCTCTCCCTCCCTCTCTCTCTCTCTCTCTCCCCCTCTCTCTCTCCCCCTCTCTCTCTCTCTCCCCCTCTCTCTCTCTCTCTCTCTCTCCCTCTCTCTCTCTCTCTCTCTCCCCCTCTCTCTCTCTCTCTCTCTCTCTCTCTCTGTCTCCCTGTTGAATGCACAGTCTCTCTGGGCCCCACAGCTGCTTCTTGTAGAGGTTAAGTGTTTAAACATGTTTTCACCCTAACGGGCCCTTATGGCCCCACAGGTTTCTGAGGCCCACTGCTGTTTCCTGAACTCTTCATTTAGGGCCAATCTGTAACCACTAGTCTTGGACTGGAAACCTAAAGACCACAGCCAGAACTGCTTGATTCAAAACACACATTTGACAATATTATGGGCGATAAGTGTCCTTATGTGGGACATGTAAGAGACGAACACAGACAAATGAACACGAACATAGTGATTCACACAAAGCAGAGAAGATTGTTTGAAAGGTTCCAACTCTGAAGCCAAGTCAAGTAAACACAGCGACATGCTGACAGTTAAGGCCCAGTTTCAAACAGACTGACTTAATATAAGAACACGTTCAGCTGAAGCTGATTCACCAAGGATCATGTGACCAGGGTCATGTGACCAGGGCCATGTGACCAGGGCCATGTGACCAGAAGGTATGATTCTATAACACAACTGTATATCACCGTGCATCAGCAGTTTGGAATAATTTTTCATTTTAATCTCAGCACAATAACCACTGATCCACACAAAAGGTCGGGACGAGACTGACAACATTACCGTAAGTGGCCAAACCGAGCAACACATTTTGGCATTTAAAAGTAGCCCGTAACTTGTAGAAGATTTCCATTATGATTCATAAAAATAATTAGCATTTTTGGTTTGCAGTAAATCTGCGGTGAGAGCTTATAGGGCGACGCTCCCACCGGTCCAGAGTGAGTGGGTAAAGAGCAGTGAAAGCCGTCTCGCTAAAGTTAAAGACGTGCGGTGTCAATGGGCCAGGAAATTAATGGCTACGATAACTGGAGGAAGAGCCTTATAACACGCCCCGGCAACGGATCCACGCCCCGGCAACGTGGATACCCGAGGACGAAGAGGTCGTAAAAGAGTGAATGAAGAGATGTTAAACAATAAGCCACACGAAGGAGGGAGGCAATCTATGATTTGTGTGTATGTGTGTGTGTGTGTCTGTTTGGGAGGGGAGGGGTGTGTGTGTGTCTGTTTGTCTGTTTGGGAGGGAGGGGGTGTGGTGTGTCTGTTTGTGTGTCTGTTTGGGAGGGGGGTGGGGGTGTCTGTTTGGGAGGGTGTGGGGTGTCTGTTTGGGAGGGAGGGGGTGTGGGGGTGGTTTTGTGTGTGTGTCTGTTTGGGAGGGGAGGGGGTGTGTGTGTGTCTGTTTGGGAGGGGAAGGGGTGTGTGTGTGTCTGTTTGGGAGGGAGGGGAGAGTGTGTCTGTTTGGGAGGGGAGGGGGTGTGGGGGTGTCTGTTTGGGAGGGGGTGTGGGGGTGTCTGTTTGGGAGGGGAGGGGGTGTGGGGGTGTCTGTTTTGGAGGGGAGTCAACTCGTATCTATGATAAGTCAACTCATATCTAAGATAAGTCAACTCGTATCTATGATAAGTCAACTCATATCTAAGATAAGTCAACTCGTATCTATGATAAGTCAACTCATATCTATGATAAGTCAACTCGTATCTATGATAAGTCAACTCGTACCTATGATAAGTCAACTCATATCTATGATAAGTCAACTCGTACCTATGATAAGTCAACTCGTACCTATGATAAGTCAACTCATATCTATGATAAGTCAACTCGTATCTATGATAAGTCAACTCGTACCTATGATAAGTCAACTCATATCTATGATAAGTCAACTCGTACCTATGATAAGTCAACTCATATCTATGATAAGTCAACTCGTATCTATGATAAGTCAACTCATATCTAAGATAAGTCAACTCGTATCTATGATAAGTCAACTCGTACCTATGATAAGTCAACTCGTACCTATGATAAGTCAACTCGTACCTATGATAAGTCAACTCATATCTATGATAAGTCAACTCGTACCTATGATAAGTCAACTATGAGTTCCAGGGCCAGCTGTTGTCTATTCTACCTACTAATTAATTGAATACCTCGTCCAAGTCCACACAAGTGTCTGATGAAAACGTTTTTGTAGTGGAACTTACAGGGTCAGAGTTGGTTCGGGGGGGTCAGAGTTCAGCCGGGAGGGGTCGTAGTTCAGCCGGAGGGGTCACGGTTGAGCTTGAGGCGTCTCTGCGATTAACAAAGGAAACATGTACGCCACTGACGTAGCTACAGTGCACAGATAACATTTCTAGCCAACGGACAAAAGCAATTACCGATCAGTGTGTTTCCTCCAGGTCCAAACTCCTTTCTCAGACACAACCGGTACCCAGGACTGAATACAAAACATATCCTGCTCAGTCAACAGAGAGAAACTGCAGAGAGGTGAGTTGAGGTGTCCCCTGTAAACCCCTGCCTCCGGTTTACAGCGCCAGCCTGCACTCAGTGCTACAGACAGCCTGAACGTGTCCATGAAAAATGGGCTTAGTGATACGAACCGGAGGGGGGTGGGGGGGGCTGGGGGTAGAACAAGGCCAGAAAACTCATGTCTCCTCAATCTCCCACCTCCCCCTCACCATAACACATTAGGCTTCACTGCTGGAGATCACAGGGTGTGTTTGTGTGTGCGAGTCTGCCCGTGTGTGTATTCATGCCAAAATGGCATCTGCCGCTTTCACATTGAAGATTGCACGGCACCTCCGGCCCAGAAGAGGCCTTTTCTGGCTTATTGAGTTGTGTTTGGGCCTTTTTTTTTCATTAGCTGAAAAGGTTACTGGTGTATCCGTAATTCTCTCTCCACGTCACCCCGGCGTCTCTCCACCCAGGTCGTCTGAAACGTACCTCCCTGACTCCCGACAAGGACACTTAAAGGGTGTTATCTGTCCCCATGAAGGTGTCGAAATATCAGCTGGGATATAAATAACTACGCCAGGTTAATTATTTGGCCCAGGCGTCCCTGAAGATTAATATACAGAATAAAATCGCACCAGTCATGCAGAGACTGAAAAGGAGGACATTATATTGGTTATTGGGTATTTGAGCCAGTTATTGGAGAAGTGCACGTGTGGGTTCTGGTGCACGTGTGGGTTCTGGTGCACGTGTGGGTTCTGGTGCACGTTTGGGTTCCGGTGCACGTGTGGGTTCTGGTGCACGTGTGGGTTCCGGTGCACGTGTGGGTTCCGGTGTGGGTGAGTGAGGAGTATAAACCTCATTTATTAGAGGGTGAGTGAGGAGTATAAACCTCATATATTAGAGGGTGAGTGAGGAGTATAAACCTCATATATTAGAGGGTGAGTGAGCAATATAAACCTCATATATTAGAGGGTGAGTGAGGAGTATAAACCTCATATATTAGAGGGTGAGTGAGGAGTATAAACCTCATATATTAGAGGGTGAGTGAGGAGTATAAACCTCATATATTAGAGGGTGAGTGAGGAGTATAAACCTCATATATTAGAGGGTGAGTGAGGAGTATAAACCTCATATATTAGAGGGTGGGTGAGGAGTATAAACCTATATTAGATTGAGGAGTATAAACCTCATATATTAGAGGGTGATTGAGGAGTATAAACCTCATATATTAGAGGGTGGGTGAGGAGTATAAAGCTCATATATTAGAGGGTGAGTGAGGAGTATAAACCTCATATATTAGAGGGTGGGTGAGGAGTATAAACCTCATATATTAGAGGGTGATTGAGGAGTATAAACCTCATATATTAGAGGGTGGGTGAGGAGTATAAACCTCATATATTAGAGGGTGATTGAGGAGTATAAACCTCATATATTAGAGGGTGAGTGAGGAGTATAAACCTCATATATTAGAGGGTGAGTGAGGAGTATAAACCTCATATATTAGAGAGTATAAACCTCATATATGAGTGAGTGAGGAGTATAAACCTCATATATTAGAGGGTGAGTGAGGAGTATAAACCTCATATATTAGAGGGTGAGTGAGGAGTATAAACCTCATATATTAGAGGGTGAGTGAGTATAAACCTCATATATTAGAGTATAAACCTCATATATTAGAGGGTGAGTGAGTATAAACCTCATATATTAGAGGGTGAGTGAGGAGTATAAACCTCATATATTAGAGGGTGAGTGAGGAGTATAAACCTCATATATTAGAGGGTGAGTGAGGAGTATAAACCTCATATATTAGAGGGTGAGTGAGGAGTATAAACCTCATATATTAGAGGGTGAGTGAGGAGTATAAACCTCATATATTAGAGGGTGGGTGAGGAGTATAAACCTCATATATTAGAGGGTGAGTGAGGAGTATAAACCTCATATATTAGAGGGTGGGTGAGGAGTATAAACCTCATATATTAGAGGGTGATTGAGGAGTATAAACCTCATATATTAGAGGGTGGGTGAGGAGTATAAACCTCATATATTAGAGGGTGATTGAGGAGTATAAACCTCATATATTAGAGGGTGGGTGAGGAGTATAAACCTCATATATTAGAGGGTGGGTGAGTTGTAATGTTTTTTTCATTGTGAACATACTTAGATAGATACACAGTTATGAAGGAGACATTGGAATGGATTTGATTAGTGTGGTGAAAAAGTATTGTCACCAAATGACTGCACTGATAAACAGATTCTGTTTTACTCTCAAACGTACGACAAAAGAACATCCATCGACTGAACAATAATCTGGCCGGGCTACAAGCAATAACACGCAGACACGATATTTCTGTTAGACTGCCGTTGCCTTGCTAAAAACGTATATGTGATTATGTCCTTGAGATGCTACGGGTGGTGATTCCAGTATGCAGCAGGTATTTGCAGCAAAACCATATAATACAATATAATGGCGAATTAATGTCAACATCTTTAACCATCTTTTTCAAATGATTGTGTCTTTCTCCTTTGCTTCTTATGTTATAATCTATGGGTAAAGAAAGGCATTATGGGAGCCTTGGAGTTAAGTTCCTCATGCATTTGTTCTCCACTGAAACGCGAATCCAATATTCACAGACATCAGCCCCGGAAAAAAAGAGGAGAGAAGAAGGGGAAAAAAACGAGGCTCTTTAATATTTAAAACAGCCGTGCCAACATGCAACTTTTATAACTTTCTAGTGTAATTTGCATCTCGGGCGAGCCCAGAAGTTATACGGAGGAGGTGGGTGAGAGAGAGAGTGTGTGGGTGGAGCGCCGGTGAGACTGCGAGCAGAACAGGGAAGACGGTGTCATAGGGGAACAGATGGTGTAGGAGGACGGGATAAAAGATGTGCGCATCGTCTGCAGGAGACAGACAGAAGAAAATATATACATACAGGGAACAAAAGGTGAAGAGGAAAAGACAGGTGCGCTGGAAAGAGCGAGGTTGATTGAGACATGAGATTCACAGATTGTTCTTTGCGATAACAAATGTGACTCTAAAGTTAATTCTTGTCTTTTTTTGTATTTTGTCCCTTCCAAAATCCATTCCGCTTGTGTGTCAGTAAATTATAAGTGATCTCTCAGGTTCCATGTCATACTTCATCCTTGCTCCCATGGTTACGGTGAGTTTTCTTTGACGTTTTTCCGCAGCACAACATTTTGCAGTTGGGAGCTGAGGTAAATGTTCGGCTGGATAGCTTGCTAACTTTCAAACTATCTAACTAACTTTATCGTATGTAATTTGGGATATGTTTACCTGATTACACAGGAATTAATAGACTGTAATCATATGTGTGCTGTGATTAGTTGTTAACTATTGTTGAAGAAGAGGAAGATAGAGGAAATCAAATCTGGTGCTGTTGGTCTGGTTCTGTTGGTCTGGTGCTGTTGGTCTGGTGCTGTTGGGTTTGGTGCTGTTGGGTATGGTGCTGTTGGGTCTGGTTCTGTTGGTCTGGTTCTGTTGGTCTGCTGCTGTTGGTCTGGTGCTGTTGGGTTTGGTGCTGTTGGGTATGGTGCTGTTGGGTCTGGTTCTGTTGGTCTGGTTCTGTTGGTCTGCTGCTGTTGGTCTGGTGCTGTAGGTCTGGTGCTGTTGGGTCTGGTGCTGTTGGGTCTTGTGTTGTTGATGTGGTACTGTTGATCTGGTACTGTTGGGTCTGGTTCTGTTGGTCTGGTGCTGTTGGGTCTGGTTCTGTTCGTCTGGTTCTGTTGGTCTGGTGCTGTTGGGTCTGGTTCTGTTGGTCTGGTGCTGTTGGGTCTGGTTCTGTTGGTCTGGTGCTGTTGGGTCTGGTTCTGTTGGGTCTGGTTCTGATGGTCTGGTGCTGTTGCGTCTTGTGTTATCAGCTGCACTTTGTTTAGAGCCCCAAGTCTATAACACCCTTTGTTTGAGCCCTTCATCTTCAACACTCTCCATTTAGGGCCCTTCATCTTCTACACTCTCCATTTAGAGCCCCTCATCTTCAACACTGAACATTTAGGGTCCCTGGTCCTCAACATTCTTCATTTAGGGCTCCCTAAAACTAATTTTTTAATCAGCTCATGTACCAGCTCATGTACAGATTTAGATTTAGACTACCAATCAGGAGCAGTAGGGCTAGGGTTAGGGTAAGGGTTTGGGGTTAGGGTTAGGGCTAGGGCTAGGGCTAGGGCTAGGGTTAGGGTTAGGGTTAGGGTTAGGGCTAGGGCTAGGGCTAGGGTTAGGGCTAGGGTTTGGGGTTAGGGTTAGGGCTAGGGCTTGGGCTAGGGTTAGGGTTAGGGTTTCATATTTCTCTCAAACAAATTCACAAAACATGTTTCATGAAGCATTGATATCTAAACAGGTCTGAATATTAAATAACAGCACACAAACCACATTGAACTCAGCACCTGTGTAAACTTAGGACTGGACTGCCGACCTGGCAGAAAAATGTATTTCCGTAAATTCCATGTGACCATGTGAGGAAGGCAATTTAGCAAGTGTGTTTTCGGGGCCACTCTAGGACAAGGGCCCGCCCGGGCAGGAGGTTCAGTGGCAGGACCCCATGTGCGATTTATGCGTGTCCCCTGGGTACGTCTGTGTAGCATTGTAGGACAAGCCGCAGAATCACATGCAACCCGGAGGACTGAGATTGGAAAAAGTTGAGACATAAAATACCTGTGTTTCAAATGATTTAACCCAGTGAGGTAACCCTGGGGACTCGTACAAAGCTCACCAAAGACCGTGCATGGGGGAGTCAGTCTGTTTACGTTCACTCCTCTCTTTTCGGATCTCAGCAATAACCAACTTACTTTATCTACAGTCCAACCCCAGTTCCTTCAAAATAATCAGACCACCAGCCAGTTTAGTGGATCAACCATGGATAATCTCCTAACCCTACACCAAACCTGATTTGTCAAACAATCTCCTAACCCTACACCAAACCTGATTTGTCAAACCATCTCCTAACCCTACACCAAACCTGATTTGTCAAACCATCTCCTAACCCTACCCCAAACATGACTTTTGGAACGTTGCTCCTTCTGCACCAAGCGGACTCCCTCACGGACCGTTTAAATTGGCAGACAGGCAAAGACACAGCAGCAGTCTATACCCTCATTACGAAGTGTGGGGCTACCTAACCCTTACCCCTAACCCTGAACCAGTTCTTAAATCCTCTAACCCCAAATCCCCTAACCCCTAAACGAATTAACCCCTTTAGCCTCTACTGCTCAAAGCTCCTCACCCCCCAACCCAAGTCCTACACCTCATCTTTACAATGAACTAATTGGTTTGTCCACGTTGGTTCAAACACCATGGGGATCGACAGGGAATCGAGAGCAAGTTTACCGTGACACTCATGACACATTATTTCCTGAAGAACATAACATCTTAACAGAACTTTCAAATGCTGTGGAAACCTCTCATCCCAGATGTTCAGTTTCAATCTCCTACATGACGAAATTTTGAACGGGGACCGTCCGACCACACACATCGCTTCGAACCTCACGCAGCATAAATCAAACGTGCCGAACCGAAACACATTTTGGCTCATTTTGCTTTCAAGTGCGGCACTTAACATCACAAGGAAGGGGAGTCATGGGTTTCTCTCTCTCCATGTCGATGCTTGTTTCGCGACGGGAGCGCTCCGAAGCTCCGGTGTTGTCCGGAACTGTGTATGTTTCTGCTCTCCCAGTACCGCTGGGCATCAATGCATTTTATGCTGTTTTAGCACAAGACCCTTCGACGTCCTCTCAGGGAGCCAGGAAAAGACTGTAGTTACAGACTCTCACGAATCCCTTGTTAAATGGCCCAGACGAGGAGGTGAAAGCAGTTGAACGCAGGCTATCGGTGAGGGGGAGGGTTTGGGGGGGGTCAATGTTTTGGCTGAAGAAAGCAATTGTTCACAGGGACAAATGCATAGGAAGAGAGAAATGAGACATCGTTAACTTTGGTCTGGCCCTCGATACTTCCGTTCTTTACCATTCAATGTGTGTGTTATCACTTGTGCAGCGCAAAATCAATACATCAATATGTCAATAACAAGACAAACGACAATGTGGCCGTTAATGACAAACTGGGATTATAACCTGTAAAGCTGCCCGGGTGGACAGATCGAACCAGATCCTGTTGTGCTGCACAGAATCAAAGGGAAAATAGCAATCACAAGTTCATCCGAACACACCTTTGTTGGATACCTTTCACAGCCTGCTGTGTCAACCTGGTGGCCTTACGGAAATCTCCGGAAAACAGAGGCCCCGATGAGGCGTCGGCTAATGCGAAAACGTCGAACCGGCGTAACTTATGGCGGGGCTGTAGTTGTGATCAAGGTTGCCTTGATGTGGCCTGCGGTACAGAAGGAACCTCGCTTCTGGATCGATATAAATAGATTTCCGACTTTGGCAGACGCCTGAGCGCTGTCGACAGGACCTACATATGGTTCCAGTATTTCCTATGCAGTCCATATTTTGCCAACACGGTACATGAAAGCATGCAGCTTTTTTTGGCAGGCCCACAAACGCACCATAAAACGGGAGTTTGTTTGCGGTGGTGTGGTTTCCACTTGGTCAGCTTGCCTGGAGACAAACTGTTCTTTGAAATGGTGGGACTTGGATGAGGCTTTGGCTTTAGTGAGTCCTCTTCTTCCCTGAACACACATATAGAACCGACACAAGGCCTTCTCTCGTTACCTCTCAGCCTGTCACGGTTCACCTGCTTTGCGAACTCCTGATCCGGATTAGTAGAAGATCATTTGGGAGAGAGCAGAACGGCCGAGAGAGAGAGAGAGGAAAGAGTTAAGGTTACATAGCACAGTTATCATTCCCATCCTGACAGAGTCGGAGTTAACACCGCCGCTCTGGAGAATTACCGGTGTGGCGGACCGGAGCAGAACTCCCAGACAAAGTTTCTGTCCTCCCACACCGCTGACGCTGACTTTTCAGCCGCGGAGTTCCAGAGGTCTGCGACGGACTCGTTAGTGAGACCGCGGCGTGCCACCTCGCCGGGGGAGCGAACGGCGCTCGCTGATGAACTCATGTACATACACCCGCCCGTGGGTTATTTCCTCCTGCCCGCCCATCCGGGCTGCTCCACTGCCTCAGACGGGATTGCGGGAAGGAGGAGAGCCGGGGGGATTGAGCAGGTTAAGGGGCGGTTTGTGAGGGAGGAGAGTCATATTATCTAAAGCTGTATCCCAGCTACCCCCTGCAGCCTCTGTGGGTTAATTATAATGTGCAGCCTAGTGGAGATGAAATAGGAATCCCTCTCCAGCATCCACACAGGGAGTCCAGAGTGCTGCACACTAACTCCGATATGGGACTCTGAAATGACATGGCCCTGCTGCTCTGCTTTTTATCTCCAGTCTGTAAACACAATAAATTCACCAGCATGGAGGGCCAACAGTGTATTAGGTATTAGCTGACTGACCAAGCCTGAAAAATGAGGACAACACAAGTGTTTTAGTGAAGATGTGCTCTATGTGTGGAGCCGGACGGTTCTGATATGGGTTCTGATATGGGTTCTGGTATGGGTTTAAGGGTGGTGGAATACCAGTGGTGAAATTACAAAATTATGGGATGGGTTTCTTCTGGAAACATAACTCACCTGCGAGCTCAATTCCATCCACAGGTTATATTGATCTACTAAAGGACCACAATGACAATGTTTGAAATAGTGGTAACGATTTCTCAAAAACCATGTTTTTGTAGGCCTTTTTTGTGACCTGAAAACTTGCCAGAAGTTTTAGTCAAAATGTTTCATTTGCAGAAGAGTTGGCGAAAATGGTCACTTTCTAAAGACAGATTTTGCTAGATTTTGCGTGTGCCGAGGTAAGAGCTTTAGGTGCGGCCTCCAAATTCCCTAGGTTCTGGACCAACAATCCCGATCCACAGCGGCTCCACCTCACAACTTACAGGACATGAAGGATCTGCTGCTAATGTCTTGGTGCCAGAAACCACAGAACACCTTCAGGAGTCCATGCTCTAATGGGTTGGTGCTGTTTCTGCAGTCTGTGCAGTACCAGCAGCAGATTATGCTGGTAGTCATATTGTTTTGGCTCGTCGGAGAAGATGAACCCACATACTCATCCCAACGTCGACACATTCGGCGCTATAAGATAAGTTCATACTTCTGACAGGATATTAGAGCAGGCTTCCGAAAATCACAAATTCAAATACATTTTGGAATAAAGTATGTTCCTATGTTTAACCGGATCCGTGTTTGTGTGCCGGACCGATGCAGCCAGACCCAAACAGAGACATTTGTACGGGTCCTGTGTTCATTTGGGATCACTGAGTAACCCTCTTGTCCGCAGATTAGGTGGCAGTTGACAAAACCTCCTTCATTTCATCTTGTTTTGGTAGCGATTGGAGCGGGGAGCTTGGCCGAGGTGGAGAACGGCTCGGCTTAAAGACAACAGGGGCAGGAAGGTGAACGAAACGCTCCGACGAACCTCGGAGGCTGCTGGAAAGGAATGTGACCTGGCCCCGGCAAGGAAGTGAAGCTTATCGCCATGGCAGCTGAAGTCTTATTTGGGTGGGTGTCCAGGGGGCTGCAGGTGAACCAAACACTTGTTTTTTTTCCCAGGGATAGAGACACAGTTAGATGGGCCCGGCTAAGTACAACAACGTGTGAGGCAATCAGCGCGGTGCCGTGTCAAGCTTAAAAAATACGTAGTGACACTACACGTAAAAACAACAAATCGTTATCGTCATGAACTGCGGACGTTCTCATTCTACCTGCTTTAATGCTGCTGCTAATAGCAGACAATGTATTAGACGACAGGACACACGACGCGTGTGAACGTTTTCCTGAATTGTGTGGCTAACCGAGGCGTACAAGGCGTCCCGTGGCTAATGCAGCAGTGCAGATGTACTGTTCCTGCTTTTAATTGCCCGTAATTAACTAGAGCCGCATCAGCAGGACGAGATAATCAATAGGTGTTGATCAACACAGAGGGGCAACTCTAGCTCGGCGGTTAACGCCGGATGGTGGCGGATCACCGCGGTTACGGTAAAGCAGGGCGGCCATCTTAGCCCATGTCGACCGACGTTTTTTATTGGCTCAATCCTTCACCACGGTTGATAGCGTAGCGAATGATCTTCCTCCGGGCTACCTCAAGTCTGTGCTTAAACAATACGCTGCTATTTCCTGAGGATTGTGCGTTGGATTCAGGGACCCGGGAATACGAAGCAGGACATCTGCACGATCGCCAAAGGCTCTCTGTCAGCGCCGGAGATCCACAACGAGGGGAAAACAGGACTGAGACAAATTGAGAGAGATATAGCATAGATAGAAGTTCAGCGTTTCTGCTGACTGTGGTTGGATCGAGCTGGCTGGAGAGAGTGGGGTGGGGTCTGAGGGAAACCAGTGGAGGCTGTGCTGTCCAGGCTGCCACAGAACTCCGCTACTTCATTTAGTCCTGATCAATATTGATGTTGTCATTAAGGTCGTCATGGTAATGAGGCTGACGGGAGGGACATTAGGAGAATTCGAAACCCCTCACAGAGGCAGTAAGGGTAGCACAATTAACTCACACGTTTCTCCAGGTCTGATGAAGTGATAACGTGTATGCCGTCCTGTGTTGTGGGATAATCTCCATACCACTGTTTTAAACTGGTGACGATCCAAATACAAACCCGCATTGGAGGTTTCAACAGATGTATTTAAAGAGAAGTGGAGATGGAGGGGAGGGGGATGTGAAAAAGGAGAGATAAAGAGATACAACACACACCTTTACCGCTGTCCAGGAGTCATGAGAGAGACTCAACCCTAACTGGGCCGCGCTAACAGCCGAGCACAGACACGAGTTTGGCCATGACAGTAAAAACCAGAGGTGCAAAACCGTCCATCACAATCTCGCCAAAGACCTGGAGAAGAAAAGACAGAAAAGTAGCAGAACATGGTGAGCTGCTGTGGCCCGTGGGAGACAGATCTATTTGCAGCTCTGTGTCACACCTGACCAAGATGCTGTCACTGGTCAGGACAGGAAACCTTACTGCAACATGCAGGAGCCCAGGGGGTTAGACTTTGCAAACTGTCTCTTTGCTGTTTGACTTAGAGTTGTACAGATATGCCCATGTTTGACAACCACAGGCTAGCCTTAAACCCCGGCATCAGCCTGGTCAAGGGAGAGCCAGTTAGCATGTTTGATACACTGACACATTTTGCAAGCACATGGGAATTCCTGATGATTTGGCGGGAAACAACAACAAAAATTTTGTATGCAGAGTTCTGATACGCTGTTTATGTCTTTATTCATTGAGAATTCACTTTGTAACTTGATCATTAGCAATGAGACTGAATGCCCAGTTTTCGAACAGCCTGTCAATCAGAGGTTCATAAAGACTCTGTCTAGATATGCAACATTAACCCCTACGCCAAGACAATCAGTCGGTCAGTTTGTCTCTTACAATTTAACAATACAATACAAGGAGCCAAAACATTACGACAACCAGTGAGCAATAACGCTGTTCATCACCTGACAAATGCATGTGAAGGTCTGAGTAGATTAAGCAAACATTCAGTTCTAATCAACATCTGCTTTACTGAATGTCCAGTAACAGCCAAAACACCGGAATAATATAGTCCGTAATCCTGGATATACAGCAACATGTTGGCGTTTGATATGATAATTCCTGTCTTATAGGATCAAGTTGACCTTTCCATGAATTGCCCTGGCATAACCAGCAGAGAGTCGCAACAGCAGGACGTGTCAGAAGAACATCTGAATGGTTATCTTCTCAATAACAAATTGAATTTTCAGTGTCTTTTACCACAGCAGTGTCACCAGGCGTAGAGCACAACCGCAGAGTGCCGCACATATCGGGGTGATGGCAACCCAATCAGACTGACGTGACAAATGACAGGTTCTTAAAACGTCCGCGTGATGCATGTGTTCTGCTGGGTTTTCACAAGTCGGCCCTCCCATTCAATAACACGGTACTTTGTTGAGGCGGTTCTATCGGGTCACTCCAGGCAGCCGGGACACATTCGGTGCCTTGCATTTGTCGAGTCCCTCGCGTGTGTGGCGTACGCGCCCGCTCCCCGTGGTTTCAAAATGCACTCGCCGAACAAACAGCCAATGGAATGTGGGAGTGTCAGTGGGAGTGTGAGTGTCAGTGGGAGTGTCAGTGGGAGTGTCCGTGGGAGTGTCCGTGGGAGTGTCAGTGGGAGTGTCAGTGGGAGTGTCCGTGGGAGTGACAGTGGGAGTGTCAGTGGGAGTGTCCGTGGGAGTGTCAGTGGGAGTGGGAGTGTCAGTGGGAGTTTCACCGGGCTGCATTTCATAGGAACGGCGTTGAATAAACAATGCTTGCTTCTGTCTGAGGGAACCCTTTGTCATGCTAATAGGAACCTTTCTACCGGCGTCTCCAAGGTATGTGCCAATGGGGACACAGATGACTGTCACTCAACGCCAGAACCGTTAATTGCCGGCCTTCGCTCGTCTGTAAAATCATCACCTTCGTCTCACTTCGCTTTTTTGTCAAGTCAGCTGGCTAAACCGTAGCTTTAAGTTGCTGTCAGCCTTTGATTCTAGAAAATCACAGCAAATAACCCGTTGGATTGTTCATGTCCATCAAGGCTGGACCGGACGGACTCCTATACAACATGTATGGCTGTTAGCAGCTGTGAATAAAATTAATATAATAAAATGTTGATGAATAAAACCGCTGTCAGGGAAGGAATTGCTTCCGGGGTAAACAGAGACCAGGCATTAAGTCCTAATTTATTTGGAGGGTCGGCTTAAAGCGATATGCGCAAACTGCAGATGGTGAGACGAATGCCGTGCTAATACATCTTCACCACACTTAAATATTTGACATGTCCTATGAGTTCAGGTGTCTGGGTACGTGTTTACAGATCACACAGAAAAAAAAAAATATCTTAATGTACTTTTATAAACGGTGTGTATGTCGCTGTCTTAGTCGAGTCCGCAAATTACCTGAATGGGTTCACGGTTTTCTTCTGCGCATCGGGGTTGTCGTGTGGACAACGTTGCCAGGGAAACTGACGGACAAGCGAAACGCCTGAATAAACTGGACGTCCCGTAGAACGTCTCGCTCGCGGTCTCCTTGCCGTGTCAAAGAATGTTCTGTGCTGCGTTGACCTTTCCCCTCCTTTGGACAGTGCTCTGTGGTCCGGGCCTCGCGGTGTAGGATTTCTGCCTCTGTCCTTTGCTCTGTTTACCCTCCAGCCGGTCGCCCGGGGCTAAGTCAACACGGAGTAGTTCTGGGCCGGTCGTCCATCTTCTAGATTCCAGCTACTCATTCCACACAGTTCTTATCTGATAGAGGTGTGAAAAGGCTGGCTCTCCACTGACATGAGCGTGTTCTCTGCCGGTGTTATTTTCAGATGGTTATCTTAACGGGATATAAGTATTAAAACCAGTGTGGTACTGTTGAATGACCTTTGCACTTTGCCTTTAACATCCTCCAGGCTACTAATGTAAACCACATATCACCACGTGCGGCTGACAGAGTGTAATTGTGTTGGTCAATGAAGCCCACGCTGTAAAAATTACTAATCATTACGGAAGACTGGCGTTCGACGTCCAGCGTTGGCCAAAGTTTCCGACCCAAGTCCATTATTTGCCCTTGGACACAGACGTTAGATATGGATGGACTGCTATTGATAAATACTGAATCATATAACTCAACCATTGATTGTTTCGCAGACATGCCAATAAGGTTACGGAAGACAAATATTATCATCCAGAGTTTTCAATAATGAGCGACTGGGTCAATCTGGCTACTTTTTTTAACGTTTTTCTAACCGAATGGTTTGAGCAGTGCAGGAGATGGGTTTCATAGGAGTCAGGCTGTAACACACTATAGTGGCCTATAAAAAGCATTAACAGGGCCCTCTCCACATCAGGTCCCGGGCCCCGTAATCTGCCTTGTCCTCTTAAAAGTGGAATTGATTCAAATAATTGATCTTCTCTGGGATGGCAGACAGAACCCCATAATTACCCCACGTAAATCTCTGCAATGGCGTAAGAAATGTCAGATGGGACCAGATGACGGCCCAGTGAGAACCCAGGTGACAGTCCAGAGTCAGCCTTGGTGTTTTACATCAAGACTTTATCATGTTTATTATCGGAACACGGGGCGGAGCCAAATGTGTATTATTTCAAAAGAAGTAATTTTAGAGCTTAGATTACAATGGCTAGACGTGGCCGGACAGGTTCTAAAACGATTACATGAAAACGTGCACGTCCGTGTTTAACACAGCTGTTCAAACAGCTGGTTCAGAATCAGATCTGATAGGACAAATATACTGGCTCATAAACCATACATCCTCAGAACACCCTCAGACTACCAGAGTGGAACAGTTCTACACTCCAAACATCTATGATAGATCTCCCAACAAGGTCTAGACAGTGATGAGGTGTGGGAGGGCCAATGATGGTGTTCTTAAGAGCAGCTGGACATTAGAGGGCGGGCCTTTGCTGAGCCTCACTCAGCTGGGACATTTCCGTGAACTGAGGGCGTGGCTTAGCGAGCGCCCCTGTTTATGCTTTTCGGAGGAGAAGTGGAAAGCCCTCTATCTGACAGATGGCCTCAGACCACAAACTGCAGTGTTTTGACTTAGCTCTGATCTGGGGGTCACACGGCCCTGATGCGACAGCACTTGACAAACATGTCTCATTTGCAGATGGGATAGATCAGGCAGTATGGACGGGGAGAGAAAGAAGGAGAAGTGAACAGAGAGAGAGAGAGAGAGAGAGGGGGGGAGAGAAAGAGGGAGAGAGAGAGAGAGAGGGAGAGAGAGAGAGAGAGAGGGGGGGGAGAGAGGGAGAGTGAGGTGAACAGAGAGAGCGAGACAGAAAGAAAGAAATAGAGAGAGAGTCAAAGCTCCAGATCTGCTCCAAACAGCCCTGTGGTTTGTTAAGTCCACCTAGAGGTGTAAAGTAATTCCTTCATGAGGATCAGTAGCTGCCGATTTAACATCGCTAGAATAAACATTCGAGGGAAATGGACCAGCTGCTGGGCTGATTTGGCCCCAGCCACACACGTGATCCAACACAAACCCACAACTGCTTTCGGCGAGACGAGGGAGAAACAAATGAGTGCCTGGTCCAGGCTCTGCCCAGAAATAAAGCCGCAATGAGATCCTGGAGGCATTTTGAAAATGCACCTCTGTTTTTCAGCGGACCGCTCTACCAGCGAGTGTCCTGGGGTTTAATATAGGCCGTTCCTATTGGTCACGTTCGTTCAGTGGAGACCGAGAAGACTTGCAGGTCAACAGTTTGTTGGGAGGAGAATCTGCCGGCGGGCCTGAGAACACGCAGGGAGATGTGGCCGGGGAAAAGGAGGTGAACTGAACGTGTCCAATTAGGAGAGTCATTAGTTCATTAACACAGAACACCCTTAAGGCTTTCGAATGTGTGCAGTAGATGGACCCCCACAGCAGCCTGGTGGAACAGGAAAACTGCCTGACAATCACAAACGCGCACTGGGGTGATATCGGAGAGGGGGGAGATATCAGAGTGAGACAGGGGGAGATATCAGAGTGAGACAGGGGGAGATATCAGAGTGTGACAGGGGGAGATATCAGAGAGGGGGAGACAGTAGAGATATCAGAAGGGGGAGAGACAGGGGGAGATATTGTAACCATGGTTCCTCTCTAGGTTTCTTCCCTTTGAGGGAGTTTTCCCTGTCACTGTGCATCAACACTCTTGTTGCTGGCTCTCTGGGCTTTCAGGATTGGTGTTTTGTAAAAGCTCTTTCTGACAGCTCCTAATGTAAAAGGGGCTTTATAAAATAAATGTGAGAGATTGATTGACTGAATACATTGAATACACACATGCTGTACACGTCCAGGTTCACGTCCAGACACAGTGAGAGTGTTTATGTATGTTGATCTTTTCTGCTCAAGGCCGTCGTAGACTTCAGCAACACAAGGAATCAGTCCGAGGGCCGGACACACACACACACACACACATACAATAGCCAAAGGACAGAACCTTTAAAATCTGCTAAAACATTTCAATTTAATTGGGTGATGTCATCTCCTTTCTGCTAAGAGATCCAGTGACTTCACATCAACATAAATATGTCAGCCGGCAGGTGGAGTGCATTTAATATGAGTGTACTTCCACGAAATCAATACGTTTCCTTGCTCCTTAGAACCATGACAAAGAGCAGCCGATAATGTGAGCGTGTTGCAGAGTGGCGACCGACCGCACGATAGCTGTGGACTCTGTCAGGGTACCGTGGCAGCTGTAATGTGAGTGCCTCATCACATTATAAAAACCTCCTGTAGAGGGCAGTGCTAATGCCAGACATTCAGATGAGAGAGGGGAGAGAAGGAGAGAGAGGGGGAGAGAGATGAGAGAGAGAGAGAGAGAGAGAGAGAGAGAGAGAGAGAGAGAGAGAGGCAGAGATAGAGGGAGAGGAGAAAGAAAGGAGACATGGAAATGGGAGAGAGGAGACAGAGGGAGAGAGAGAAATATAAATAAATGTGAGGAACATAACTGCCACTCCCACGCCATTAGGACTTCTGACATTCTTGGAAGCTTCACAGAGGGGTCATTGCAGAAATATCTGGGCAGCGCAAAACCATCAACCGGGTCTGTTCTCCCGGATCCAAGAAGGATTTAATTCATCAATAATTAAAGTGAGCAGGGGGTGTAAATGACTCCAGAGCTTGCAATGGATCCGAAGCAATAGTCCTCCTTAAAGTTGGGCAAGACGTTGGCATTTTTAACCATTCACAACACGCGTGTGTATGAATGATACATGGTAAATCGTTCCTTAAAAGCACATTTCATTGATACACAATAACCCTGGTTAGTCATAGTGTTGTTGAGTAAAGTCTGGTTTAACTCCCTGGTTAGTCATAGTGTTGTTTAGTAAAGTCTGGTTTAACTCCCTGGTTAGTCATAGTGTTGTTTGGTAAAGTCTGGTTTAACTCCCTGGTTAGCCATAGTGTTGTTTAGTAAAGTCTGGTTTAACTCCCTGGTTAGTCATAGTGTTGTTTAGTAAAGTCTGGTTTAACTCCCTGGTTAGTCATAGTGTTGTTTAGTAAAGTCTGGTTTAACTCCCTGGTTAGCCATAGTGTTGTTTGGTAAAGTCTGGTTTAACTCCCTGGTTAGTCATAGTGTTGTTTAGTAAAGTCTGGTTTAACTCCCTGGTTAGCCATAGTGTTGTTTAGTAAAGTCTGGTTTAACTCCCTGGTTAGTCATAGTGTTGTTTGGTATTGTCTGGTTTAACTCCCTGGTTAGTCATAGTGTTGTTTGGTATTGTCTGGTTTAACTCCCTGGTTAGCCATAGTGTTGTTTAGTAAAGTCTGGTTTAACTCCCTGGTTAGTCATAGTGTTGTTTAGTAAAGTCTGGTTTAACTCCCTGGTTAGTCATAGTGTTGTTTAGTAAAGTCTGGTTTAACTCCCTGGTTAGCCATAGTGTTGTTTAGTAAAGTCTGGTTTAACTCCCTGGTTAGTCATAGTGTTGTTTAGTAAAGTCTGGTTTAACTCCCTGGTTAGCCATAGTGTTGTTTAGTAAAGTCTGGCTGGTTAGTCATAGTGTTGTTTAGTAAAGTCTGGTTTAACTCCTGGTTAGCCATAGTGTTGTTTAGTAAAGTCTGGTTTAACTCCTGGTTAGTCATAGTGTTGTTTAGTAAAGTCTGGTTTAACTCCCTGGTTAGCCATAGTGTTGTTTAGTAAAGTCTGGTTTAACTCCTGGTTAGCCATAGTGTTGTTTAGTAAAGTCTGGTTTAACTCCTGGTTAGTCATAGTTTAGTAAAGTCTGGTTTAACTCCTGGTTAGCCATAGTGTTGTTTAGTAAAGTCTGGTTTTAACTCCTGGTTAGCCAGTGTTGTTTAGTGTTGTTTAGTAAAGTCTGGTTTAACTCCTGGTTAGCCATAGTGTTGTTGTTTAGTAAAGTCTGGTTTAAAGTTTAACTCCCTGGTTAGTCATAGTGTTGTTTAGTAAAGTCTGGTTTAACTCCCTGGTTAGCCATAGTGTTGTTTAGTAAAGTCTGGTTTAACTCCCTGGTTAGTCATAGTGTTGTTTAGTAAAGTCTGGTTTAACTCCCTGGTTAGCCATAGTGTTGTTTAGTAAAGTCTGGTTTAACTCCCTGGTTAGCCATAGTGTTGTTTAGTAAAGTTTAACTCCCTGGTTAGTCATAGTGTTGTTTAGTAAAAAGTCTGGTTTTAACTCCTGGTTAGTAAAGTCTGGTTTAACTCCTGGTTAGTCATAGTGTTGTTTAGTAAAGTCTGGTTTAACTCCCTGGTTAGCCATAGTGTTGTTTAGTAAAGTCTGGTTTAACTCCTGGTTAGTCATAGTGGTTAGTAAAGCCATAGTGTTGTTTAGTAAAGTCTGGTTTAACTCCCTGGTTAGCCATAGTGTTGTTTAGTAAAGTCTGGTTTAACTCCCTGGTTAGCCATAGTGTTGTTTAGTAAAGTCTGGTTTAACTCCCTGGTTAGCCATAGTGTTGTTTGGTAAAGTCTGGTTTAACTCCCTGGTTAGCCATAGTGTTGTTTAGTAAAGTCTGGTTTAACTCCCTGGTTAGCCATAGTGTTGTTTAGTAAAGTCTGGTTTAACTCCCTGGTTAGCCATAGTGTTGTTTAGTATAGTCTGGTTTAACTCCCTGGTTAGCCATAGTGTTGTTTGTAAAGTCTGGTTTAACTCCTGGTTAGCCATAGTGTTGTTTAGTAAAGTCTGGTTTAACTCCCTGGTTAGCCATAGTGTTGTTTAGTAAAGTCTGGTTTAACTGGTTTAACTCCTGGTTAGCCCCTGGTTAGCCATAGTGTTGTTTAGTAAAGTCTGGTTTAACTCCTGGTTAGCCATAGTGTTGTTTAGTAAAGTCTGGTTTAACTCCCTGGTTAGCCATAGTGTTGTTTAGTAAAGTCTGGTTTAACTCCCTGGTTAGTCATAGTGTTGTTTAGTAAAGTCTGGTTTAACTCCCTGGTTAGCCATAGTGTTGTTGAGTAAAGTCTGGTTTAACTCCCTGGTTAGCCATAGTGTTGTTTAGTAAAGTCTGGTTTAACTCCCTGGTTAGCCACAGTGTTGTTTAGTAAAGTCTGGTTTAACTCCCTGGTTAGCCACAGTGTTGTTTAGTAAAGTCGGGTTTAACTCCCTCATAGTGTTGGATGCAGGAGAAACTGTCAGGATTAAAGACCTGAGCGATTTCGACAACGGTCAAACTGTTTTGTCCGGACGTCTGGATCAGAATATCTCTGAAACGGGAAGGCTTGTGCAGTGCTCCCGGTCAGCTGTGATGAGCACTGCGGTCAACCAATCAAATGATCCACTGAGACGATCCACCTGCAAAAAGACCTTTCACGAATAAGTTCCAGACTGCCCCGCGACAATGCCAACGTCGCCCACCACCAATGCCCCTCCTGCCCGTCTCGAGGCGTACAGACAGGCCGAGGTTCTGGAGTCGCGAGCAACAAGCTTCCACTGTTCTGGATGCTGATTGGAAGTGAGTGCTGAGTGCCCCAGACAATTACTGGATCATTACCAGAACCAAGCCAGAGGCAGAGTATGGACACAGTGCCATTTGACAACCACACACACATGCTAATCAAGCCTTCCTGTGTCTGTGTTGGAGTGGTATGTGTGTGTGTGTGTGTGTGTGTGTGTGTCCGTGTGTGTGTGCGTGCGCGTGTGTTTCTGTGTGTCTCCCCTTGCCTGCGTGTACACACGTATGTCTGTGTGTGGTATGCCTGAAAGCCTTGGCATGCTGGCAGAGATGGCAGAGATGGCAGAATGTCACCCCCACACCCCAAGATGATCTACATGCCTGTGTGTGTGTATATGTGTGTGTGTGTGTGTGTGTTGTGAGTCAGCACGTCCCTCCCAGGGGGACCACTGTTTGGACACATCTCCATCAGCTGTCTCTCCACTCCCCTCGACCGAGGAATAACTTTCAGGGAGCTATTTGTTTTTCTTCACACCAGACGGGTTCTACACAACATGGGAATGTCCCAGCCGGGCATCAGCCCCACCTCTGAGGGGAGGGAAAATGAGTCATCCAGAAGGAGTGACAAAAAGAAGGGATGAGGAGTGAAGGAGAGGAAGAGGGGAACCGGCTGTCCTCTTTAATTAGTTGTTTTTTCCCGTCTGCAGGAAGCACCTGCAATCCATCTCCCGGTGCTGGCATCGCTGTGGCAACGACTGGCATTAATGTTTTAGGGACGACTTAATTAATTAATCTGTAGAGTGGTGATAGCAGGCGGTGTTTATCACAGGCTCGTTCACATTTACGGCGCGGGGATCGCCGGTGGCAAAGTCAAACTGCTAGAGAGGACATGTGCCGATGCGATGAACCAGCCACGCAGGCAGCAGACGGTCAAAAGCAGACGGAAAAAACGCACGGACAAGCGTTTTCTCATGACAACACAAATCAGTAGAGGTGTGATTGTAATGGGCTGGAGCGAGGACAGAACAGATATTCATGGCGGTTAGGCCAATGTCTGCTCTGTTTGTCATATTTCTACCTGGAATGTTCTGGGCTGTACGCCTCACTGACCACAACACTGAACGACTCGGCTATAATTCACTTAGCTACATTCAATAACTTGAAGGTTCTGGTTGTGGTGCTTTACTCCTCTACGCGATTCTTCTGACTGAGGTTCTGGTTCTGATAGTTTACTCCTACGCGATTCTTCTGACGGCCCTGTGACAGTATCTGTAGATTGCATTCTCTTCTGAGCTATTTGCTTGATAAGTGCACACGGGATTTAAAACTCCAGCATCGATCAGAGTTAAGCTGACCAAAGTGGCCATACGTCAGTAACACAGCAAGCCCTGCCACTTACGTTGCCTCAAAAAAGGCCCCACCAAAAGAAACACCTTGACATAGCTATCTTAAAACCTCCAGACCATAATACCGTTCCCCATTCTCATTATTCGTTTAGATGAAAGGACTTCGGGCCCATATCACGCCGTCCCTCCCAGGCCCTGAGACAGTTCCTGCTGAACGCCATCTTGCACCAGCACACAGAAACAGACGGCAGATGTTGAACAAGCACATTTATTTTCGGTCAGTCCTGTTACTTGGTGCCCTGACTTGTCTGGCCTCGGCGGGTGTGGATGGAAAAGGGGTGTGATGGGGGTTGGGTTCCAGGGGAAACCACCCTTCACACACACACACACACACACACACACACACACACACACACACACAAACACACTCTCCTCTGGATGAAAAAAAAACTTTGGAGCAACAAAACACTTTCTGCACGGTCCAAAATATCAGCATATTTCTATTGTTGTTAATTGCTGTAATTCAAGTTCAGCCAGTTGTTGGTGATGTACATTTTCACACACTGCATATTCTGCCAAACTGGAGCAGGCTGTATGTTCACTCACACTGCAGATCTATACTGTTGCTTCAATAACTCTACTTTCTTTCACCTCTGCCACATCAGACCTCACTGCTTATTACCTGCCACAAACGCAGGCATTCAGAATTTGAACACACACAAACACACACCATCACAGGCACACACTGCAATACAACCAAGAGCCGTCCTTAATTTCCTTTCACCACCAATCTTAAATGACACAATCGTCATGGACACCGCGGTCAAGTCCTTTTCATCCGACGACGAGCAGGTAAGGGAATAGACGAAGGCAAGGAAAGAGGAGACGACGGACTAGTGAACCCTAGATTACTTTTCCAAGGGCTCGTCTGTTATTGTCTCCTATCCTTGGCTCCTTTCAAGGGGAGAAGACAATAACAGATAAGTCCTGGGATAAGTAATGGGATTCAGCCCAGCTGGGAAAATGAGCTGCAGGAAACCTGGGAGTGAGGATAGTCATGGGAGAGGTCGAAGTGACCAATCAGGCGACTGCTACAGGCGCCATGGTCCAGCATGTGTTTGAGCCATTAAAACCCCACAGCAAATGTGCATCGATGGACCGTCTCACTGAACACATGTACGCCTCTAATGAACGCGTTATCACAAATACCAAATGCGTATGCAAAAGGTAATTAACACAAAGTGTTGTTCGTTCTAAATTGAACCAATACACACACAAGTACGGTCATGTACAGCCAAAGCTTGGAACGTAAAATTCCTTTTTAAACTATTTGGAAGAACAACGAAACGGTTTATTTTACCTTTATTTAACCAGGTAGGCCGTTTAAGAACACTTTCTAATTTGCAACAGCGACCTGGGGAGCAGCTGGGGATTGAACCGAGGACATAATACATACAGAGCATGCACTCTACCAATGAGCTACACCAACTCCGCTACAAGACATGCTGTAAGACATGTTATAAGACATGCTATAAGACATGTTATAAGGTATGCTATATGACATGTTATAAGGCTATAAGACATGTTATAAGGCATGTTATAAGACATGCTATAAGACATGCTATAAGACATGCTATAAGACATGCTATAAGACATGCTATAAGACATGCTATATAACATCCTATAAGACATGCTATAAGGCATGTTATAAGACATGCTATAAGACATGTTATAAGACATGCTATAAGACATGCTGTAAGACATGTTATAAGACATGCTATAAGACATGTTATAAGAAATGCTATAAGGCATGTTATAAGACATGTTATAAGACATGCTATAAGACATGTTATAAGACATGCTATAAGACATGTTATAAGACATGCTATAAGACATGTTATAAGGCATGTTATAAGACATGCTATAAGACATGCTATAAGACATGTTATAAGACATGTTATAAGACATGCTATAAGACATGTTATAAGACATTCTATAAGACATGTTATAAGAAATGCTTTAAGACATGTTGTAAGACATGTTATAAGACATGCTATAAGGCATGTTATAAGGCATGTTATAAGCCATTCTATAAGGCATGCTATAAGGCATGCTATAAGACAGGCTATAAGACATGGTATAAGACATGTTATAAGACATGCTTTAAGACAGGCTATAAGACGTGCTACAACACATGTTATAAGGCATGCTATAATACATCTACTAAGATAGCAAAATACCAGGTCTTGCATAGCATGAACAACGTCAAGATCTGGCATAAATATTGTATGGTCATATGTATTAACCCTTTATCAACGCCCATGGGACTGTCTGTATCACGTTTGTGAAGTGCATGGAGATGCTGAGTGAATACACATATGGACACACACTCATATCTCTGTATAGCCCGGACCAAAGAGTGATCTGCCACTCAGCCACTCTTTACTAATGATGTGGCATTCTTTACAGTCAGGGCTAATGGTTTCACTGACCTGTAAAGGAAGAATGCCAGGTTCAGACTACACTTCACAGATGGGCACTAAGGCCCAGAGGTGGAGTGGACCTACAGGGTCAAAGGGCAGCCATGAGTTGACTTGAGCCTACACAACGTCCACCATCAATGGGCCCGGGGTCGTGACCTTTAGCCGTGTCATTCTTAAGCCTGAACGCAACTGGACAAACAGTTGCTCTGGATCATGAGCAGAAAACAGAGTTTTACGGTCTCCAACTCCGGTGTGCCAAAGAATGCACAGTCGATAAAATGAAACGAGAACAAGAGCCATACGGGTGTTTAGTCACTGATATTAAACACATTAATACATAATGTGATTGAGTTACAGGCTAGTCATTTCAGCTGTAATAATTGTTTTACTGTAATTACTTAGTTGTCTAGACCTGAACACAGCTAATGGGTGTATTTTTATCTGTTTAGGATCTCAAGTAAAAACTCAACACCCATCTGTGACGTGAACACTTTCAGTGAGACTGATAATCTGAAAAAATACATACAAGCTGACCAATAAATCACAAACAGTTTTCATTTACTGAATCATTGCCATTCTTTTGTTAAATGTTCACAGTGCTGTTTCAATACCAGTAAGTGGCAACACAGAATCATTGTAATGACTGACTGTGCAAAGCCGGTAAAATAAACTGAGATATGTTTATGTTTTATGCAGTTCCTGGTAGACAATGACGCATTCTAATGTTCCTGGTTGACTTTGTGAGTAACTATCCGTGACGACAGACTATTAGTTGCCTTGAGAATATTAGTGTGTGCTTTTAATTGCCTCATTCGGAAGCCAGCAGAAACATTGAGCAGAAACATTCAGCCGAAACATTAAGCAGAAACATTGAGCAGATATCGGCTCTATCCAGGGGGGAGCTGTTTGTCCTCGGCCAGACTGTATTTGGCCTGAGTGTGCTTTAACCTCACCAAGCCCCCTATTTGGGGTAAAGAGAGGTAAACCCGGATTACCTAACGACTGGAGTATTTTTATTGGTGAACGCTCAGAGTTTCAGAGGGCCAATAAAATGGGCTTTCATGAAGCAGAGGCAAATGTTCCTTAAAGTGGAGCCACCTAAGCAATGAGCAATAGAAGCAACAACATGGCTTCCTCGTTGGGCTGTTTTCACACCTCATAAACCAAGTAGGTTCATTCCACACATTTATGCTCTACACACCCGTAGCCAGCTAATGTATATATGACCACGTACGACTCGTCACTTGTTTTATGTCATTTTTCCTATTTAAAGCTGCATCGGGTGAATGCTACATTGTGTGCGGTTTTTTTTTACCTCAGGTTTTATCTTACTGTTGGGAGTATTGGAGGGAATTACCTCTGAACCGTAACTACGTTCCCTAACAAACTAAAAGAAGTCAAACTAAAAGAGTTGGCTGTAAATTTGTCTGAACCGAGTCATTCCAAACTTAACGCACCTCAGGAAACACAGTGAAGCACTCTGGTGCAAACGACATAATGCCGCAAAAATATCCAACACAGGGGTTTTGGTTGCACTCCCTCTACATACAGTGGATTTATATATATATATAAAGACACAGGTGAAAAATCTGTATAAAGCATACTTGTTCACAAAGACAATTATTGTTAAGCACGGCAAGTAAGTTTATTATTTTAGGTAGCTAATTTGATCCCTCGAGAGACATGAAACTCTGTGGATTACCGGCTAAACCGTAAGCAAATTAAAGTACATGTAAGAGTGGTTAGCATTAAAGTATATGTAAGAGTGGTTAGCATTAAAGTACATGTAAGAGTGGTTAGCATTAAAGTATATGTAAGAATGGTTAGCATTAAAGTACATGTAAGAATGGTTAGCACTAAAGTATATGTAAGAGTGGTTAGCATTAAAGTATATGTAAGAGTGGTTAGCATTAAAGTATATGTAAGAGTGGTTAGCATTAAAGTACATGTAAGAGTGGTTAGCATTAAAGTATATGTAAGAGTGGTTAGCATTAAAGTGTATGTAAGAGTGGTTAGCATTAAAGTATATGTAAGAGTGGTTAGCATTAAAGTATATGTAAGAGTGGTTACCCCCCCCCCACACACACACACACACACCCGCACACGCACACACACACATGCACACACACATGCACACACATACACAAACACACACACACCCACACAAAAACACACCCACACACACACACACACCCACACTGACACAAACACACAAACACACACACACACACCATAATTTTAAGAGGAGCCCCTGGGTTGTGAATGTGCCAAATGGGATCAGCAAGGGGGCGTGGCTACATCCTGGGCATTTGAGTAAACACACCCACCCCAGACCCTGCATAATGTATTGTATTGGCTTGACCACTGAGGCCCATTTTAAACCTGCATAATATGAGAAACCTTTCAGGTCTCTCTCACTTGAGAATAAGGGAGAGAGAGAGAGAGAGAGGGAGAGAGAGGGAGAGAGAGAGAGAGAGAGAGAGCGAGAGAGAGAGAGAGAGAGAGAGAGAGAGAGAGAGAGGCATTGTGATCCGCCAGCACTGAGCTCTCTCTGAGGGCATCAGGAATGACCAGAGCCGACTGACTGGCTAACTGACTGGCTGACTGACTGGCTAACTGACTGGCTGACTGGCTGTCTAACTGGCTGACTGGATGGGAACTCGAATATATTTAGTCATGCCTCAAACACTGCCCTCCCCCGAAAATAATGCCAAGACTTGGACGAGTGTCATCACCTCTCATACGATGTCCTCATAAAAAAGGACGTTTAGTTAAAACAAACATACCTAGAATTTCAAGGTTCTCTGTTGTGCGCCGCTAAAAGTGCTGTGAAAGAACGGTAACGGAAAGCAAATGGACTCGTTATGCTCCGATAATCCCTGCGGACTCAGTCAGAGTGCAACAGTTATTGTAAACTGATAGCCGGGGCTTACGTGGCGGAATCCCTTTGGAATTAACCGCTGAACCCAAACACAAAGCCCATAATCTGGAACTCATTATGTCTGATTACTTATGTGATGACACAGAGCGATTGACAGGTAAACCCGCCCGTCTAATTGCTCATGCCAGAATGGAACGTGGGCCGGGAGGAGACGTGGGCGACGGGCTGAGAACTGAATCGGATAACAAGACGGAACAACAGTTTGATGATGGCAGAAGTTCCTGTTCAAATCAGAGTGTAGATACAGAGAACTGTACGTCGCTACATGACGTATCTTCAGTTAACTCCTGACGTTGGTTTTGTTGTTATCGCTGAGGCAGATTGGTGATTTGCTTTAAGCAAGGATATGGTGATAAGGTTAAGTCAGACTAATTCAAAGCGCACGATTGTGAAAAGGTAGGTTTGTTATTTAGGCTTAGCTTTTATTTAATGTTTGTCGGAGTTCACTGCATTAGCTAACAGCAATTTAGCAATATATTTCCTGAAGTGTAAGAGAGGCAGGGGTCAGTAGCTTTCAGAGGCAGGGGTCAGTAGCTTTCAGAGGCAGGGGTCAGTGGCTTTCAGAGGCAGGGGTCAGTGTTTTTCAGAGGCAGGGGTCAGTGGCTTTCAGAGGCAGGGGTCAGTAGTGTTCAGAGGCAGGGGTCAGTAGCTATCAGAGGCAGGGGTCAGTATATTTCAGAGGCAGGGGTCAGTAGCTTTCAGAGGCAGGGGTCAGTATCTATCAGAGGCAGGGGTCAGTATATTTCAGAGGCAGGGGTCAGTGGTTTTCAGAGGCAGGGGTCAGTGGCTTTCAGAGGCAGGGGTCAGTAAATATCAGAGGCAGGGGTCAGTATATTTCAGAGGCAGGGGTCAGTGGTTCTCAGAGGCAGGGGTCAGTGGCTTTCAGAGGCAGGGGTCAGTATCTCTGAGAGGTGTTTTTTTCCCAATGGTTAGATACAACAGCATAGTGCAGGTTATTGAGGGATGAGGGGAGTGTTGGCTCAAACAACAGACTCAGAAGCCCTAATTGATGGATTGGCAGGTAACCCCTGCAATTTGTCCGGATACAAGTGACGCTTTAGCTCCGCCTCTTCCAGTCACATTCATTTGTCTGCGCCCCCTTTGAAGGTTTAATGTGTTTGTCTTTGGTCTGGCATGTGTCTGTCACTAGAGACGGAGACACTACGGCCCACTATCTCCTATCGGCGTGTAACAGAGAAATCATTTGTTTCCCTGACATTTCTAATGCATTTCTCGGTGTGCTTTACCTGAGCAAACATGGCCAACAGTGTCCGAGGATGTTACATGTGAGTGTTTATGTGAAGGAGTCGTGTTCCCACAGCTCTACTGTTTGACTATGTTAAATTCAAATGCTACGGCTGAGCGGATGGCGACAAAAGATATTGTCTTTATGTCACTTAGTGGGCTTGTTTGTGTGTGTGTGTCCAGACTCGAGGTGAGAACATTGACCTTTAGATGTCCGCAACAAGAAAATGTGCAGATGAGAAAATTCAGACAAATTTCTGGAGAAGAGCACCACAACGAAGACTCACGGAAAACCTCTGTATTTAAGTAACTCTGTGAGATACTTTTTTTACTCAATTTATTTTGATTGAATTCCAGAAATGTATACAAAACAACCACATTAGTATTACCACACCATAAATGGCTACGAATGGCTACATAACATAAACTACAACACAGTGTTATGTCTGACACCATACAAATGGCTACAAATAGCTACCTAACATAAACTACACCACACTGTTAGGTCTGACAGCATAGGAGTTTAGTTCACTCCTGCAATTCGCCAATTAAGTAGAAATATAGTTTCTTTAGGCCATTTTATTTCCAACCACGCACAAAAAGGATTTTCCAAGCCTGAATAGATAAATAGTTTCAAAATAAGCAAGTTGTTTGTCTTTGTTAAGCTTAAGCCAAATCAATCAACGCAGATATTAAAAATCGACCCGGAGCCGAGCATGGTGGGAGTGATGTAATGAACGGACTCTATTGTACAAACAATAACCCGTACTAAACACGATCCTTTTACACCACTGAAGGTAACACTGGCCAACTTTGCAGTGAAAACTTGCCATTGATTATCTGATAGATTCTGTGGCTTTTTTCTCTTTTACACATTATTCCACTTCTGGCTACATAACATTGTTACGCTGTTAAACGTTTTGACATCTAAGTGAGTTTGACACCAGGCACAATGAGAAGCTCTTAATTTATACAAAAATGAATGAACACATAGAAGAGACAAATAAACATATATTACTGATGAATACTGATAGCATCAATACTGATAACATCAATACTGACAGCATGTATACTGATAGCATTAATAAATTCATATGTAGTTCATTTGAAAAGTTTTTGATTCAAATATGTTTTTTCCACAAAATGCTTATTAGATATTCCCCATTTAAACCTCAGTGGCGTCTATATACTCCCATTAAAACCTTTAAGTACTACCCCCTGGCACTAAATCACCCTGGACAAGCTAGTACTATTCCAGTCAGTACTACCCCCTGGCACTAAATCACCCTGGATTAGCTAGTACTATTCCAGTCAGTACTACCCCCTGGCACTAAATCACCCTGGATTAGCTAGTACTATTCCAGTCAGTACTACCCCCTGGCACTAAACCACCCTGGACAAGCTAGTACTATTCCAGTCAGTACTACCCCCTGGCACTAAATCACCCTGGATTAGCTAGTACTATTCCAGTCAGTACTACCCCCTGGCACTAAATCACCCTGGATTAGCTAGTACTATTCCAGTCAGTACTACCCCCGGGCACAAAATCACCCTGGATTAGCTAGTACTATTCCAGTCAGTACTACCCCCTGGCACTAAATCACCCTGGATTAGCTAGTACTATTCCAGTCAGTACTACCCCTGGCACTAAATCACCCTGGATTAGCTAGTACTATTCCAGTCAGTACTACCCCCTGGCACTAAATCACCCTGGATTAGCTGTACTATTCCAGATTAGCACTAAATCACCCTAGCTAGTACTATTCCAGTCAGTACTACCCCTGGCACTAAATCACCCTGGATTAGCTAGTACTATTCCAGTCAGTACTACCCCCTGGCACTAAATCACCCTGGACAAGCTAGTACTATTCCAGTCAGTACTACCCCCTGGCACTAAATCACCCTGGACAAGCTAGTACTATTCCAGTCAGTACTACCCCTGGCACTAAATCACCCTGGATTAGCTAGTACTATTCCAGTCAGTACTACCCCCTGGCACTAAATCACCCTGGATTAGCTAGTACTGGCACTAAATTCCAGTCAGTACTATTCCAGTCAGGGCACAAAATCACCCTGGATTAGCTACCCCTGGTACTATTCCAGTCAGTACTACCCCTGGCACTAAATCACCCTGGATTAGCTAGTACTATTCCAGTCAGTACTAGCTAGTACCCCCTGGCACTAAATCACCCTGGATTAGCTAGTACTATTCCAGTCAGTACTACCCCCTGGCACTAAATCACCCTGGATTAGCTAGTACTATTCCAGTCAGTACTACCCCCTGGCACTAAATCACCCTGGATTAGCTAGTACTATTCCAGTCAGTACTACCCCCTGGCACTAAATCACCCTGGATTAGCTAGTACTATTCCAGTCAGTACTACCCCCTGGCACTAAATCACCCTGGATTAGCTAGTACTATTCCAGTCAGTACTACCCCCTGGCACTAAATCACCCTGGACAAGCTAGTACTATTCCAGTCAGTACTACCCCCTGGCACTAAATCACCCTGGACAAGCTAGTACTATTCCAGTCAGTACTACCCCCTGGCAGAAAGACTGAAAATAGTTATTGTTTACATTCAGTCTCTAAACTTTAGAGGCAACATTGTACACATTACCCCTTTAAAATCACTGTATTCTCTATGACAAAATAATAGCCTATTCAAAGAAAGAATGAAATATAGGATGTGTTTGTATTAAACACTTGTGTTGTCTGTGAACACGCAGAGCAGGAAAAGCAGACTTTTTCAACTAAAAGTATCGTGCTGCTCTGGTGGAATATTATGGTTCATAAAAAAGGACATGTTGTTGTGTTTTTTTGTTTTGGTGCCTAATGATGATGTGTTATTTTATGTATTTTTAAATGTTTATGGGGAGAGAGATTTCATTGAAGTCCTTCAGGAAAATAGGCCCAGATTGTTGTTAGCTTATAACACCTGTCACATCGTGTGTGTGGTTGACGTTTTATTCTCTTTGAAAAACCTCTCTTTCATTCCACCTTCCAAATCACCCGCTTACGCTCTCTAATCTAACAACATAATTACCTCATCAAATAAACCATCAAAAAAGCCCCGAGAAAAGGATTTGTGAGCGAGAGAGACGGACAAACGCTGCGGCTTCGGCACAACGCGCGAGGAGCATGAAACTGGGAGTGTCGGGAGAACGCTGCCTCGCGGGCATTCAGATCAATATTGCATTTTCCGTCGCCACCTTGATAGCTATTGTAAATGGCTTGTGTCAAAAATAATAACAGCTTGTATCAGGAACCTTGGGTTTGCAATTTCATTCCTCGTGCAAGGAGCTCCCTGCCTGACCCCCCCACACACACAGACGCACACAGACACACACCCCCACACACACCCCCACACACACACACCCAAACACCGCTGGGTGTTTATGACACACACGCCGAGCGCTCCTCACTACAGTCAGACTCACGAGCTGAGGTGTGTTTTTCTTAAGCCACCCCCCTGCCCCCCCCGCCCGCCCGCCCGCCCGCCCGCCTACCTACCTAAATGTGTACCTCCCTCACGGACGACAGTTTGGGGGGACCGGGGGGAGAACATGCGGATGAAGGCTTACTCGTGCTACATGACATGATCTGGACCGTGTGCGTGTGTGTGTGTGTGTGTGTGTGCGCGTGCGTACGTGCTTGCATGGGTGTGTGTGTGTGCGTGTGTGTGCGTGTGTGCGAGTGTGTGTGTGTGCGTGTGTGTGTGTGCATGTTGGCCCAGAGCCGGCTGGGAGGAATTATTAGAGATTTTGGCAGGATTAAATCTACTCTTTCTTATGTTGTCATAGCACTTCAGGCCGCAGCCAGGCAGACGGGATACAGCAGCGATATGTGAACCGGGGGGACAAACAAACTCTCCTCTGCACTGGATAGCAGGGTACGAAGGCAGGGTATTCACATAGCAGGGTATTCACATGGCAGGGTATTCACATAGCAGGGTATTCACATGGCAGGGTATTCACACGGCAGGGTATTTACATGGCAGGGTATTCACATGGCAGGGTATTTACATGGCAGGGTATTCACACTGCATGGTATTCACATGGCAGGGTATTCACATGGCAGGTTATTCACACTGCAGGGTATTCACATGGCAGGGTATTGACACTGCAGGGTATTCACACGGCAGGGTATTAACATGGCAGGGTATTCACCTAGCAGGGTATTCACACTGCAGGGTATTCACATGGCAGATTATTCACACTGCAGGGTATTCACAGGGCAGGGTATTTACATGGCAGGGTATTCACATGGCAGGGTATTGACACTGCAGGTTATTCACACGGCAGGGTATTCACATGGCAGGGTATTCACACTGCAGGGTATTCACATGGCAGGGTATTGACATGGCAGGGTATTCACACTGCAGGGTATTCACATGGCAGGGTATTCACATGGCAGGTTATTCACATGGCCGGGTATTCACATGGCAGGGTATTCACATGGCAGGGCATTCACATGGCAGGGTATTCACACTGCAGGTTATTCACATGGCAGGGTATTCACATGGCATGTTATTCACATGGCAGGGTATTCACATGGCAGGGTATTCACATGGCAGGGTATTCACACTGCAGGGTATTCACATGGCAGTGTATTCACATGGCAGGTTATTCACATGGCAGGGTATTCACATGGCAGGGTATTCACATGGCAGGGTATTCACACTGCAGGGTATTCACATGGCAGGTTATTCACATGGCAGGGTATTCACATGGCAGGGTATTCACATCCTGACTGCATCATCCCGTCCGTTGTTCTAGAAGCAGAAAGGAGACACACAGATGTATAGAAATGCTTTTTAAAGTGTTGTCGACGGAACCTTCTGGGTTTGTAAAGACACACGTCTGAATGAGCCGATTTGAGGTCCCTGGTCTCTCACAAGGAGACAAACATCTCCATCTGAGGGCACTAAACAACGCTGACTACCAGAAGTGCAGTTATCGATTGTTGACTTCAGTTGCCAGACAGGATAAAATTGGTCTTTCTTATTTACACAACAGAGGCAGACTATGCACAGTGATGTATGCTCACACACACACACACACACACACACACACACACACACACACACACACTGCTATCTGGAGCGGATCAGTAGTAAAGAGCAAATGCCCAACTTGTGTGTGAGTGTGGGAGTGGGGCCATCTATCCATGTTGTGATTAGATAGGTGGAGAGAGGGTGCTGATTTGAATAAAGGGGAGGGTCTGGAGGCACTTGAGAAGGTGCCAAACGCCTAGGGACCCAGCGGACCCCGACAGAAAGCTGGGCACCCGGGAGACAAAGCAATCGCCTGGGAGCGACTAACACCTGGGTCACGAGTGACATTCAATCCATCTGTCAAATAGAACGCACGGTGGGACAATGGGGTCGGAAATACGAACGGAGAGCCAATAAAAACAAACCGGAATGATGTCATTTGACTGTTCGGCTAAGTGCTCAGTGGCAAATCTTTAGAAGAAACCGAACCCTGTCTGCTGTGAACTGTTCCTTTGATCCGGTCCGTTCTGGTTTGACGAGTGAAAGGTGTAGAAAGATGTAGAAAGGTGTAGAAAGGTGTGGTCAGACATAATTCAAGCCAATATAACAAACAAACCCCCGGTGTCTAACTACATCGTGTTGTTATATTAGTGGTGGATGTGTCACTCACACACACACACACACACGTCTGTCCCCGTCTCCCCAGTGAAACCAAAACACACATAATATGTGGTGTCGTGTAAGATTAGAGATTGCTCCAAAGTGTGTCTTTAGAAGGAGATGATGGGGTCTGTGACCTTCCCTGAATGAAAGTTCTCTGTGATTTGTATAGCACAGTGGTAGTGTTTGGGACAGGAGAGTGGGAGGTCTTGTAGACTCAGTGGTCTGTGTTTCCTAAATCAAACCCGGGCTTATCATCTCAGCTCAGGTACCGTGGTTAATGTAAGACACTGGACGTTACCGTGGTTAATGTAAGACACTGGACGTTACCGTGGTTAATGTAAGACACTGGACGTTAAGACTCTCAAAGAAAATTAATACTTAGAAGATTAATACGAAATGCAAATGACTCGGGGATGGTGTGTCTGGTCTGTTTCCATAAGTCAAAAGATGTGTTTACATTTGTCTGAGTAACCGTCAATTATTCATCAATTTGAAGGAGTCTGAGGAGGTGGAAGGGGAGGTTGAAGATGCAGGGGTGGGGTTTGAGGAGGTGTTAGGGGAGGTTGAAGATGTGGGGGTGTGGTTTGAGGAGGTGGGAGGGGAGGTTGAAGATGTGGAGGTGGGGTTTGAGGAGGTGGGAGTGGAGGTTGAAGATGTGGGGGTGTGGTTTGAGGAGGCGGGAGGGGAGGTTGAAGATGTGGAGGCGGGGTTTGAGGAGGTGGAAGGGGAGGTTGAAGATGCGGGGGTGGGGTTTGAGGAGGTGGAGGGGAGGTTGAAGATGTGGGGGTGGGGTTTGAGGAGGTCGGAGGGGACGTTGAAGATGTGGGGGTGGGGTTTTCAGGAGGTGGGAGGGGAGGTTGAAGATGTGGAGGTGGGTTTTGAGGAGGTGGGAGGGGGGTTTAAGATGTGGGGGTGGGGTCTGAGGAGGTGAGGGGGGTTGAAGATGTGGGGTGTGGGGTCTGAGGACATGGGAGAGGAGGTTGAAGATGTGGAGCTGGGGTTTGAGGAGGTGGGAGGGGGGTTGAAGATGTGGGGGTGGGGTCTGAGGAGGTGAGGGGGGTTGAAGATGTGGGGGTGGGGTCTGAGGACATGGGAGAGGAGGTTGAAGATGTGGAGCTGGGGTTTGAGGAGGTGGGGGGTTGAGGAGGTGGAAGGTTCCACAAAAGTGTTTCTGGCACAGGACTGCCAGAGGCTAATGGCATTAGCTTTAGCATGCCAGCATTCAGTATTGTATTGAAGCAACCACTTTAGACCACCTATTTATGTATTCCCATTAACAGACCATTGCTGCTTCTGGCCTCGTGCATTGTGTTTGCACATTAGCACTTACAGTAATTAAATGATCGCCAGATGTCAGACTTAATATTTACCTAAGATTTATTAACTGATCACTAGATGTCAGACATAATATTTACTAGCTGTTCACCAGATATCAGACATAATATTTATTAGCTGTTCACCAGATGTCAGCTATAATATTTACTGACTGATCACCAGATAACAGACATAATATTTACTAGCTGATCACCAGATATCAGACATAATATTTACTAGCTGTTCACCAGATATCAGACGTAATATTTACTAACTGTTCACCAGATGTTAGATGTGATTTTCAGGCTTTTCTGTGGAACTGAAGGTTCCCTGTAAGCCTTATTTACATCCCTCCCAGAGACCTGGCACACATAGGGCCAGGAGTCGGGTGAGAACGGAGAGACTGGCTAAGTGCCCCTGTGGTACAGTATTGTCTTTCAGTGCCATTAACTTTTCAGCAGTAAGCAGGTTTCTGTCGCCACTGACCAAATTGCTTTAAATGTGTAGCAATTACACGGTCCAGGCTGGTACTTAAAGGATGAGGAAAGCATAGTTTCTGTAGTACGGACCATTGTAATGGGATTAATGGAGAATCGCATTAAAGAAGGACCGCTCTGTTACGAGGAGAGGAGATTAGTTTCCCAATGATATACAGTACCTAGCCAGTTGGCCCAGATGTTAATGACTAGATTACCCTTTTCTAATTAACCAATCTGAAAGGGTATGTTAATAATGCATAAAATCACAGGGGTAGGCTGCGCTTTCTTTTTTATTACACCCCCCCGTCCTTTCCGTTTTTTTCCTCGTCCGAGGGAACGGCGGCGGAGGCTGGCGACGGGCGCACCTTCTCGTTATTCACGGTCTGAGGTAAAATGTGTTAGCCGGAGGCTTTAACATAGATTTAGCATGTTTAAGCCGCGCCGTGCTTATCAGGGAAGCCACGCGGTTCTGCGCCTTTGATATATTTGCGGCGTGAGGCGGTCAGGGTTTGAAAATCAATGAGCAGGTCCTCGTTTCATTGCGGATCGGCGCGATTCCGTCGTCTGGCCACGTGCCGGAAATAACCGCTGAGGGTCTCGTCACTTGGGTGAGTCACACGAACCGCCCGGGTTAGTGAACCCGTTTAAACCGGACGTGTTCACCGGCTGCGTATGGCCGGAATCTGTCCGACGGAACCAGAAGTTTTATGGGTGGAATAATATGACCGACATTACAACATGACAGGACATTTTCTCGCAGTTAAAAAATGTGCAATCCAACAGCTCTGGTACTTTTCTCCCAGGAGTGGCTGTCTGGCGTGTCTGTGAGTGTGTCTGTGTGTGTGTGTCTGTGTGTGTCTGTGTGTGTGTGTCTGTGTGTGTCTGTGTGTGTCTGTGTCTCTGTGTGTGTGTCTGTGTGTGTGTGTGTGTCTGTGTGTGTGTGTGTGTGTGTGTGCCTGTGTGTGTGTGTCTGTCTGTGTGTGTGTGTGTGTGTGTGTGTGTGTGTGTGTCTGTGTGTGTGTGTGTCTGTCTGTCTGTGTCTGTCTGTCTGTCTGTCTGTCTGTGTGTATGTGTCTGTCTGTGTGTCTGTGTGTGTCTGTCTGTGTGTGTCTGTCTGTCTGTCTGTGTCTCTGCTGTCACACAACCTGACAGTTTTCCTCAGTAGCGTCGTGACCTTGTGAGGTGGTCGTCCAGGCGAGAGAACAACCCAGACGGCTTGTGTCCACGGAGAGTGTCTCGACTGTGCCGGGCCCTGGACCGTAATAGCGTCTATCGACCCGAAACAGTCTAAAATACACAGCTGAAACGCCCGTCGAGCCGGTTGCCTGGTCTATAAAGCTCAAGCAGCGGTGGGAACTCGGGGGAGCCAATGAAATCATCTCACAAATCTCGTTAGGAGGCGGCGGTTACCGCAGACGGCGCTCTGAACTACCGGAGATACAGAGAGATTTGCTTGTTTGTTTTCCTTTGCAACTTTTAGGTGTAGCTCGTGGGCTGTGATGTATATTTGATGAGCGCTACATTCTCTCCATAACGGACAGGGTTCTGCCGTGCTGCTCCGTTCCAACTGTTCTGTCGATCCTGTGCATTATTTACGTTTTCCAGAATATTCTAGAAAAACCCACCGTCGGGGCATGAGTTTCGGATTCACAGATAAGTTTCGTCACAGAAACTGGGGAGAAATATATTATAGTTCAGATGATATAGTTGTTATGTTATAGTTTGTTTGTTTCCATGTTATATTTGATGTGTTTTACTTAATCTTGACAGTGTTTCTTCCATTGCTCACAGTGACATTGTAACTGATATTTGCACAACTATAAGTAACATTTGCACTAACAGTTCTAGACTGCTGGAACTACAGGTAGAGGAACTACAGGTCCAAGAACTACAGGTCCAGGAATAACAGGTACAGGAACTACAGGTACAGGAACTACAGGTACATGAACTACAGGTACCGGACCTACAGGTACAGGAACTACAGGTCCATGAACTACAGGTCCAGGAACTACAGGTACAGGAACTACAGGTACAGGAACTACAGGTACAGGAACCAGGTACCGGACCTACAGGTACAGGAACTACAGGTCCATGAACTACAGGTCCAGGAACTATAGGTACATGAACTACAGGTACAGGACCTACAGGTACAGGAACTACAGGTACATGAACTACAGGTCCAGGAACTACAGGTACATGAACTACAGGTACAGGACCTACAGGTACAGGAACTACAGGTCCAAGAACTACAGGTCCTGGAACTACAGGTGCAGGAACTACAGGTACAGGAACTACAGGTACAGGAACTACAGGTACAGGAACTACAGGTACATGAACGACAGGTGCAGGAACTACAGGTCCAGGAACTACAGGTCCAGGAACTACAGGTCCAGGAACTACAGGTACATGAACTACAGGTCCAGGAACTATAGGTACATGAACTACAGGTACAGGACCTACAGGTACAGGAACTACAGGTACATGAACTACAGGTCCAGGAACTACAGGTACATGAACTACAGGTACAGGACCTACAGGTACAGGAACTACAGGTCCAAGAACTACAGGTCCTGGAACTACAGGTGCAGGAACTACAGGTACAGGAACTACAGGTCCAGGAACTACAGGTACAGGAACTACAGGTACATGAACGACAGGTGCAGGAACTACAGGTCCAGGAACTACAGGTCCAGGAACTACAGGTCCAGGAACTACAGGTACATGAACTACAGGTACATGAACGACAGGTACTGGAACTACAGGTCCAGGAACTACAGGTACAGGAACTACAGGTCCAGGAACTACAGGTAGGGAACTACAGGTACAGGAACTACAGGTCCAGGAACTACAGGTACAGGACATCTCGTCATCTTTTGGATGATGCAACAGTATAACTGTCGTCATGCTCATCCAGCCTGAGTCGTGCAGGCAGAACACATAAAACCACAACCAGTCTAGCCGGGACAAGAGTTTTCCCTTTCCCGAGACATACGAGGGGTTTGAACAACCAGGCAGAGGGGCATTCGTTAAAAGCCCGGGCCATCCTTAACCAGCGCTTCCTGTAAAGTGCCCCTGGGGATTCATCGTGGCAATTATGTTCTGGAGCTGCAGAGACTTCTCCAGTGAGACCCCATGTAGATGCTCTCTGCGAAGGAGGGGCTCTAACGCAGTAACCCGGGTAACATGATTTAAGAAAGGACTGGGGAAACTGTAGCTCTGCATGGTCACTCTGCCGAGACGGGTGGGTGGATGGATGGTTGGGTGGGGGGGGCGAACACTGATGGGAGGGACCAGGGGCCCAACAGGGCCCACAGTATTAGATTACAGATGAATATGAAAGGATGTAGCAGGAACTGTATAAGCTTAAGCTTTTAGTTGTAATCTGCATGACATAAGACCGAGTGAGTGTGGGAGGACAGGGGAGGGGGGAGGTTTAGGGGAGGAGGTGGGGGGGGGGGGCTGATGTGTTAAGCCATTATCAATAGTTCCAGATAGAAGGGGCCTCTGACTCAGGTTCTGGCTGTGGGGGCTGGGATCCCGTGGCCTCGCTGCTCAAGAAGCGGAATTACAAAGAGGGACATTCAGCCAGGAATGTAACGGAAAGAAGGTTTTCTGTCAAAGACCGTCACTTCAGCTGAGTAATGCTAGGATTGACCATGCAGACCCTACACACTGACAACCCCCCCACCCCACCCACACTTTATATCTAAATAAAAATGTGGACAACAAATAATTCAATTGTCATTTCTGTATTATGCCAATTACATATTCCATTCAAACTTGTAATCAGGAAATACCGGCTGCCCGCGGAACGTTTTGTTCTAACCTCTGACCCGGAAAAAGAATAAACTCACTGACACAATTGTTTACCTGGTAACTGAACTAATAATGTTTTTAAACAGTCCTGGTCATGTTCCATCGTTATGTGGAAACTCTTGGATTCTCCCTCAGCAAGCAGGCTAAAACAATAGCATGCTATAGCTATAAAAACACACGTATTCCACTCAACTGGACTTAAGAAGTGGATTTAAGTTTGTGGAGTTTTCTGTGTGTTTTCAGGTAATGTGTTCATGCAACACAAATACCTTAAGCTGTGTGCAAACCAACAAAATGCAACAGAATAGCATTTTGGATTAGAATACACCATTAAAACTGAGTTATATGAACCAAATTCTCACTCTTTATATTGGACTAATATTGGAGGTTAATGTGTGTTTAATGGAGATTTAAGTGTAAACAGCGTTGGAAAACGGCTGTGGGGGTGTAAGTAAAAATGCAATATAAACGTTCAACGCGTGCAATTACTTCCCAACAAGGTTCCCGAACCTCGAAAACTGACCACAATCAAGCCAAGCAACTTCTGTAATTGCTCCCTAAGCAAAACCCGATTACCCAGTGTGCTTGGAGGCTAATCAGTTTGCTGTTAACACTAATGACTCCAGTGTTTATTTTTCCAAGCAGAGTTAAAAACATTCTTGCCGGCCAAGTTTGTCACACAATATCTTGCACATATTATATAGCTGGGTCGCTTCATTCGGGCGCTACGGTTTAAAGTCGTTATATTTTAATTAGAGTATATATAAAGTTATACTTAAATTCAGACTTACGAGCAGGTGTGCCGTTGTTGCCACGGCGATGTGCTAATCTATCACTGGATAACTGAAACAATCGATTTGTAAGAAAAGTGTCAGGAACTGACATGGTTTTAGCAGCTGTCTAACTGTATTCTTACTGCTGTGATTGAACTGGTAGCGATGTTTGCTGTGGGACAATAGGATTGTCACACTGACTCACAGCTTATATCCTTTCTTCTTCCTACCACGATCAGTTAGGTAAACCCAAAGAGATTTGGAAAGACACAATTTACATGTCCAACCTTGTTGATAACATAAAAAACACAAGCGCTGCATTTTTTATTCTTACATTAGCCAGCATAAGAACACCACTTTAGAACACCGCATTAGAACACCACTTTAGAACACCGCATTAGAACACCACTTTAGAACACCGCATTAGAACAGCACACTGTCATTGTAATGATGTGTCTCGAAAGAAATGCATGAGCTTGTCCATAACATAATGAGAACGCTGATAAGATAAGCTAGTGATATTGGTAACTTGTAAAAGGCTGGCAGCAGATATGGACACATGTAAATGTAATGCAATGCATTTGGTCTTTAGACTCGCGGAACCAGGACATAATTGCACTCTCAGTCTATGTGATGCAGATCATCCGTTCACTAGATTTAAAAACAACAGTGAGTGGAACTACACAGCATATTTCTGTCTGCAAATCAGCAGGTGATTGTGGGTGTGTGGAGTGCAAGGAACCAGGGAACCTCTGTGGGTTTCACGTTCACCAGCCTGCGTGCGATTGGAGCAGAGTAAAACCAGTAAACACCAGAGACAGGAGCTGTGAACGGATACTAAGGCTGTCTGGTTGCCAGGTGGGCCGCTTCAAGCCACAAAACAAATCAGCAGCTCCTCTGCTTTATTTATTTGGCCGACAGATACCCGGTCCAGCTTTAACCCTGTATGTAGAGACAGGACATTTATAGAAACCCGGTCCTGCTTTAACCCTGTATGTAGAGACAGGACATTTATAGAAACCCGGTCCAGCTTTAACCCTGTATGTAGAGACAGGACATTTATAGAAACCCGGTCCAGCTTAACCCCTGTATGTAGAGACAGGGCATTTATAGAAACCCGGTCCAGCTTAACCCCTGTATGTAGAGACAGGGCATTTATAGAAACCCGGTCCAGCTTTAACCCTGTATGTAGAGACAGGGCATGTATAGAAACCCGGTCCAGCTTTAACCCTGTATGTAGAGACAGGGCATGTATAGAAACCCGGTCCAGCTTTAACCCTGTATGTAGAGACAGGGCATTTATAGAAACCCGGTCCAGCTTTAACCCTGTATGTAGAGACAGGGCATTTATAGAAACCCGGTCCAGCTTTAACCCTGTATGTAGAGACAGGGCATTTATAGAAACCCGGTCCAGCTTTAACCCTGTATGTAGAGACAGGGCATTTATAGAAACCCGGTCCAGCTTTAACCCTGTATGTAGAGACAGGGCATTTATAGAAACCCGGTCCAGCTTTAACCCTGTATGTAGAGACAGGGCATTTATAGAAACCCGGTCCAGCTTAACCCCTGTATGTAGAGACAGGGCATGTATAGAAACCCGGTCCAGCTTTAACCCTGTATGTAGAGACAGGGCATGTATAGAAACCCGGTCCAGTTTTAACCCTGTATGTAGAGACAGGGCATTTATAGAAACCCGGTCCAGCTTAACCCCTGTATGTAGAGACAGGGCATTTATAGAAACCCGGTCCAGCTTAACCCCTGTATGTAGAGACAGGGCATTTATAGAAACCCGGTCCATCTTAACCCCTGTATGTAGAGACAGGGCATTTATAGAAACCCGGTCCAGCTTAACCCCTGTATATAGAGACAGGGCATTTATAGAAACCCGGTCCAGCTTAACCCCTGTATATAGAGACAGAGCATGTATAGAAACCCGGTCCAGCTTTAACCCTGTATATAGAGACAGGGCATTTATAGAAACCCGGTCCAGCTTTAACCCTGTATGTAGAGACAGGGCATGTATAGAAACCCGGTCCAGCTTTAACCCTGTATGTAGAGACAGGGCATTTATAGAAACCCGGTCCAGCTTTAACCCTGTATGTAGAGACAGGGCATTTATAGAAACCCGGTCCAGCTTAACCCCTGTATGTAGAGACAGGGCATGTATAGAAACCCGGTCCAGCTTTAACCCTGTATGTAGAGACAGGGCATGTATAGAAACCCGGTCCAGTTTTAACCCTGTATGTAGAGACAGGGCATTTATAGAAACCCGGTCCAGCTTAACCCCTGTATGTAGAGACAGGGCATTTATAGAAACCCGGTCCAGCTTAACCCCTGTATGTAGAGACAGGGCATTTATAGAAACCCGGTCCAGCTTAACCCCTGTATGTAGAGACAGGGCATTTATAGAAACCCGGTCCAGCTTAACCCCTGTATGTAGAGACAGGGCATTTATAGAAACCCGGTCCAGCTTAACCCCTGTATATAGAGACAGGGCATTTATAGAAACCCGGTCCAGCTTTAACCCTGTATGTAGAGACAGGGCATGTATAGAAACCCGGTCCAGCTTTAACCCTGTATGTAGAGACAGGGCATTTATAGAAACCCGGTCCAGCTTTAACCCTGTATGTAGAGACAGGGCATTTATAGAAACCCGGTCCAGCTTTAACCCTGTATGTAGAGACAGGGCATGTATAGAAACCCGGTCCAGCTTAACCCCTGTATGTAGAGACAGGGCATTTATAGAAACCCGGTCCAGCTTTAACCCTGTATATAGAGACAGGGCATGTATAGAAACCCGGTCCAGCTTTAACCCTGTATATAGAGACAGGGCATGTATAGAAACCCGGTCCAGCTTTAACCCTGTATATAGAGACAGGGCATGTATAGAAACCCGGTCCAGCTTTAACCCTGTATGTAGAGACAGGGCATGTATAGAAACCCGGTCCAGTTTTAACCCTGTATGTAGAGACAGGGCATTTATAGAAACCCGGTCCAGCTTAACCCCTGTATGTAGAGACAGGGCATTTATAGAAACCCGGTCCAGCTTAACCCCTGTATGTAGAGACAGGGCATTTATAGAAACCCGGTCCAGCTTAACCCCTGTATATAGAGACAGGGCATTTATAGAAACCCGGTCCAGCTTAACCCCTGTATATAGAGACAGAGCATGTATAGAAACCCGGTCCAGCTTTAACCCTGTATATAGAGACAGGGCATTTATAGAAACCCGGTCCAGCTTTAACCCTGTATGTAGAGACAGGGCATGTATAGAAACCCGGTCCAGCTTTAACCCTGTATGTAGAGACAGGGCATTTATAGAAACCCGGTCCAGCTTTAACCCTGTATGTAGAGACAGGGCATTTATAGAAACCCGGTCCAGCTTAACCCCTGTATGTAGAGACAGGGCATGTATAGAAACCCGGTCCAGCTTTAACCCTGTATGTAGAGACAGGGCATGTATAGAAACCCGGTCCAGTTTTAACCCTGTATGTAGAGACAGGGCATTTATAGAAACCCGGTCCAGCTTAACCCCTGTATGTAGAGACAGGGCATTTATAGAAACCCGGTCCAGCTTAACCCCTGTATGTAGAGACAGGGCATTTATAGAAACCCGGTCCAGCTTAACCCCTGTATGTAGAGACAGGGCATTTATAGAAACCCGGTCCAGCTTAACCCCTGTATGTAGAGACAGGGCATTTATAGAAACCCGGTCCAGCTTAACCCCTGTATATAGAGACAGGGCATTTATAGAAACCCGGTCCAGCTTAACCCCTGTATGTAGAGACAGAGCATGTATAGAAACCCGGTCCAGCTTTAACCCTGTATATAGAGACAGGGCATTTATAGAAACCCGGTCCAGCTTTAACCCTGTATGTAGAGACAGGGCATGTATAGAAACCCGGTCCAGCTTTAACCCTGTATGTAGAGACAGGGCATTTATAGAAACCCGGTCCAGCTTTAACCCTGTATGTAGAGACAGGGCATTTATAGAAACCCGGTCCAGCTTTAACCCTGTATGTAGAGACAGGGCATGTATAGAAACCCGGTCCAGCTTTAACCCTGTATGTAGAGACAGGGCATTTATAGAAACCCGGTCCAGCTTAACCCCTGTATGTAGAGACAGGGCATTTATAGAAACCCGGTCCAGCTTTAACCCTGTATATAGAGACAGGGCATGTATAGAAACCCGGTCCAGCTTTAACCCTGTATATAGAGACAGGGCATGTATAGAAACCCGGTCCAGCTTTAACCCTGTATATAGAGACAGGGCATGTATAGAAACCCGGTCCAGTTTTAACCCTGTATGTAGAGACAGGGCATTTATAGAAACCCGGTCCAGCTTAACCCCTGTATGTAGAGACAGGGCATTTATAGAAACCCGGTCCAGCTTAACCCCTGTATGTAGAGACAGGGCATTTATAGAAACCCGGTCCAGCTTAACCCTGTATGTAGAGACAGGGCATTTATAGAAACCCGGTCCAGCTTAATGTCACGATTGGTGTGGGGGCGTGGCTACACAGACCTTTCGGTGATTCACTTCCTTGTTTATGTTTTGTCACTCAGCTGTTTCTGATTGTATTCTACTGGGCTATAAAGGGGAGCTAACAAGTCACTCCTTGTTCAGCATTGTTTGTATGTCACGGTTGCTTTAGAGGTGAGTGGGGTTATTTACTGCTGTTGTCATCGTTGTTTAATATATACATTTAAGTCGCTATATGCGCATTTTGATTTCAACAGTTTAGTTTTTCGCCGTTCACGGTTTGTTTTATGTTGATTTACTTATAATAAAACGACTGAACGGATACCTGGCTCTGCATATGGCTTGCTACACCACACTACGCCGGTCAATCTATGACAGAATGCTGAACCCACAAAGAAGCCAGCGGAGCCAGCAGACGGTGAGTGGATTCCTCGGGGGGGCAAGCTATAGCGCCCCGAAGGATGAAGCTCACCGTCGCACCACGGAGCAGTGGGACTGGGGTAAGCCGGAGACGCCCGAAGAGGAGTATAGGCGCCTCCGTGCTTACTTCGGGTATGAGCCACCGATGCAGCTATCAGGGCCGATTACATCGGGTCCGCGGTCCCTCCCGGAGGAAGGCAAGAGGGCACCCCGAAGGCGTCCCAAGAAGGTTTTTGGGGGAGCTAAGGAGGTGTTCGGGAGGACCGCGGAGAGAGCACCCACGGTCCTGGTGCTGCAGGAACGGCCCCCACTGCTCCGGGGCTGCAGACAGGGGAGGGAAACCCCTGGAGCTACAGCCACTACCCCCGCCGTGGGAAGACCCTTTTCTGCCGCCGACGACAGGGACAGAAAACCCCCGGAGGGGTTGGATGATCAGCCCTCGGCTGTTATTAGGACGTGGTGGAGGACATGGCTGGAGCTACAGCCACAAACCCCGCAGTGGGAAGACCCTTTTCGGCCACCGACATCAGGGACAGAAAAACCCCCGGAGGGGTTGGATGATCAGCCCTCGGCTGTTATTAGGACGTGGTGGAGGACATGGCTGGATTTCCAAGAGCCAGCGCCTGAGATGGTCGCCACCACGCCTGCGCCCGAGATGGTCGCCACCATGCCAGCGCCCAAGATGGCTGCCGCCGTCACGCCAGCGTCCACGATGGCTCCCGCCGTCACGCCAGCGCTCAAGATGGCTGCCGTCGTCCCGCCAGCGCTCAAGATGGCTGTTGCTGTCACGCCAGCGCTCAAGATGGCTGCCGTCGTCCCGCCAGCGCCCAAGATGGCTGCCACCGTCACGCCAGCGTCCACGATGGCTCCCGCCGTCCCGCCAGCGCTCAAGATGGCTGGTGCCGTCACGCCAGCGTCCACGATGGTTCCCGCCGTCCCGCCAGCGTCCAAGATGGCTGCCGCCGTCACGCCAGCGTCCACGATGGCTCCCGCCGTCCCGCCAGCGCTCAAGATGGCTGTTGCCGTCACGCCAGCGCTCAAGATGGCTGCCGTCGTCCCGCCGGCGCTCAAGATGGCTGTTGCCGTCACGCCAGCGCCCACGATGGCTCCCGCCGTCACGCCAGCGCCAAGATGGCTGTCGTCGTCCCGCCAGCGCCCAAGATGGCTGCCGCTGTCACGCCAGCGTCCACGATGGCTCCCGCCGTCCCGCCAGCGCTCAAGATGGCTGTTGCCGCCACGCCAGCGCTCAAGATGGCTGCCGTCGTCCCGCCGGCGCTCAAGATGGCTGTTGCCGTCACGCCAGCGCCCACGAGGGCTCCCGCCGTCACGCCAGCGCTCAAGATGGCTGTTGCTGTCACGCCAGCGCCCAAGATGGCTGCCGTCGTCCCGCCAGCGCCCAAGATGGCTGCCGTCGTCACGCCAGCGTCCACAATGGCTGCCGCATCGCCGCCCACAATGGCTGCCGCATCGCCGCCCACAATGGCTGCCGCATCGCCGCCCACAATGGCTGCCGCATCGCCGCCCACAATGGCTGCCGCATCGCCGCCCACAATGGCTGCCGCATCGCCGCCCACAATGGCTGCCGCATCGCCGCCCACAATGGCTGCCGCATCGCCGCCCACATTGGCTGCCGCATCGCCGCCCACGAAGGCCGCGCCGCATCGCCGCTCACGATGGCCGCCGCCACGACTACGCTCACGATGGCCGCCGCCACGACTACGCTCACGATGGCCGCCGCCACGACTACGCTCACGATGGCCGCCGCCACGACTACGCTCCCGATGGCCGCCGCCACGACTACGCTCCCGATGGCCGCCGCCACGACGACGCTCACGATGGCCGCCGCCACGACTACGCTCACGATGGCCGCCGCCACGACTACGCTCACGATGGCCGCCGCCACGCTACGCCACGATGGCCGCCGCCACGACTACGCTCACGATGGCCGCCGCCCACTACGCTCACGATGGCCGCCGCCACGACTACGCTCACGATGGCCGCCGCCACGACTACGCTCACGATGGCCGCCGCCACGACTACGCTCACGATGGCCGCCGCCACGACTACGCTCACGATGGCCGCCGCCACGACTACGCTCACGATGGCCGCCGCCACGACTACGCTCACGATGGCCGCCGCCACGACACCGCCCACGATGGCCGCCGCCACGACTGCGCCCCCGATGGCCGCCACGACGGCGCCCACGATGGCCTCCGCCACCACGTCGCCCACGACGGCGGACTCTGAGCCGCACAAGATGGCGGACTCTCAGCCGCACTAGATGGCGGTCTCTCTGCCGCACTAGATGGCGGCCTCTCAGCCACCGAGGCCTTTTCAGGGCTGGACCTGCGGTCCTGGACTGACCCTTTTGGGTTTGACTGCGGGTTCTCTCCCTGTTGCTCCCTTGTTTTGGTTTTGTGTTTCCGTTCGGCTATCTGGGGAGCTAGCCTTTTAGTGGGGATACTGTCACGATTGGTGTGGGGGCGTGGCTACACAGACCTTTCGGTGATTCACTTCCTTGTTTATGTTTTGTCACTCAGCTGTTTCTGATTGTATTCTACTGGGCTATAAAAGGGGAGCTAACAAGTCACTCCTTGTTCAGCATTGTTTGTATGTCACGGTTGCTTTAGAGGTGAGTGGGGTTATTTACTGCTGTTGTCATCGTTGTTTAATATATACATTTAAGTCGCTATATGCGCATTTTGATTTCAACAGTTTAGTTTTTCGCCGTTCACGGTTTGTTTTATGTTGATTTACTTATAATAAAACGACTGAACGGATACCTGGCTCTGCATATGGCTTGCTACACCACACTACGCCGGTCAATCTATGACACTTAACCCCTGTATGTAGAGACAGGGCATTTATAGAAACCCGGTCCAGCTTAACCCCTGTATATAGAGACAGGGCATTTATAGAAACCCGGTCCAGCTTAACCCCTGTATATAGAGACAGAGCATGTATAGAAACCCGGTCCAGCTTTAACCCTGTATATAGAGACAGGGCATTTATAGAAACCCGGTCCAGCTTTAACCCTGTATGTAGAGACAGGGCATGTATAGAAACCCGGTCCAGCTTTAACCCTGTATGTAGAGACAGGGCATTTATAGAAACCCGGTCCAGCTTTAACCCTGTATGTAGAGACAGGGCATTTATAGAAACCCGGTCCAGCTTTAACCCTGTATGTAGAGACAGGGCATGTATAGAAACCCGGTCCAGCTTTAACCCTGTATGTAGAGACAGGGCATTTATAGAAACCCGGTCCAGCTTAACCCCTGTATGTAGAGACAGGGCATTTATAGAAACCCGGTCCAGCTTTAACCCTGTATATAGAGACAGGGCATGTATAGAAACCCGGTCCAGCTTTAACCCTGTATATAGAGACAGGGCATGTATAGAAACCCGGTCCAGCTTTAACCCTGTATATAGAGACAGGGCATTTATGTCCATGTTACACCCGTCTGGTACATTGTGGCAGGGGATTGGTCGTCTGCCTCCTCTCTCACAAATGGGAACGGATGGTAGATGTGTGTTATAGTATTTTCTCTCCTCTCTCCCCCCTCTCTCTCCCTCATTACCTGACCCCCCCCTCTCTCTCCCCTCTCTCCCTCCCTCTCCCTCTCTCCCCTCTCCCTCTCTCCCTCTCTCTCTCCCTCTCTCTCTCCCCTCTCTCCCTCCCTCTCCCTCTCTCTCCCTCTCTCTCTCTCTCCCTCTCTCCTTCTCTCTCCTCCCTCTCTCCCTAATTTCCTAACCCCTGTCCCTCATTACCTGACCCCCCTCTATTTCCTCTCTCTCTCTCTCTCTCTCTCTCATTACCTGACTCTCTCCCTCTCTCCCCCTCTCTCTCCCTCATTACCTGACCCCCCCCTCTATTTCCCCTCTTTCTCTCCCCTCTCTTCCCCTCTCTCTATCTCTCTCACTACCTGACCCCCCCCTCTCTCCCCCTCTCTCTATCTCTCTCATTACCTGACTCTCCCCCTCTCTCCATCACTGTCCACCCCCCTACTCCCGCTGTCTCCCAAGCGGAGGGTGAGGCAGCAGCCGTAAATGGACACCCATCCAGAGCAGGAATAGCCCGGGGCCCAGACCGGAGTAGAGGACACCAGACTGAAATGCAACCCCATCCCATGGACAAATACTCCAGGCCCGTTAACGGGGAACATTAAAACAAAAGGAGCTGATATAAGCTTTTGTAATAATAAATTTGCAGTAAATCGAGCGTCCAAGGGCACGTTTGTCTCAGAGCAATAAAAATGTATCCCGGCAAAGTATTCACCCCCCTGTCAGAGTACGGGGATGCTTGTGACCTGAGTGTTTGTTTGGCCATCACACCTTCAGGTCAGATGCACTATATATGTGACAGTGTTTGGTAGAATGATGAACCAGGACGTTCAGACCGTGTCCTGGGGGGAAGGGTCCACCTCATTAAGACAGCGAATCTCCAAGAGGTGTAAAATCTGCCCGGTCGCCTCCGTCACCACCGAACACGCTAATGTTCAGGCAAACAGTGTGCGGTGGCGTCGTGAGACCTTTCGCCGTGTCGACGACCCAGGTGCTATTCCCACGGCCATGTTATATTAGACCTTCGCCGTCGAGAGGAGAGGACGCGTGAGGAGACAGCCCAGCGTGTGGTCCCACTGAGTCTCTGAGGTAAACAGGCGGGTGAGGTAATGCTCTGGCAGCTGAAACTGCATGAGCAGTGAGAAGAGGATGAAGATAAAAAAAATCATTAAATGTGCCATATAAATACCTGCTGAAATAGCAACAGGGTTTGGAGGAAACAAGCCCGCGTGTTATTCACCAAGCCCCTGCGCTTAGACAGCTGTGACATTTCTCAGACATCCGCTTTAAGTAACCTGACAAATCGGTCAAATCGTCCGTCAGTCGTTCCGTCGTTCAGTTCTTTGGCGGGGGCCTTTGTATACTTGTCACGTACGGCGTTTGGCCATGACATTCTGGGTTATATGAATGATTTAAACGCTCAAGGGATTGAAAATTACTTTCTTTTGTCACCGCCGTTTCAGCCCCGTTTGCCTGGACGTTTGCCTCAGATGGTATCTCTGTCCGTCTCTCCCGAGCATTCAGGACTTCCATGTATTTATTTAAGGAGGAAATAGAAGGGACATTTCACCGGGTCACTAATTTCATTTCACCGTATAGGCACCAATGGCATTAGCTGGGAGCAGATATTTCAGAGGAACACAAAATCAATGTTTAGATTCTATTGGGAATTGCCCCGGAATCCATTAGTAACTATGACCAATAGGTCAGGTAAAGTAATAGCTAGATAAATGTTTTATTACAGATTTGCAAGCGGAGTTAATGGGAGGGCTAAAGCCGTGTAGTCACGCATTGGTCAGAATTCATCATCCCATAGTATATGGGTGTGACAGGGGAAGATACATGGACTCTATGACTTTAGATGTTGGCTGTATCTACCTGGTGAGAGTAGAGGCTTGTGGGTGGTGGTGAAAGATGTCAGATATCAAGAATCCACTTATATACTTAACATTCAGGATATCTTCTGTATAATATGCGGTTGTGATATACTTAAACATTGTTTTACAAATGTTATGCGTGATTTGTATTGGTTAATAAGTAGCATATGCAGTAAAACTGGGGACTTGACTTCTATATTAAATCGGGATGTTTATTCACGAACGACACACTCGTGTTATGTATGCTGTTAAGTAGGCTGTTAGGTAATTCGGGGGAACATAGCCTATTTCACGTAGGGTGAAATCTAAATGAGAACCTTATTCACAACTCATGTTGCTGCCAGGAGCCTTTATAGTTAATTGGTCACGCTATTTCTGTATGTCCACACGCTGCTCCCTTAAAATAAAGGAGGAACTGTTTGTCTGTGGTGTTGTTGTGGTGTTATTTCACACGTGTTTGTCCATAGCGACACAGGTCTCAGTAACATATTAAAAAGAATCGTGTCTTTAACTGTTTGTCACCCAATTAAACCCTGACAACAATAGTGTTTTATAACAATGACAGTGTACCTGTTTGCCAGATCAACTGCGATGCGAGCACTAAATATGCTAATTGGACATTAATAACTAATTCTAAGTCAATGCGGTAATTCTGAGTCAACATTTGAGCATGAGACAGACAGACACACTATAGGAGACCGGTCTCCGGTTACGGAACCCTTTTTAAAAAGGACGCACAATCTCCTCCAATCACATCGCACAGCGGTGGGAGCCGACTGGAGCCCACTTTGACATGTCTTAAAGCTACCGGGTCCTATAAGGCAATCGGGGGAGGTTAAGAAATCATAAACATTGGCGCATGTGTCAACACCAGTCTCAACCTGTCGATTTTATTCAATCTGATTTCACACTCAAGTTTACGTCCGTGTAGTTTGGCCCAATTGCAATGCTGCTATGTAATAATCACCATCACCAATGCATATTATGAAAAACAATCATTTTCATGCAAGTTTAATGAAGCCACTAGGCTGTCTTTGCCTACAAGGTATGCATCACACATTTTCGTCTGCAACATCTTTTCCAGATCACAAGTATAGCACATGCATTATATACTAATCACAAACCGAAAGGACAGTGATGGTGGTATGTAGTTGTTTATTAAAAGATGAGTCCATGAGAAATTCACACTTGGACTGTGAAATAACTACTGCCACAAATTCGTTAGCATCTCCCGGCATGTAGATATAGGTAATTCCAAAACTTGTATTCAAACAAAATCCATATGTCAGACCCACAGAAAAATAAACCATATCTGTCTTAAGTGCAATAAACAAAAATACAGGTTTGTGGTTAATGTTTAAGAAAAGAAGGCAGTATTCAGTTTAAAATAAAAAGTTTCATCTCATGAAACAGGGCTATGGAATGTTCTTTTTTGCTTGCTTGTTTGACTTAAACCAGACCACCCACAGGAACCTATGCCCTTAGCGGTACTTCAGTTGTTTGTTCAGAATATTGGTGTCAGCTTTACACAGTTTGTTGTTGTCAGATATGTGTAGGAGGTTTCCAATGTCCAAACGTGTGAGTGGAAATAACATTCAGATTGGCGTCTTTGTTTTTGCCCTTTAACACGTCACACCACATGGCCTCGCTGCTGTTGTTGTTGTTGTTGTGTATCAGTTCCAGCTGATTTGTTTATTCTCTGGCGCCGCAGACTTCCGCATTGTGACAGGTCACCACACAGACAGCGCACAAGGATGTTCTTCCATTACTTGCTACAAAAACGCCGATGGTCTGTATTTTAAGAGTAAATATTGCACAAAAAAATGAAGGGGAAAAACAGTATGTGCCGTAAAAAATACCAAAATCCAGTTTCACACCTGCGATTTGGGACCCACATATCATCAGTATGACAGACATAAACTCCTAACTTTACTATTTTACAGTACATGTACAATCTTGAAACTAGTCCCAGCACTGAGGTATGTTGCCCCATGGGTTATGCCATTGTATCGTCTACAAATACTCAACAAATCTGTTCTACAACTGTACAAAACCTTAAAATCCACAAGGCATTTTGATGCAAGTTTTAATTTAACTTAATCCTTAAAAACCAGGACTCCCTTGCATGCGAGGAAAACAAAACAAAAGAATAAAGGGAAGAAGTGCCTGAAACTCACTGAAAGCACAGTAAGAAAAATCCCTTTCAACTGTACAAAAATATGCCTGAAAATATCTTACTTTTCATTTAAAAAGATGAGGTCTGTAATGTATCAAAATGTCCCCACACGCACACGCATCCGCGTGAGGCGTAGGCTGCTTGTTTTTCACATCAGGAGGAACCAGGTACAAAAAAACAAACGGCACATAGAAATGACACAGAACCATTTTAAAGTAACATCCTGAACATGGCCAGGTCGCAGATGCCCTCTGAGTCAGTCCACAGTCCTGGTACGTGTTCAACTCCCTGCCGAGGATATAAGGATATGAGATGCATAGAAGTCCACAGATTTCTCCCCATTGCGGTCCGTTTCATTTGAACAGTAATTGCAGACCTACAGAAAAAAATCCATAAAACCCTGTCATGCTGCCCGAAAAACGTCTGCAGACTTGTTTTTGCTACAGACAGTACCGGCTTCATCATAAGCATCTATCTCCTCAAACCTCACCTGCACCTCCTCACCGGACCCCTAGAAGCCACAGAGGAGGTGGGCCGACGGGAACAACCTGGACGGGACATATGCTTTTATGTCTCCTCTGTTATACTCGGATCCGATCCATTTAGTAGGTGAACACCAAATCAGAGAAGTTGGCCTCCAGCCAGTCCCCTGCGATCATCTCACTGAGCTCCGGCGTACAATAGTCCGGGAAGTCAAAATGAGAGCCCAAGCTGCCCTCGCTGAACGAGTCCAAATCCTTATCCACCAGGGACAGGGAGAGGTTTCCTGAATTCTGGTCCGGCCCGTGGCAGCTCGGGGCGAAATTCAAACTCAAGTCGAACAGCAGGTCGTCCGCGTCCTCGCTGTTACTGGAAGACGTGGACACCGACCTAGAAGATGCTGATGAGAGGGACGCGGGGTACATGGAGCTCTGCTTGGTGATGCTCTTGTACTGGTAGAACAGCCTGCTCGGGGCCGCATTCCGATTCCGCACCTCCTCGTACATGCTCGTCCCCTCAGACTCTGCCGAGGAGGAGCTCAGAGTCGGGCTGGCGGGGACTTTCGCTGCAGTATACGGTCTCATCTGCTCCTCCTCGTCCTCCTGCTTAATCCGCATGCGGTACTCCTCCTCGTATCCGTCATCGTCATCGTCATCATCATCATCATCTGTGAGTTCACTTTTAACAGTCTTTATAACTTTGGGGAACACAGGATGGGTCTTGGTCTTCATTTTGGGGCATCTCTTACTTGCGCTCTTGGACACCTTTGCGCACGGTTTCTCCGGCGAGTGCGCGGACGCCTTTGCCCCATCCAGCTTGGGCTTCTTCTTGGGTCGGTACTTGTAGTCGGGATAGTCGGCCATGTGTTTGAGCCGCAGCCGCTCCGCCTCCCGGATGAACGGGACCTTCTCGCCGTCCCGGAGCATCTTCCAGCGCTTCCCCAGCCGCTTGGATATCTCCGCGTTGTGCATGTCAGGGCTCTGCTCCATAATCTTCCTCCTCTCGATTTTGGACCAGACCATAAACGCGTTCATCGGCCTCTTTATGTGACCGGTCGCCGTCTTGCACCAGTCCGGGTTTATCGGCACCGGGCTGCTGCACGCCGTGAACTCGCTCTCCTCGGAGTCGGTGGCCTCCTCCCGGGACACGCTGGTGTCGGCGTGCTGCACCATGGTCCTCCTTAGTGTCTCAAGCTTTCCTCTGCTCTCCCGGAGTTACAAACTGCCTTCTTAACTAGTTAGGCTGTTTCATGTCCGCTACGTCACCGGTGACTATCCAATCAGGTCCCCTGGACTCCGCCCACCGGGCTCGATGCGGTGCCTTAAACCCCTATTTCGCCCTCCCCTTATCGGAGGTGGGGTTTGGATTTGAGGTGGACGGGGTGGCAGAGGCTGTACACACTGTCTGCGCCTGTGCCGAGCGGAACAGGCATGTTTAACATGAGATCACTGTGCTGCCCGAGGACGAGCATATGCAGTGAGACGTGCATATGCAGTGAGACGTGCATATGCAGTGAGACGTGCATATGCAGTGAGACGTGCATGCAGTGAGACGTGCATATGCAGTGAGAAGTGCATGAAGTGAGACTTGCATGAAGTGAGACGTGCATGAAGTGAGACTTGCATATGCAGTGAGACGTGCATATGCAGTGAGAAGTGCATATGCAGTGAGAAGTGCATGCAGTGAGACGTGCATGAAGTGAGACTTGCATGAAGTGAGACCTGCATATGCAGTGAGTTGTGCATGCATGCAGTCAGACGTGCATGAACTGAGACGTGCATATGCAAGTCCGCGCGACTGTTACCGTGGAAAGTATACCCGGAGATGTACGCGCAGTATGCTGGTACGGATGTGCACGCCCGGCCTGGCACGCGTCCAGCAGAAATGTGTCCGTTCATACGGTTGCTGATGCTTTAGAACAGGGGTGGGCAAACTAAGGCTAAGGCATTAAAACAGTTTTGAGAGGAATTACAAAATAACTTTGCAGTCCAATTGTAATGTATCTGAATCTAAATTAAAGTTATTTAGATATAACACACGTCCAGTATATATGTTATGTGTATACATTTTAATTATTGCCCTTTTCTTGCTCAAAAATCATTTAGTATGAACAAATTACATAACAAATGTGGCCCTTCATATAATTTCAACGTGCTGATGTGGCCCCTGAGATGAAATATTTGCCCTCCCCTGCTTTAGAAGATATGCACACACTGAAGGTGGCGCTTGAACACTGGCTTGAGGGAATCATCAATGGACCACATATAGTGCTTATCAGTGAGGGGACACGATAATTCACAGTTATTACCTGGCAACAACCGTATCACACCTTTTCGGTCTGTGTTAAATGCCCACTGTCTCATGCCAAAGACGTGTGAACTATAATTATCTCATTAGTCCACCTGTTTTTATATATGCTAACTGGCATGTCTCTAATAATTCAAACTAATTCAGGCATTTGTGTTTTTTGTAACAATAGACCGGATTTGGGAAACACTAAACACTTAATATTAGACAATTTATAAATTAAGCAATCAAAAGATGCTTAATTTACATATTAGTCCAAAAGTGAAAACTGCTAATTTAATACTGGTCAGAACACAAATGTATTGTTTGTTGTGAACTTGGCAATAAAACAAATTTTATGTGTATTGTCCAGCTCATTGCTCTTTCACAGGCATCTATTTCCTCAAACCCTATGGTGTTCTCAATCCGGTCTGGAGGACCAACATGTGGATGTTCAGCCAACGAGATCCCTCCGCCCCCTGTTGAGTGAGCGGTCCAAATCCCGCTGCCTCCGTCTGGTAGCACCCGTGTTGTCAAACCAATCGGCTCTGAGTGGCACCAAGCAGTGCAATTGGAGGCTGCCGTCCGATAAGGCTTCATGCTTTCTCCCTCGTCCCCTAGAGGGCAATAACTTACCCTTTGGAACATCGCCCCCCCATCCTGCGCCTTGTCCTGAATGTAATTTAGTGTCTCTGGTGATTCAGACTGGGGAGAGGGTAGGGGGGGTGAGGTCCTGGCAGCAGACAGCGTTACTCGAGACAGAGATGCTGTTGAAATGCTTTAGCATGACCACTCTGTGCTAATCATGCTGTAATATATATGCTAAAGCATTTCAACAGCATATATATATATATATATATATATATTACTGGTATATATATATCTGGTATATATATAAATGCTAGGGTGCAGTCTGTTTCACGTAGCGTGCATGCGTCATTTGCTTGTTTTTTTCATTCTGGTTTTTAATTCAACCAATTGTTTTGTCATGCACTTTTATTACCAGATATATCTCAACACAGACACATTTTCCCACATACAATATGCCAGTGGCGCAAACAACATAGCAAGCATTATCAATACCCCTCCCCCATTATGTAATTATAGCCACTTTTTAAACCATATCTAGTCCTCGGCAGAAACTGTAGGCTACTTCCAAATGATTGGTAGAGTTTGATGAATGCATCACCCGCGAAGTACTCAGGTTCACTCTCGTCCATAGTCGCACACGGCCGGGAGAAATTAGAAAGATAGATCAAACGTAATCTCCTTGACACTATAGAAATACTTCGCCACGCAGCCCATATCTGGACCCACAATGCACCGGGCACGACGGATTCCTGCAGAACCGAGCGCGAGTCACGGCGCTTTATAATGGCAGCCGTGTAGGGCGGACGGCCCGCCCATTAGCATGGCTCATTATGGACTGTGAATGAGGTGCTGGTGTCACCGGTGGCAGGGGCGATGCGTCATCTCTGTGAAGCTCTCAGGGAGATAGCGTAGGAACACGGATATATACCGCGACAGGGAGACCGGTGGCAGTGACGTGTTCCTGGTAATAGTGACCAATGATGAAGCCTAATGATCTGTGAAACTATACTAGAAGCAATGTGTCCCTGTTGTTAGCTTTAACCATACAAATCACAAAAAGTTAAATACGTTTTCTTATTACATGATTTCAAACGCTGCGTGCATTTGCTACTTTTGTGTTCTCGGGAGGGCGAAGATGAAACGTGTTCGCTACGAAGCAACGGAGAGTTAACCGCAGGGAACATCTCTGTGTGGGAACCATGAACGTTCTTTTGAAAAGAACAAATATATATCCCCCCGTTCTTATCTGGGGGTCTTCCGAAGCAGCTGCCGGTCTCACAAAAGAGCACCGGATCAATACTAACCCAGACCGGTGGCTATCTGATGCTAAAATGCAAAGTGCCCATCTACCCTTTATAGCCTCCAGACAGGTAGATGCTTCTGTGAGGCCCTATCTGATGGCTTCACAATGGGAGTATTAGGGGAGGGGGGGGTGGCTGGTACATTTAACAGCTCACTTGACAGACACATTCTTGAATATTCAACTTAATTGAAAGGGCAGAATGTTTATTACTGTGCGCGGCGTGAATGGCGTGTTTGCAGGCCACTGCATGTTAATCCGACGGTATGCCTGAGTACCCTGTTAGGGTATTCATGTCTATTAAAAAGGACACACGTGATGATGATGAAGATTTGCTGAAAGAACAGACCGTCCACGTTGTTTTTGCCAGATCAAAATATAGCAGGCCAGTCCAGCTGCTTAGCATAAGTCACAATATCTGTGGCTAATTGAATTCTTAGTTCTCCTCAGTCTCCCTGGAGATAACAGAAAAACATCTCACACTGGGAGGGGTCTGAGTGAACTTGGGTTGGCACGTCAAGAGCCTGGCTCAAGGGCAGCCTTCATTTTTTCCTGTGTCGTTGTGTAACATTGCCGTCTGGACGCAGACGCATCTCCACCGCGTCGTCTTCTCTGTGTGGACCTCGCCGGTTTCAGCCCTCTCCCGAGGTCCGGTCGCTGAGCAAACACTTGACAGTGAAGTGCCCTGTCCTGAAGGCAAACAGCTGACACTCGGCCCTGAACACATAAACTCCGCGCAGGTCTGGAATCCGCGGGTCGCTCAGAAAGCGCAGACGACAACGTAAACAATAATATATAATAATGATTGAATGCCAGTGCTTCTGCGTTGGGGGGGGGTGGTTCTTAGCGCGATCACTCGTACCGTGAGCCACAGCTGGAATTCACTTGGAAAACACACTGAGGTTCCTGTTTCACCGTGCAGCCTTCACTTACATGACATCGGCTAAGCTCTAACCAGGCGGGGGGGAGGGGCGTCTGGAAAGGGCTGAGGGAGATGGTGAGGTCATCGTAGTCCTAGCTTAAAGGCCCAGTGCAGTCCAATACGTGATCACCTCCTCTACTGACGACGCGTCCACACTACAATGTCGAAACAATATTAGGGACGTCTTCCAATCTTAGCCCTCAGGAGGGTTTCAGGAAATACTTTAATAGACCAATGACAGTTCTGGGTGAGAGGGTGGGCTTAAAGCTGTTCGATCATCCAATAACGGAGCTAATTATCTTTACATTTGCTCAATAACACTCACACGTGACCGTAATGCATCACAAGGGCCACAGGAAGCTCAGGTAGGTTAATGATTACAGATACGTGTCGGAGGTTCTCCCCCCCCCTCAATTTAATTAGCGCACGCCGTGTTGGTTTTAAAATTAAAACGCAGGACTGCGAGTTCCTAAGCATGTTGTCACGTCACCTGTCGTCAAACCCCTTAAGGCGCGCCTGCCGAGCTCCTCGTTATAAATCAGTATTAGAAACGTTCCGTATTGTACGGCGGACGACGTGTGTATGCTGTGTGTTGGGCTAATAAACACTCGCTGGGAATCCCTCTGGGGCCTCTGCAGGGAGCTCTGGGTAAAGCAGTGTTTAATGAGAGCGTGTTTAGTCTGGAGAAAGGGACAAACGCTGACAGATTGTTAGACTGCAGGCCAGACCTCCCCCGTTGTCTCCTTCTCTTCTGCCTTTCTCGGATTATTTTGGGAAAACAAGAGAAAGGACTGCTGACATTTTAGGATACGTTTCTGTTGTGTGGACTGGTTAACACAGCTAGCGTTCGCCGGTCTTAACGGTTCAGTCGTTCAGCAGGCAGAACACCTCGTTTAAATTGCCTTTAAGGTTGTTATACATAGAAAGATTGCTGTCCAGTAGTGGGAGACGATGACATGTGATATGTTTATGACACCCAGGGGCTGCAAACGATGATTTCTCAGAAGTGCCAGACTGTTTTCTAGCGCAGTGGCGAGGCCAACCAGCCCAGGCCCGTTATCCACGGTCAGATAAGATTGTGTTCGACACAGAAAAGTCAGGGCTTGTTTACATTACGTCACATTTTCTCAGACTCGAAGAAGACTTATTTCGCCGTGTAAACGTGCAGATTCGAGGCTCGCGCCACCGTTGGAGCTATTGTCACGTTCCTACACACTCCTCGTTTTTTGAACAGACCCTCCCAGGACATTTGCGTGGTGTAAAGTGTGAAGACAATTCTGTCAGAGCTGTACAGGGTTTTTATAACATCAACAAGTCTGCATTCTGTTTGTCGAGAGTTAAAACGTGGTCTCAAATGCACTTAGTTACTCTGAGGCATATTCTGTGCTTAGATGTTTTACTGGTGTATGAGCTTTTCTCCACAAGACAGTTCAAAGCAGTCTCGCAGAATCTATGGCATTGGGGCTCAGGCCCGGCAGAAAGATTGGTTTATGCTCCAAGAATTTTCCTGATGACAAATGACCAAAATGCAATTTACATAATATCTAAACACTCATTCACACAAGATAATGAGATACTCTCGGTGGATCTGAGATATATATAGATATAGGGCTTCATCACATGCAAGTGCTACTCTTTGACCCCGTGACCTGGAAGGACTATACACTCACTGAATATGTTGTTCACTTGATGCCGTCGAACAAGTGCTGTCGCTGGTGATCGTAGAAAGTGTGAGGTGCTTTTGTGTGAGACTTTTTTAGTTGCTTCCCATGACAAAATAATTTCTCTCTCTGATTCTGTTAACCCACAGAGCAGGAAACGTTGTTGATTCATGTTAACACTAAGCTCTAAATATATATATATATTTTTTTGCTATTTGTTGGTATCAAGCGTAATGTATTTTACAGCACAGGATTATGATACGGTCGATATGGAACTCCACTCTGCCTCCAGCGTTCAGGTTCTACCATCGGAATTAGCAGAGTAGATCCGGATTCTCTGGGATCTGTATTCGGAATTCCCAGACAACGCTGAGCATGTCACCTCAATCAGAAAATAGCGGAACATTTCAATTGAGCTGAAACACTGAATGCTGGTCTAAAACAAAAACAAAGAAGTAAAAAGACCCCCCCCCCTCCGCTCCAGAACCTGCTATCTCAGCCTTTGAAAAACAATAACACTGACCCAGAGGTCAGACAAACACCTTAAAAAAGAAGGACAATCTGAGCATTCAGTCATGTTTGAACGGCGACCTGATAAGTTATCAGCGCCAGATATGCTCTGGACGGGGCACCAAGGAGAAGTCTCGTCCGTGTGCTGTGACTGAAAGACAATCGATGTGACGGCGTCCCAACTCACGCACGCGCCGCCAAAAGGGCTCTAAAAAAGCTCCTGTTTATCAAAACCGATATCTGGTTTCAGACCAACTGTATATTATTCCATTACTCTGTGATTAAAAACGGGAAAAGTGACAATAAAGTGAACATTCTGACCACTCACAGGTGAGGCGTGTAATGTAGATCCTATCCTAACAAGGGCAAGTGTAAACGTCTGGGTAGATTTGATGGTAGGCGAACAATCTGTTCTGGTTGTCAATGTGTTGGAGGCAGGAGAAGAGGTCTTCAACTGTGCTACATGACTTATGCACATATAGGCCAGGGTTTTTCACCTTCCAGTATGAGAGCCCTTCGGCGAACATGTCCTCTCCGCTGTCTCTAACTTCCCGTCTCATAAGTATTTCTCAGGCAACGCTTCGTTTTATGACGGCGATCTCCGTCTGAACCGTCGAGGTCATTGGCGGTGAGCGAAGGAAGGAGAAGGCTAAGAGCATTTCAAACCACCAACAAAAAAAACGATTTACGTTTTGGCAATGTTTGTTCTAAACCGGACAAACGCCCCCAGTTAAAAGACCTCATTCTGACTCATTTAACAGAGAGGGTGAGCGGGTTACAGAGGAGAGATGTGTGGAGGTTGATTCGACAGTATGTTACGGGTGAACAGATTCATGAGAAACACATCGCGAAAACCTAGCATGACACGCTAGCTGGTAGTTGTTAGCTGATCGAACCATCATCAGTCAAAGGCAATAAGCGTTCGTTGACTTTTCGCTAATATTTTTTTGCCGTCTAAGAAATCGCTTGAGATTAGAGGTGTAACGAAGTCAGTTGACGAAGGATGGACGCGGAGCTTTTAAAAGTCACAACAGCGTACGAGTGAGTGTGGATTAGCACTCTTATGCTACAGGCGTCCTCTTTGATATCCACGTGCTAATCTCATTACACGTGTCAACCGAGCAGACATGACAACTCAGTTTAGCTGGATTCCACTTCCTGCTCCTTTATCTGATTAGCCCGCCCCCTCTCCCTGTGTCTCTCCACAAATGAAAACACGTGAGTGTTTTTCAGGATCCGACAGGGAAAAAAGGCGATCGGCTCGGTTAACTTTTGATCATTTCAACTCCTGACAACGGAAATTGCTTAAACATGAATGTGTTTTCCTTGCAAATGTGTTCAATGTGACCATGCACTGTTTAAGGCTGTAATGACCCAAGAGGCTTGTAGTCCCTGCTCTGGGCTTTTTAGTAGCACTAAACATCTGTGTTTAATAAATATTCACATTTCATTTTTTTTCTTTTGCGCTGTTTAATGTACGACTCTGTCGAGTGAAGAGAAGGGCTCCGGGTCTTGGCTGTTGATTCTTAGGCCGTAAAGAGATCCACAAACTTAGGAATTCCCATCTCTATCCGTAGAAGTTTAAACAAAAACCATGTTGCTTCATGTGCAAGTTAACCGCTTATTGTTTATGAATTAATAATATAAATCCGACCTAAAATAAATAAACGCCTGTCTACACAGTGGCAGAGCCAATCCACAGTAGTGCACATAATAAATTAGTAAATCGTTCACCGACAATCGTATTCCATACAAAAGCTCCCTTTATTCCCGACTGGCCGGAGAAGAAGAACGGGAAAAATATCCCCAGGAATCGTTCCTGAGCTGTTTGAAGTGACAGGCTGATTGCATAAATATTACATTGGCTTGTAAACTCAACACATGGCCTCATCATCTGAAAGGCTAGAGATCTAGAACTTTCCCGAGCAACCTCCCGGGCCAGAAAGGCAGCTGCACATAGAGTTCCCTAACAGCTTCTGACTGTCGAATCTAGTACAGTATCTATATGTTTCAGATTATCCCCGGCTGTCTATCAATGGGCAAAGCCTAATCTTTCCGCTGGGGCGACGTTCTGTTAGATTCTAAAGCCGGAAGACAGGCGACCACTTAATCGCACGTAATCCTGCCGGTCACATTTCGGGGTTGACACCGGAGGACCATATCACCCCAATTAGTAGTAGCCCTGGCTTTAAAACCTCTCATTAGACCACAAGACCAAACTGTCAGTACTCAAGTTGAGACTGTGACCGGGTCCCTGTGGTGGGCAGCCCTACAGAGAACATGTACGGTGACAAACACACACACAGACCGACTGCACACACACACACACACACAATGTGCAAATACGTAAAGTTTAATGGACTTTCTATATGCAATTGTCAGTGAAGCAGACCGGGGATAAGACAGACGGCTTATAGGCTGACGTGTGTGACACTCTGAGCGGAGGGAGAGCTGTTTCAGATGGAAAATACCACGGGTGTTACACTCTATAAGGCACAGGCAGAAATACATGTGGATTTCACCCGTTAAGAGTGGTACACTCAGGTGTTGCGTTAACGATTAAGGTATGCATGAAGGTATGCACGAAGGTATGCATGAAGGTATGCATGAAGGTATGCATGAAGATATGCATGAAGGTATGCACGAAGGTATGTACGAAGGTATGCACGAAGGTATGCACGAAGGTATGCATGAAGGTATGCATGAAGAAATGCATGAAGGTTTGCATGAAGATATACATGAAGGTATGCACACAGGTATGCACGCAGGTATGCACGCAGCAGGTATGCACAAAGGTATGCACGATGATATGCACGAAGGTATGCACGAAGATATGCACGAAGGTATGCACGAAGATATGCATGAAGGTATGCATGAAGATATACATGAAGGTATGCACACAGGTATGCACGCAGGTATGCACGCAGCAGGTATGCACAAAGGTATGCACGATGATATGCACGAAGGTATGCACGAAGATATGCACGAAGGTATGCACGAAGAAATGCATGAAGGTATGCATGAAGATATACATGAAGGTATGCACACAGGTATGCATGCAGCAGGTATGCACAAAGGTATGCACGATGATATGCACGAAGGTATGCACGAAGATATGCACGAAGGTATGCACGAAGATATGCATGAAGGTATGCATGAAGGTATGCACGAAGGTATGCATGAAGGTATGCACCAAGGTATGCACGAAGGTATGCACCAAGGTATGCATGAAGGTATGCATGAAGGTATGCATGAAGGTATTCTTGGACATGTGTATGTTATACTGTGTCCGTCAATGTGGTATTCGGATGCAGTAGTCACCCCCTCTAGGTGCAGCATTTGATGAGCATTATGAGCAAAAAAATATGACTGAGGTCACGGATGAACATGAGTGACAGGTCGTTTTTTCAGAGGTAACGATAAAGACGGGACCTCAAAACGGAATTCTAATCTCTATCGTAGGGGTCATACGTGCCGGCATATCTCTGTTCTACATGTCTATAGTAATGCAACGAGGGGTCACGAACCAAAGAACGACGTCCAGAGCCCGGGCGATTGGCAGTCGGAATGGACAAACCAGAGGGATGACTTTTAAATCAAAGCACCCATTCAGCGCTAATGAAAAGGATTTAACGTAAATCACCGCGCGGGAATAATCTGTTAGCGATAATGTATTCCAGTGGACACGTTTAACCTTAGTTGTGCAATTCATTGTGCTTTAGATTAACACGGGATGGAACTTAAGTGAACTGCCTGCTGGGAATTATGTCGCGGGGCCTCGTTGTCAATCACCGGACTGTGGCTCCCCACTTAAGACGCGGAGGAACAGAATAACGCTCTCCATAATGCAGGACGTCTCGCGCCCGTTCACCGTTCCTCCTCGCCCTCCCAAGACGGTTAACTCTTCATTAGCCAAATTGAAGGCATCCGTCACATTTGGCTTCTGCCACATCGTCGTGACCTCCACCTGTCAAAACATTAATGTGCGCCGCGCCAGTGATGGATGGACGGCCCCGGAACGCCGGCGTCAAAATTATCAGGCGACTGTCCGAGCCACTCCGATTGATCTCTGCGGGCGACGACACCCGGCCCGGGAGCAAGCGGAGGAGTCGAGCGTGCACTCATTTACTCTCCTGGAAATTAGAAAGTACCTTTTAATCGTACGCCTGTAAGTATGGAAGGGGTCACTCTGAAAGCCTTTAGCTCTGTGAGAACAGATCATCAATATTCTGACTTGTACACGTGTTTCCAGGGCTCCTCTGAGGCTCCGGCAGACATCATGAAGAGCAGATGAAGGCTGCTGTGAAGGTCAGATCCTCCTGGTGTGGTCTGCTGTAGTGAAGGTCAGATCCTCCTGGTGTGGTCTGCTAAGGTCAGATCCTCCTGGTGTGGTCTGCTGTAGTGAAGGTCAGATCCTCCTGGTGTGGTCTGCTGTAGTGAAGGACAGATCCTCCTGGTGTGGTCTGCTGCTGTGAAGGTCAGATCCTCCTGGTGTGGTCTGCTAAGGTCAGATCCTCCTGGTGTGGTCTGCTGTAGTGAAGGACAGATCCTCCTGGTGTGGTCTGCTGTAGTGAAGGACAGATCCTCCTGGTGTGGTCTGCTGCTGTGAAGGTCAGATCCTCCTAGTGTGGTCTGCTAAGGACAGATCCTCCTGGTGTGGTCTGCTGCTGTGAAGGTCAGATCCTCCTGGTGTGGTCTGCTAAGGTAAAGGTCAGATCCTCCTGGTGTGGTCTGCTGTAGTGAAGGTCAGATCCTCCTGGTGTGGTCTGCTGTAGTGAAGGTCAGATCTTTCTGGTGTGGTCTGCTGCTGTGAAGGTCAGATCCTCCTGGTGTGGTCTGCTGCTGTGAAGGACAGATCCTCCAATAATGCCTAATATCGGTACGATGCCTGTTTCTCATGGAGCCATATTGACAGGCCAACACAACTCTTTCTCAGTTTCTAACTCAGTTTTGTATCACAGCTTGCTTCACCTTCAGACACATGTACATTTTCCGGCTCATGCTAGCCAGCATCCATAATGCATGACAGAAGTGGTCCAGAACCCGTTTGACCTCCTGTTCCCCTAGAAGATGCAGAGAGCATTTCAGACAGAGTTCTGGCTTTCTGGTCTGGACACGCTGGAGGCTGAGATGTCCCCAGGAGTCGCAGAGAGGAGGTCAATGGAGGTTTCAGAGAGATGGCGTGTCACCCCGGTGTGACAAGACAGGAGTGTGTTAGTGGGGTGGGCGTGTGTGTTTTCCCCCACTGAGTGCTGTTAGATCCTGTAGACGAGGCATCAGCACAACAGAACAGCTTGAAACTACAGACCCAGAAACAAGGGCTAACGAATGGGAAGTGAGCTCTCTCTAACCCCAGGAGGTGACCCCAGGAGGTGACCCCGAGAGGTGACCCCCAGAGATGACCCCAGGAGGTGACCCTGAGAGGTGACCGCGAGAGGTGACCCCAAGAGGTGACCCCAGGAGGTGACTCCGAGAGGTGACCCCAGGAGGTGACCCCGAGAGATGACCCCAGGTACATGACTTACAACTCTGACAGTGAATAGAATCACGGGAGAATTTCTGGACATTTTGTAGTTGTTGTTAACTGCTGAAACTCGTCTAGGACTGGTTACAAGAAACAGCAAAGTTAACAAGCAAGCCGAAGTTGAGTCATTTTTCTAAACGCTAACGCGGAAAGAAGGTTAGCAACTGTAACAACGGTCAGACCTGTGACCTGTGACCTCTCTGCGGTATTCCCCCAACATTGTTCAACAGCAGCAAAATTAGTCACCCAGAGAAAATGCAGTACATCCCTCAACGGTGTGAAATTGGAGATCGGAGACGGTAGACGGTAGAGGAAAGAAAAACACACAAGGGGAGAAGTGGAGAGACGAGGAAAGGAGACGACAGGAAAAAGGAGAAGAGCGGCAAAGAGAATGTAGAAAATGAGTGTCAGTCAGGGCCTTGGCCAATCAGAAGTGCTGGTTATGAGTAGGCTAAGCCAGGGAAGCAATGCCCCAGGCGGGCAGAAGGAGGGAGGTGGGAGGTGGAGGGTGGGCACTGGTGTGGGGGGGCGGCACCCTATCTCTAATTCTCAGCTGCACTTGGAAGATATGCACAATGTATGAAATGCGTTGGCAGACGTCCACGTCCTTCAACTCCCTCCGTACCCCTCTCTCAGTTCTGCCCGTTCTGCCAGCTGTTTCTGTGTGAGCTCACTGGGCAGCAAAACAACGCGGACCGGCCCTGCTAGCGACACTCCTCGTCAAAACATGTGAACAGCCCGCAGCGCGACTGCTGAGAATCACCAGAGCCAAGGCGTGTGTGTGTGTGTGTGTTGAGGGGGGTGACATCCCTATGTGTGTGTGTGTGTGTGTGTGGTGAGGGGGGTGACATCCCTATGTGTGTGTGTGTGTGTGTGTGTGTGTTGAGGGGGGTGACATCCCTATATGTTTGTGTGTGTGTGTGACTAGGGCACTGTGTGTGTGTGTGTGTGTGTGTGTGGTGAGGGGGGTGACATCCCTATGTGTGTGTGTGTGTGTGTGTGTGTGTGTTGAGGGGGGTGACATCCCTATATGTTTGTGTGTGTGTGTGACTAGGGCACTGTGTGTGTGTGTGTGTGTGGTGAGGGGGGTGACATCCCTATATGTGTGTGTGTGTGTGTGTGTGTGTGTGTTGAGGGGGGTGACATCCCTATATGTTTGTGTGTGTGTGTGACTAGGGCACTGTGTGTGTGTGTGTGTGGTGAGGGGGGTGACATCCCTATGTGTGTGTGTGTGTGTGTGTGTGTGTGTGTGTGTGTGTGTGTGTGGTGAGGGGGGTGACATCCCTATATGTGTGTGTGTGTGTGTGTGTGACTAGGGCACTGTGTGTGTGTGTGTGTGTGTGGTGAGGGGGGTGACATCCCTATATGTGTGTGTGTGTGTGCCTGTACTTACACATGCCCGGGCATAGACGCAGTGGGGACTGCTCTGTCAAACAAACGGCTAATGCGTTAGGCATTCACCACACCTCCCCGTGACCGCAGCACACAATTAGCTCTTTCACTAGAACGGACTGAACCAACATGTCAGACGTACAGCCTTCGTCGCCGTGGATGAGGCGCGCTCACGGTCGTGAGAAACCTCTACACTCTGCTGGCTGTAGGCTGGACATGCAGGCTCTGTTAGGAGCAGTCAGGATGAATCCATCGCTACACAATTTCTCGGAGTAATCGCCAGTCTGACAGGAAATAACCGCTGAACAAATTGCGGTGGAAAGCTCGCTCCGACCAAGCCACTCTTGTTAAATTAACGACCCCTTCCCGGGATGGAGGGGAAAGTGCAGCAAACGGTGCCATAGGCGGAAGATTTTACATGGGTTTAGAGGATTGGGAAGGACGATATTGGATGTACATGAACTTTTCAGCCACGGGAACGATGAACAGGAAGCGTTGAAAACTCAGTTTGGTAGTCTTGGAACTGACACATGTGCAATCAAATCAGTATCAGATAGTGGAGGCCTGCTTGTTATATCTGTATGCACAGGTGTAAATAAAAAGCCCATCGTATTGTAAAAAAAAGAAGGAAATAAAAGCAAGAACATTTTAAAAAGGTGACAAAAGACGTCATCGAAGTCGTTCTGAATGAAAAACATAGAAATGTTGTTTTGATATTTAAGTTGGCAGTAGAAGTATTGTGAGCTTTAATATCTCCGTCACAATGACGTCAGCACAGACACTCCACATTATCCTCTTCATTAGATGTCACAGTGGTGGCGGTTATCTGTAGATATGGATTCGATAATAGAACTATGATAGGACACATGTTCGGAGGAATATTGAGAATCTTTCCACACCGTCTAAAGCTTCGCCGATTTATTCACCTGCACTTCTACAATTCTTTCAAGCGAAAATATTCTCAACGGTGTGAATCGAACCCGAGCCGAAGCCAAAAAGGAAAATACAACCTCCCTGTCTCCCCAGGAGAGAACTGAGCTGACAGCAAACGATGGGTGTCTGTATTCCATCCAGCCTGACTTTAGAGTGAGGTTCCATCCAGCCTGACATTAGAGTGAGGTTCCATCCAGCCTGACATTAGAGTGAGGTTCCATCCAGCCTGACATTAGAGTGAGGTTCCATCCAGCCTGACATTAGAGTGAGGTTCTATCCAGCCTGACATTAGAGTGAGGTTCCAGCCTGACATTAGAGTGAGGTTCCATCCAGCCTGACATTAGTGAGGTTCCATCCAGCCTGACATTGAGTGAGGTTCCATCCAGCCTGACATTAGAGTGAGGTTCCATCCAGCCTGACATTAGAGTGAGGTTCCATCCAGCCTGACTTAGAGTGAGGTTCCATCCAGCCTGACATTAGAGTGAGGTTCCATCCAGCCTGACATTAGAGTGAGGTTCCATCCAGCCTGACATTAGAGTGAGGTTCCATCCAGCCTGACATTAGAGTGAGGTTCCATCCAGCCTGACATTAGAGTGAGGTTCCATCCAGCCTGACATTAGAGTGAAGTTCCATCCAGCCTGACTTAGAGTGAGGTTCCATCCAGCATGACATTAGAGTGAGGTTCCATCCAGCCTGACATTAGAGTGAGGTTCCATCCAGCTTGACATTAGCGTGAGGTTCCATCCAGCCTGACATTAGCGTGTGGTTCCATCCAGCCTGACATTAGAGTGTGGTTCCATCCAGCCTGACATTAGAGTGAGGTTCCATCCAGCCTGACATTAGAGTGTGGTTCCGCTGGTGTGACCCTGTTACTTGTTGTACCAGCTGAGGATATTAGAATGTACCACAAACACAAACAACTTTACACAGCGGCTCAAAATCCTATCGCATCGGAAACATTCCTTGTTTATTTTGCCCTGGAGCCCCGGCTGGGTTGCAGTTCTTTTATTTGTCGATCCGAGAATAGATTTAAATGGGTTTCAAAACGCATCTGAGTGGCCACAGCTTGTTTGTGTGTCATTATGTACATTGGGTTTGTCTAGACACGTGATGTTTTCACTGGCCTTGGCCCCAGAACTAGGATGGGATATTGCACCCAGACAGTGATGTCAGGCCCCTGGCCACAGAGTTGCCTTTAGAATCTGCATTATTTACTGCGCAGACACGTTATGAGCACATCATAAAATCAATACGCTGTTAAAGTAACATCGTTGGACGTCAACAAATAAAGCCTGGTTCAATTCCACTCCGCTGGAAGTAACAAGATGAATATTTGATTGAACACTTCTACTTGGAAGTCGTAAATGCCAAGGTATTCGGGAGGCACCTGAAAGGTCCACTTGAAGAAGTCCTGAGTAAGCGGAGTGTTATTACGGTGACCAATGATAAACAACCGGGACATTTCTCTAAGACATTAACCTTGACATTTTAGGCCACGTTCTCTAAATATTGTACTAAAAGCAACCTGCACGTCATAAGTTACACAGAAAAGAATTGTGCGACGTTCAGGCCGACAATTAGAGCGAGATAATGGAACACACCAGTTTTTTGGCGAACGGTATCTTGTGCGGAGACGGTGAGCGAGAGGTCAGCTGCACGCTGGCTCACAGAGGACCAGGACTCCCCTTCTCACGCGTCCAAAACGTCATAAGTCTTGTGGGTATTTTCTGCCTAGTTGTCCACTTTTAACGTCCCAGATGTTCTACACATGTGAACGTTTTAGTTAGCAGCCATCAAACGAGCGCTTTCTCAGAAACCATTCATGAGCTACACAGATTCTCATGTCTTCTCAGCTGTTGTTTCATTCCGTTTCCTCGCTGAGAAGAAAGGAAGACAGGCTTTTATTCACCGGGAGTTTATTGAACTTTACATCTTTCCACTCTGCTGGGCGCCAGCAACCTCTTGGTCGTAACGCCTCAACTCATCTCCTCCGCTGCTGTTGTTTCGTGACGTGGACACCTAATCTGGCGGGTAAAAATAGGTGGTTTCAAGAGGAATCTTGTCCAAACATGATAAGAGTAAACAAAGCTCAAAGCTGTCCGACCGACCTAAGAGCGAGAAGATATCATGAAAGGGTCCGTTCAGAACGAGGAAATACAAAGCCTACTTCTGATATACGCGTGAATAGATCACAGCTTTGCGGACAATTTTAATAGTATTTTCTTTTCAGATGAACTTACAAATGCAAATGTTTTACCGATCATATTCCTTTACCAGACACTATAAGACCTGAATATGTTTTAATTGCTTATGAAAGATTAATAAGATCCAAACCACATTGACCTTGTTGGAGAGAAAAAAATAGAATAAACTAATTAAATAGCTACTCTAAATGACCATAAATAGTAATTAGTTGGTATATAACTTTATATATATCTTTGAGCTATATTGCCAGTGCCAATCTATTCTTGTTCTTACAAATTAAGATGATCCCATCCTGGGGTAAAGATCTGAACACAGTGTACTTCTCCCTTCAAAGAACAGTGCCAACTGTCTCTAACCAAAGAGGAGTGGAAGGTCCCGGTGCACACCTGAGCAAGAGGACGGATCAAATTAGTTAGGTAAGAGTGTCTAGCTTGAGTTCCTCAATTGGCAGCTTCACAAAGTAGAACCCGCAAAACACCAGTCTCAATGTCCGGAAGAGATGCAACGGAAAAGACACATCTCACACTGGCCAATAGAAAAAAATATTAGAATGGGCAAATGAACAGAGGCACGGGACCGAGGCAGGTTGGAGAAAAGTGTTCTGGACAGATGAATCGAAGTTTGAAGTGTTCGTATCACAAAGAAGTACATATGTGACACGCAGAGACCACGAAAAAAGACCCTGGACGGGTTATATTCTGTATGGAATGGAGGGGCCATCACAGTTACCAGACCTCATATATATGTGCATGCATACATAAATATGTTCAGTGTAGCACAGCAATACTCGCCACAGACCAGACATCGAGCCTACGGGAGGTATAGCATTTTGGCGTAGACACCAGCATGCTAGCATGTGTCCAGTCGATAAAGGTGAGGAACATCTAGAAAGTCCCCGGGGCCCTCATCCTTTGTCTGTCGCTCTGATTAGTTTGGCGATATAAAGAGCCCTTAAAATGAAACACCACAGACCAGTCCCCTGTAGATGCCCAGAAACGTATACGTTCTGGACGGACGGGGCACTTTCAATTACACGAGTGTGCCTCAGACAGTCACTCCCGGCTTAACACTCACTCTGCCAGTCAGGACGTCAGGACAGGTGGGCTAGGCAAGGACAGCCCTTTCCCTTAAATACACTGGGAATTTGCATATAAGTCCCAACGTTCGAGTCAGAAAATGTCTAGATGCTATAGTCTGCTGTCTAAGACATTCACCAAGATGGACCAAATGTCTAGATGCTATAGTCTGCTGTCTAAGACATTCACCGAACTGCCAGATTTGGCTGAAGATGAAAACCACAATGTCCATCAGAAAACGTGCTCTCATGCTGCATGTGAATAGGCTGTGTGCTAATTGGTCACAGACCTGCGAGGTCAATAGAGTTTGATTGGACAAGGAATAATCCCTCCCACTTAATTCTCTGTTCTTCTTTCTCTCAATCATTCGGCTTGAGAGAGAGAGAGAGAGAGAGAGAGAGAGGGAGAGAGAGAGAGAGAGAGAGAGAGAGAGGGAGAGAGAGAGAGAGGGAGAGAGGAGAGAGAGAGAGAGAGAGCTCCTACTCTTCCGTTCCACCCGGATCTTTAATCTCTCTCCTTGTCGTCCCCCTCTCTCTCCCTGTCCTCTTTCCTTCTCTGTGTGTCGTCCCTCTCTCCCCCGCTCTCTTCCTGTCCTCTCTCTTTCCTGCATCCCTTTCTCTTGTTCTGTCCTCTCCTTGGCCTCAGCCTGGGGGCCCAGTGCTTGTTGAAAGGTAACAGAATCTGCCGAAATGACCTGCTGAAAAAACGTGGAGTTGATTCACTGTCGTCATATCAGAGAGAAGCAGCACAGAGGCGATGCCTGTGCCCCCCCCACGTATGCTGTCGGTCTCCATTACTGACTGTAGAAACGGCCAGAGAGGCCTACCTCGTAAAGGATGAGACGCAGAAGACACGAGAGTCGTTCCACGTTTCAAGACATTCAGAAGAACTGAGGCACCTGCTCCCCCGGTCGGGCGTCTGAAATATTCGGCTTAGCCGGAGAGAGAAGTGGTTCTCAGCCAAAACATTTTTTGTGCTTTTAACACCTCTCCGTGATATCAAAGGCCTGGCACTCCTCTGTCGAGTAACCTGGCTACCCTCCGTTTCCCTGCCAAGGCACGAGACGTGAGCCCCAATTCAGTTAGGAACAGAGATGCGAATGAGCAGAAATACCTGCAGCGGGTTTCTCACCGCAAAAAAAACGCCTTTAGTCAAAGGATTCGCCACTGCGGCGGAGTGAAGTAACCGCGGCGTTTCACCAAAAACGAAGGCCTCCCTAATCCTCTTTCATCTACACCATCAAACACGAGGATGATCCGTCCACGTCCGCCGACAACAGACATGAAAGCACGACGCCGCACACGTCTCTAAGAACATTTGTCACTGTCCGTATTATTCTTAGAACAGGGCTTTAGGTCCAAACAAACTGGTGGTTCCCCCCCAGATCTGCTGGGAACAGACTGATGGCTAGGACTGTTGTTCCACTATAGAGGCCACACAGGCTGTTGACATGTCTCTCTCTCTCTCTCTGTCTCTCTCTGTCTCTCTCTCTCTCTCTCTCTCTCTCTCTCTCTCTCTCTCTCTCTCGGTCTCTCCTTTCACACTTTTACTAGGCTAACCAGCACTCATCCGTTTCCCCTGTAAAAAGAAAGACCTGTGTACTTATACTCTGTCTTCAGTTCTCTCTCTATTTCTCTCTCCGCATGCAGCGGCTTTGAGTGCTTCCAGCTGTCGACATTGAATACTGCCTCACAAACACACTCTGTAAAAAACACGTATGAACACAAACGAGCACCTGCACACACAGACACACACACACACACACACACACAGACACACACACACACACACACACACACACACACACACACACACACACACATGGGCAGGCATAAAGACACAGTAGGTATACACACACATACACACACACACCTCCCCTCCCTTCACCTCCTTTTACCTCCCCTGCGTTCACCTCCTCCCTTCCTCTCACCTCCCCTGCGTTCACCTCCTCCCCTCCTCTCACCTCCCCTCCTCTCACCTCCCCTGCGTTCACCTCCTCCCCTCCTCTCACCTCCCCTCCCTTCACCTCCTCCCCTCCTCCCCTCCTCTCACCTCCCCTCCTCTCACCTCCCCTGCGTTCACCTCCTCCCCTCCTCTCACCTCCCCTCCCTTCACCTCCTCCCCTCCTCTCACCTCCCCTCCTCTCACCTCCCCTGCCTTCATTTCCCCTCCCCGCGCCTTCTGTCCCTCCTGCTCTCCTCTCTCCTGCTTCAGACTGGGAGGACGTTGGTGATGATTTATAGAGCACGCCCAATCGGTGCTTGTCAGAGCTCAGCATCCATTTCTTCCCCAATCGCCGCCACCCCCAGACCATCAGGGTCACCGGCCAGAGTTTCTGGCCGGGCCAACGAAAACAACTCCCAGCATGCATCCCACCCCCAGAACTTGCCGTCTAAGCAAAACCGGGAGGTGGAATGCGGGTCCTTGTTTGTGTGTGGTGGGTGCCAGTACTAGGGCTGTGCAATGCCCTTCTAATAAAGCCCGGCTGCATGTTGGACGGGTCGGGCGGGGGGGAACACTAGATCCCTCTGTTTTCGGCGGTGGCGGCAGCAGCACAGCCTGTCAGGTCCTTCGTCATATTAGGAAATGAAGTGGAAACGGGCAGCCCAGAAAGGCCCCGTTGCCGAGTATCAGGCCAAGGAGAAATATGGTAATTCCACAGAGCGTGGCGCAGGGGAGTGGGGGGGGGGGTAACCATAGCTGCTAAACTTGCATTCAGGTCCTTTCAAGAGCTCGGGATCAGAGTAGTGGCTGCTACCTAGGGCCCGGGGACTTCCAGAGGGGTTTAAGCTCCATTGTGGAGCCACTCAGGGCTCAGTGGGCTGCCGTCAGAGTCCAGAGAGCTGCAGCTGTCTAGCAACCAGAGGCCTGAAAGCCCTGACACTGTGGGGGGATAGGAGTCGCCTTAGGTGCCGTCGCCATGTACGCACACACACACACACACACTTACACACACACACACACGTTTCCAGATGTTGTGGCCGTACGCCCCCTGTCTGCAGGAATAAACGAGAGACAGTGAAACATTGCGTTTCCATTCCTTCACCGTTCCACGTTCCTGTCCAAGCACACACGTTCCTGTCCAAGCACACACGTTCCTGTCCAAGCACACACGTTCCTGTCCAAGCACACACGTTCCTGGTTGGCTGTTATAGACGCTGCAACACGTAGTTTCTCACGGCCGCTTTAGTGACCCTACTTGTGTCTGCCATATGAACTAGGTGAGGATGTGCTCTGATACGTACAGTACACACACACACACACACACACACACACTCACACACACACACACTCACACACACAGGCGAACACACACCCCATGTTCACCAGTGTCTCTGTCTTATAACCCCACCATCACAGGGGTAGCCCAGACACCAGGCTGCAGACTCCAGACTCTGGCACACACCCCAGACTTGTACTCCCCCTCCTCCGAACGCCTCCCTCTCCTCCGCTAGTCGGCTGCTTCCACACACGCCTGGAGACACGGAGGAGTTTTATGAACTCATCCCCACAGCGCTCCAAATGAGCCGTGGTAAATTCCTCCCTGCCAGTCAAACCCCGGGGAGGCAGTCAAGAAAACCCTATTATATTTGAGGGCAGGCACAGCTCAAACTGACAGCAACTGCTGCGACAGCAAAGTCAGGGTGCTGCCAAGAGAGGGCGGGAGTGAGGGAGGGAGAGAGAGAGGGAGAGAGAGGGAAAGGGAGAGAATA
>CM055757.1:11611263-11656263 GCA_029465975.1 Dallia pectoralis
AAACGTCCCAACGCCTGAACACAGACCAAACGTCCCAACGCCTGAACACAGACCAAACGTCCCAACGCCTGAACACAGGCGAAACGTCTCAACGCCTGAACACAGACCAAACGTCCCAACGCCTGAACACAGGCGAAACGTCCCAACGCCTGAACACAGACCAAACGTCCCAACGCCTGAACACAGACGAAATGCTTTTAAATCATACCGTGACCCAGTGATCTGGAACGCTTTGTTTTCCTGTGGCCTTAACAACAGCTAGCATAACTGTAAAAGCAGGGTTGTGGTCAGTCAAAACAAGTGTTGATGTGAATTCCTCAAAAGACACAGAAACCAATGAGCAGCTGTTCCCCTAAAAGGGAAGCTCTGTCCACGACTGAACAGTCCACAAATATAATCAATGCCAGCCAAAGGAAACGGTCACACACACGCAGGAATAAGCCAGCGGAAATGAACAAAATATAGGCCCGAAACTATTTATAGTCAAATTGAGAGGACTTAAGGTTTCACCCCACCGAGTGTGGGCGTTTGTGTGTTTGAGTTGGCAGTTCACAAGGTACTTTCGAGCCCCCTAACCCCTAACCCTGAGTGAATAGTGTACGCATTAGGACACAGCATCAGTAGCCCCACTACAAGACGTGACACATCACACGCATACGCTCTCCTCTAACATCAGGACTTGGGTGTAGCGTGTTTTAACGGTTTACATTCTGCTAATCATGACGACACACACCTGGTGACCCCCAGAGAACAGAGAAGGTAGGTACCCGTTGCTACACAGAGGTCACTCTGTGGTCCTCTACAATATATCCTGGTTCATTTACCACTTCCGTGGTTGTCATGGATACCGCCACATGGTTACACCCAGTTGCCTGGCAACACAGGGACAGCCAGGTGACAGGATGGTGACAGGATGGTGGCCGAATGTGTTCGTCAGACAGACCATGCTGTTGGGAAGGTGTTTCTGAGGACAGCAATGTGAGCCAGCTCCCTGTGTGCGTGTTTGTATGTGTTAGCGTGTGTGTGTGTGTTAGCGTGTGTGTGTGTGTGCGCCACTCCTTAGTGGACCAAGGGTACAGGGAAGGAAATAAGGCGCCGGCTTCAGTACAACACTGCCCGGGCCTCCAGGAAATGGACTCACAAAGGGTTCAGAGGTTAAATGACTGGCACATTCCTGCCACCTACTCACAGCGTTTCCTCTTCTCACCGAGCAGCTGGACTGACACAGTCGTGGGCACATGGGCACACACTTGTGAAACAGGAGTTCACATATGGGCAAGGTGCGCACACGCACCGCAGATGTCACACACACACACGGTAGTACACACTGAACAAATATAAGCTCTACATCCGGTACGCACAACTCAATGAAACTAAGCACATATATTATCTGACAATGGCCTGACTGAACAAATACATATACCAGGATATAGATTCTGTAATCAGACACACAAACACACACACACAGTTAACTTACACTGTGGATGTGTCCTCTTATGTTAGCTAAGCAGCTGGTCCGGTAGATGTTGCCGTCCCAGTGCACCTCACTTTCCAATGACAAGGCCTATGACATGGGTCAGAAGACAGAGACCTGGGTCAGAACACAGAGACCTGGGTCAGAACACAGAGATCTGGGTCAGAACACAGAGACCTGGGTCAGAACACAGAGATCTGGGTCAGAACACAGAGATCTGGGTCAGAACACAGAGACCTGAGTTAAAAGACAGAGACCTGAGTTAAAACACAGAGATAATTCAATAATTCAAATTATTGAAATTGTAATAAAAAAACCTTATCACATGACTTAATTGGTGAAAATGTGAAGTCTGAAACAGATGAAGTTTCATTATCCAGGCAATTGTTGACAGCAGATTGACAGCTAATAAAGACAGTCTGAGGACATAGAGGTTGGTGAGATATGTGCTACATTCATGAGATAAGCCAATATGGCCGTACACGACACACTGCACCATTCATTCCACTCAGCTCGCTCTCATGGGTCGCAGAGAAGATCGGGCCGGTTTATCTCAGACTGTGTGCAGAGACATTTAATGTTTCATTAAGCACAAATAATCCACCTCGTCGGGAATTTGAAGAGTTCTGTGACCCAGGCCGGTACAGAAGTTAAGCTGCGGTCTCCGGTGCACATGTACTGCTGTAGCATGGGTTCAGATCCAGCCCACATCTCTTTCAAGAAAAATCTTGCCCGTCCGAAAAAGAATAAATGTACCAGAATGTTTGTTCCTGAAACACTGTATTCTATATGTTGGTAAGACCGGGATCGGGTGACCTCAACACGACAACAGAGAGAACACAAGAAAACAAAAACAATAGTTATTAATAAAGTTCACAACTGGGACATGCCAGTTGGCTCAGACCAATCCAAACAGATTCTAGAGAGCAGAAGATTGTGACAAGCCTTCCTCCCATGGATCAGTGCCGGGCCATTCTGCTGCTTCGCCCCTAACAACAACACCGTTCTAACCAGGAAGCAACACGAGGCTCAGTGAGAACTCCAGTCCAGACTCCAGACCTGCCGAATCATGCCCCATTCCTGTCAGCGAAAAGTTAAAAACGCACGACAGTACGATACGTTAGTCGGTGGCTCAAGTAAAACACACCATGACCACACTGCGACCACACCACGACCACACCACGACCACACCACGACCACACCGGGATGTCCTTTTGTCTCTGATAGCAGCAGGGCCAATAGCAAGTCAACTGAACGGTCATCCTGTAATGATGTCATTTCCACAAGTAGGTTCCAACAATAGAATATCCTGTAGCCACAATGCAGTGTTGTCTCCCGGCATGCCGGCCCGTCCTTACGGATATCTCAGAACCAAACAGAGAAGAAAAAGTGACAGAAAAAACACATGCGGTCTGTTTAAGACCCATATAAAGCAGCATTCAGGGTCACATGACAGAACGACTCGTTGTCATCAAGTCTCATTCTGAAGTGATAATTCCTTGGTTCTGTGTGGCAAATCTAAATAGTTTAAAACCAAATAGTCAACTGAACGTCGAACACATCTTTCTGATAAACGGGGCCCGTGGTGCTCAGCTCTCAGATGCAAAGAAATAAATGAATCCCGTGGTATCTCAGCAGGGTGCATGAATACGAGGTTTGCATTATGGTTTAGACCCCGACCACCTGCTGAAAGACAGATTTAGGAAGTACAGCATGTTCCTGAAAGGTACCTGTGATAAAACCACAGACCTTTAAACAAGGCATCTGACCAATCAAATACAGAGCAAGAAAAGCACATTTTTACTTTGTTAGCGTTTATATAAATGTTCTGGTGAAAAGAACCTGACAGAGCTCAAATGCCCATACAAACAGATCACCTTTGACCCTCTTAACAATATTTCGATTTTCTGAGGATGTTTTAGAGACGCCTCATTGTGGAATTCTTTTTACTCTCATGTTGCCAATTTCTACCAGTTCAGCATAATCCCAGAGACATTTTCAGACGGCTGACACCATAGGATCTTTGTGAATAAGTACTCTCTCTCTCTGACTTACAAAAAAATAAAGAGATTTTCCAAAGAAAAATCCCCCCTTTGCAAATGCTAAACAATAGTGATGACTACAGTTTCTTTGTTTCACTAAATGTTAGATTGTTCTGGGAATAAAAATCAACAAAGTGACAAAATTACAATTTCCGTTATTTCCATACTTACCTAAACTTTTAAAGTAAGAAACTTAAGCTATTAAAAACATAAACACATCGATAAAACATGGATAACGGGTTAACTTGGCCCATAGACTGCTGCTGGGTTAAGGAGAAATAAACCAGTGAATTTCTCTTGTTATGTAGCTTTGTCTGTGCCAGTCAGGGCATGTAATGGAACGCCCCCAGAATAAAGAGATGCCAGTGATACAGGGAACATATGGGGGAAATATCAACACGTTCACATAATCTGATCACAAACTTAATCTCTTTGGCACAGCGCAATAGGTCGGTTGTTATTCCGTTGTCATTTCCATAACTCAAGACTTCGTGCCGTGAATTACAGACAATTTTCTCATGAAGTCGGGCTAGGCTGGAGAGAGTTTGCATGGTAGCCCAGTTTCTGCAAGTGATTAGTATGCGAGTGTGTGTGTGTGGGGGGGGGCTAGTTCGCTCTGAGAGTTATCGGGTTGTTTTGTCTGCGAGTGAAGGAAAGGAATGCCAAAATTAAACATGCCGGACAGGATGCCCCGAGGGGAACGAAGCCGGGAAGGGTAGAGGCGCGAAAGGAGTGCAGAAGTCGGGACCGATGCAGAACTAGGACGGAACATCGGACTGATCTCCTACTGACAAACCACTGCTAGACAGAAGCTGCGTCGCCGTTCCCCCCCGTATTGACATTCCACTGTGACCACTGAAGGTTGACGGTAACATCGTTACATGTTGACGAACGCAAATCAGGCCCGCAGCAATTACACGAGTCTCCTTTCACTGGAAACCTGAACTACTTGTTATAATGGGTTATGTCGTTGTAATTAGTTCATCCAAGGTGACCAGCGCCTCGAAGTCGTTTCTTCAAACGGCTTTCGCCGCCTGACAACACCGAAAAGCAGAAAACAAACTAGTTTTTTCGTAGAGCACTTGGGCACATTTGGTCGCCACTGATAGTGGGCATGAAGACCTAGAACTGCTCAAAATCATTTCAGAAATACAGTAAAAATAATAATCAATGTGGTGACTAAATATAAAGTGAGAAGTAAGTTTTAGACTAGACCAACAAATCTTTGGCCACATCATTTTAAAACAAAACCCGATTAGTATTTCCACCTCACAAAGACTGTGGCCAATGGGCTTCTGTGTTTGGCTAGTCTGAAAGACCAGACAGACCAACTGGTCGAAGTAGGAAAAGATAAGACAGGACGATAACTGGGAGAGGTTTGAGAGGGTGGGAGGGTGGAAAAGGGAGGTACAACGAGACATAAGGGTCCAAAATTCTTTTTCTGTCCTTGGTTGACCGGAAAAGGGACTCACATCTGGACCTGAAGGGCCCGTTTATCACCCATCATGGCTCAGGACAACAGAACCATAACGCCATATGATGTGAAATATAAAAACAGCATAACTGTGGCTCAATCGAGTGACTGTAACCAACCTGCGAAACCGTGACACGGCATTGTTCAGTTCACACCAGAGGAGGTGTAGCTAAACTCGAGAAATAAGTGGAGTGTGAAACAGAACATGCTGGATCATAAAAATGCCTGGTATTCTGGAGCACAAATGAGCCAGTCAGGCCAGGGTGTGTTTTGAGGATTCCTACGGGGGCCAAAGCGAGCTGCCGCTGTAGTCAGACCTTCCTGTAGCCTTATTGCTCAGGACAAAGGAGGGCCCATGTTCCAGAAGCAGAGAGGGAGAGGCGAGAATGCCAGATGAGGAAGTTCTTCAACATATCCTATTATGGTCGTATGCACTTCGCAGATCCAATAAAACATCATAAATACAGCAGGTTAATGTTCTAGCGGGCGATGATGACAGTAGGGCCACTGTCCACGGAACAGCGATAACAATAGTAGAGGAGAATATAACAGGAAACGTTAGAAGGACAGATAAAAATAAGAGCTGAATGATGGCTTAGAACCCATTCTGTCTTTTCCACCTCATCAGACGCTGTGGGTGAAGACCTTCACAAGTACGGGGTGAAAATAAGAACCAAATGCTAAGTCTTTTTCTACAGGTTGGACCGGACAAAAAATGTCATATTGTCAACAGAAGTAACGACAAAGACAACATGTGAGTGTGAACACATAGTTGCATGATGTCATACAGAGTATTTCCTACACATATAATAATCAGAATATTAAGAGGCTTTGTCCTGAAATCTGTAGTAAATTTGACCATAAGCCAAACCTCCTGGAACATTCCCTGCGTTTTTACATGCAAGTGTTATAGCGTCACACACACACACACACCAGTATGTGGGAAACATGCAGGCCTGTTTCCACGGCAATGAAAGCCAACGGGGTCATAAAACACACTTGCCCCCCCCCCCCGGATCCCAAGGCTGGCCGGAGGCCATGGTCGTCCTCTCAGGTGACATCACTCAGTGAGGACTCATTCACCCACAGCAGCCCTCTATCCTCCAGACTCTCTCTCCTCTTTCTCCCTTTGCTCACTCTCCTTCTGGGCTGCTGACAATGCAGAGGACCAAGGGGCACAGAGACGATGCACGTTGGGTTTAAAGCAGACGTACGGCTGGAGCTTCGGTTCCCCCATGTCACAGCAGGAAGGCCTCGCACTCAGCTGTCTGAAAAACCGGAGAAACTAAACGCAAAACACAGCAGCCAGGCCTGGAAAGTGTTATGGAGGACTTGCCGTGAATGGTGAAATGACACCTCCATTTATCCAGATCTCTTTGTCGTTCATCCCCCCGTCATCCTGCTCTCACACACTCCGAAGTTCAAGTATGAACGGGTGCCTCGGGCAAACTCAGTCATCCTCACGTTTGCAGTCCAAGTCTTCTCCAAGCTATCACAGCCGCAGCAACAAGCTAGCAATGTAGGCAACTGAAAACAGACACACCCCCTGGATGAACCCCAGTTGCATGCTGGGTACTGTCGAGCTGAGGACGGACAGAAGGCAACCGGAGATAATAGACCTTCTATAATATATCCTACAAAATAGATATGCGTCGGAACAGTCGAGGTACAGGAGTTGGAGGAGACATATTAACTGTTGCTCCAAGCAGATGAACAACACAATGTAATGCCGGCTCAGGAGTGGAAGTCCAAATGGTTGTGGGCTGTTGTGGCGATGGTGCCGTGGCGATGGTGCCGTGGACACATGGGTCACAGAGCGGATTGTCAATCTCCCGCTTAGATAATCGGTCACAACCAGTACTGTGGATTGGAATGGAACTCATTTTCGATAAATTTATTTGATTTATAGTTGTTCCAAGTTATTTACCTTAATGTTTTATCGTCTCCAAGTCCAGACAGACACCGTTTGATAAGTTGTCCGGTGGAAATCTGAGCTACTTCCCGTCCACCGTATACACTCACCATTTCCCTCCAAGGAAGAACGCACCTTGAACTAGACAGGAATGGCTTCTGAAAAAAATTGAAAAATGCACCCATTTCCCTCTAAGACCCCCCCCCAGCCTTTTCCAACCCATCAACCCCACAACATTCCAGAGTTTTCAACAGTAGTACCACACACACACACGCACGCGCACGCACGCACACACACACAGCGGACCCACACATCCCTTTTAAGGGTAAGCGGTTCAGATTTCTCTTTTCATTAACTTCCAAAAATACCCCGGGAACGGTCCAGAGCAAGGAGAAGATCAGCCAAGAACTCCTCGTTAGGGAATCGTTGATACGAATCAGTTGGAGCTCAGACTCAGGAATACTGGGCAGCCCAGATGACTTCAGGAAAAAATGGAGGCCAAAGAATTTACGGGATGTTTTAGCTTCTCCCTTCCAAGTTAACTTCCTTATCCCATGTGATGCCACTGCGAATACACTGCAGCACTGCGAATACACTGCAAATACACTGCAGCAGCACTGCGAATACACTGCAAATATACTGCAGCATCACTGCGAATACCATGCAGCACTGCGAATACACTGCAAATATACTGCAGCAGCACTGCAAATAAACAGTACCTCAGACCTCTGAGCTTTCCAATCTCTTTAAACTTTTGCATGGCGCCTGTCACCCCAGAGGTTGTGTACAGGGTGGCAGGTTAATATTTCTACTGTACTGAACAAGATGCTTCTGGGATGAATCCATAATAGTCCAATAGTCTAATTCGGGTCATTACTAGTGGAGAATGTACTAAACATTAAATGGATGGATGAGGTACAAAACCCCTTGTAGACCAAAGTTCAGAGGGGCAGAGGTGAACAGGCGGACAATTTAACATGAGAATCTGCCACCTTCAACTCTGTGCCACTAAGTCTTGGCATTGACCTGTGTTTTTGTGGGCTGTCTCAACATGGAGACACAAACGGAGAAAATGCATGGGAGAAGGAAGCAGCGAGTGTACGAAAGATTGTACAATAAACAGTCAAATATCAAACACATACAAGTGACGAGTAACTAAGTAAGAACTGTTTATGTGAAGAAGCAGCAAGAAGTCCCACTTATTTTCTACTGCCGTCAAAAAATAATTAAAACCGGACAAATGATCAGATAACGTCATTTTTTTGCCCTTCCTGAACTTTTATTTTGAACATGCCTCCACATGATTTACAATTGATGCTTAATGAGGTTATGAGGGAGGACAAGCTATAGCGCTCCATAAACGGGAATGCCAGGGGCATTTTGGAAGTGTGACACGTGAGCCTCAAAACTTTGGGATAATCCCAAATTTCGGAATTAACCTATGAAACAGAGAGGTAAAGAAATAACAAGTGACAGTAGCAAACACACACACACACACTTTTCCAGGGGTGAACCAGATTTCTGCAGGTATATCATCTAGGAGGGTCTTGTTTTGGGTCTCCATTTTGGCCAAATTCCCCACATTCCAACACAAGCCTTCACATCTGCTATTCAAGCCTCAGGCACTATAACCTAAGGCTCTGTCAGAAGTGTGCAAGTCCACACTAACCCACAATACAAACTCAGAGGCCAGGCAGAGATATGTTTCCAGAGGACACAGCGGCATGGGTCAGTAAGGGGACAGGCTAGAAAACGCAGCGTGTGAACATTTGCTTTTTATTGGCTCACAGGCTGTCCAATGATGTCGTAAACTCGTCCCTCACGTAGGTCAAGGTCCATTTACAGCGTATGCTGGCAGTTTGACCGGATCCTGTCCGTCAATAGATAGTTGTCCAGGCTAAAAGAGCTAATGAAATATTCACTATTAAAACACGTTTAGCCGTTGGCTTCTTGGGTTCGCAGACGAACGAATCACAGTGAGAGAGCTTTATGAAGGCAACTCAACATATTGGTAGTTCTTATCCAGTAGATCTCCATTTACAGAGAAACAGGTTTAATGATCGACATGTCAGATCAAGTTGCTGGATCGCCATGTTCCTCATCTACCAGGTCCAGATGCTACACATCAGCAGACCGATATGCAGAGGTCCGATGGCACGGGAAGCCACGTTCTTCATGAACGCGGAGAACCAAAAGGACCGTGGCCGTTGTAGCTCCACAAAGAGTGCCTTTCCTCCGTTCCCAGAAGACCCTGCTGCATGGATAAGCCTCAACTCGCTCATCAACGGGTCGGGAGAGGCGTGCCAGATCCAATTGAAGCATCCAATAACAAGCAGGCCCATTTAACACAAACAAGGCCAGAGTCAATGCGGCAAGGACACACACAGCACAGTGACCCAATATTGCTCACTTAGCTCCAGCTGCACATGCTAACTCACTGCCACACACACAGACACACAAAATCCCCACTGCCACACACACAGACACACAAAATCCCCACTGCCACACACACAGACACACAAAATCCCCACTGCCACACACACAGACACACAAAATCCCCACTGCCACACACACAGACACACAAAATCCCCACTGCCACACACACAGACACACAAAATCCCCACTGCCACACACACAGACACACAAAATCCCCACTGCCACACACACAGACACACAAAATCCCCACTGCCACACACACAGACACACAAAATCCCCACTGCCACACACACAGACACACAAAATCCCCACTGCCACACACACAGACACACAAAATCCCCACTGCCACACACACAGACACACAAAATCCCCACTGCCACACACACACACACACACACACAGACAGACAGAAGAATGTTAAAGGAAAAAATTCCCTTGAATAAACCCATTCCCGGTGTGTGAGTCTCTGTATCAACAACACAGCGCCCTGTCCTGGATTCTACAGCCATTATTCGATCAGCACTAAATATGAGTGCTCCTCCAGACTCACTATGATTCACACGGGGCTATTCCGGAAGTACTTTCTCAGACTCCTGGAACATTCCGGAAGTCCACTCAGGGAACATTCCCATCTGCATCACTGACTCTGCACTCGCAGGATGGGGTAGCATCCCAGGTGAGGACTGCACACATTTATATTTAGATGTTCACTACACCCACAAAACGTCCGCATCCTACGCCACCACAGTGGTGCTATACAGCACGTGACCAGCGCCGGAGGATTTTCTCCGGGACGTGTCCAGTTGTGTGAGTGTCAGAAACCGACATCTAAATCCCTGGAGTACTCAGTCAGCCACTCTGTAATCCGCACGTCCGCTTGGGAAGTCTGATAATTACACTTCACCCACGATCATTAGGCTTCAGTTTCAGCAAACGGCAGTTGAGATGCCAATTTAACAGCATGTCCTCATGGAGTGGGAAACTGATAATGTGTGAGCCTAGTTTGACTGTGTGACATAGGCCATGAGCACAGGCCACTGAGCACAGGCCACTGAGCACAGGCCACTGAGCACAGGAGCACAGGCCACTGAGCACAGGCCACTGAGCACAGGCCACTGAGCACAGGCCACTGAGCACAGGCCACTGAGCACAGGCCACTGAGCACAGGCCACTGAGCACAGGCCACTGAGCACAGGCATGTGCTGCCCCTATTCATCATAAAACTCAATTTCATAAAGACAATGTTCCTCAGGCTCAGTTGGTCGATTTCCAATTGTCACTGATATCTTAAGATAATTTTAATCTCCGCCGACAAGCTGATAAAAGGAATGACCGGGCCCCAGAAGATAAACCGACATATTCCCGGTCCAAATGGAAGGAGAACTGGGCTTGGTTTGGCACTGTAAGATTTTGACATTGCAAACATATCAAACTGCTTCCCAATCGTCTCTTAGACACACCAGACATGAAGCAGTTTGTCTGGACAACAATGACACTAACAAAAACCATGTAAAACAGCAAATGAATGCGCACGCGCACGCGCACACGCGCACACGCGCACACGCGCACACGCACACACACACACACACACACGCACACACACGCACACACACACACACGCACACACACACACACACACACACACACACACACACACACACACACACACACACGCACACACACACACACACACACACACACACACACACACACACACACACACACACACACACACACACACACACACACACACACACACACACACACACACACACACACACACACACACACACACACACACACACACACACACACACACACACACACACACACACACACACACACACACACACACACACACACACACACACACACACACACACACACACACACACACACACACGACTCGCGCAGCTGGTCTCCCAGATTGACTTTACAGTAGTGGTAGTCCCTCCTTCAGACGAGCTGGAGGCAGTAGCAGAGCCAGTAGCTGGGCTCAGAGACGTACTGGAAAGCAATCAGGGACTTGCCTTCATGTCTGAAACAGGTCAAGACAGGTCCCTGCTATTTCTCTCTCTGGCTTTTTGTTAAACGTTATGAGTCCCACCTGCCAAATCGCTGTTTCTTCCCTGCCTGCTGTTATGCATTAGAGCTGTGTGTGTGTGCGCGCGTGTGGGGGGGGGGGTAAAACACACCAAATGTCTTCAGACACACCAGGTCTACAACAAGTTGTCGACCTGATATACATAAGCAAAACGTAACTACATCTGTGCTTAACTGAATAGTGAATACTACACTTTCTAGAAATGTTGCCATTTCTTAGTAATGCAATTTCTCACAGGAACACGGAACATTGTTCTTCACAGGAACACGGTGCAGCAAGTCATTGTTATTCCCGACGTTCCTCGGAGGGAACCATCGTTTTCTCACCCGACAGGCAGACCCGCAGTGAGCCACACATCAGCTTCCTGGCCCATTTGTCCACACAAAGAACACCATGTCGTTGACATACTTTGTCTGCAGTCCTTTACAGATTCAAATCGACAGGCTTGTAGGACAAGTGGAACCAGCCCCCCACTGCCAACCAACACATGTTAAATATAGAGGGTGTTTCTGCTCACCAACCCAAACACAGCATGTTCTTGTGTTCAAACCCAAGTGTTTACAATCGTTAGATTAAATGAAGTCTTTAGTCTGTCAGATTGATGGATCCCTATTTTTCAACACCTTGAACACACAAGCAAACACACTGACAGTCTACCTGCAGAGGTCAAAGTGAAGAACACCACAGTTCTGGTTGTCAAGCAATGCTCTCCCAAGCCTTCTGTAGTGTCTGAATCAACATAGGAGGGTTCTTCTGCCATCTTGACTTGACCACAATGTTATTTCAAAAAGCTGTCGTCTTTGGGTTCTGCTGGGAACTAAACTGCAGGGCAGGTTTCGGGAAAGAAATGTAAAGTATGTGCAGTTTCGCAAAACTGGTCGAGAACTCGATTAGAATCAGGTTTATTCGCCAAGTATTATATTAATATTATTATTCCTGGTCATTGAAGTCATTTAAAGGCATTAAAATAGAGGCACGATGTCAGACGTTCCGGACCAAAACCTATGTTTTCCGGATTCATATGAGGCTCCTAAATATATATATATATATATGCTTTAGTCAATAAGGTAGGCCTGCGCTCAGACGAGGAGAACCGAACTATTGGACCATTTCAACCACCTGGTCACATAGTACATGATTCAGAAAGCTGGGAGACACAGACGTGAACACATACCAAAGAGACGTGTTATTTGAATGGAGGAATCACCCCAGGTCCAGTTAGGAGACCAGGAGGTCCAGTTAGGAGACCAGGAGGTCCAGTTAGGAGACCAGGAGGTCCAGTTAGGAGACCAGGAGGTCCAGTTAGGAGACCAGGAGGTCCAGTTAGGAGACCAGGAGGTCCAGTTAGGAGACCAGGAGGTCCAGTTAGGAGACCAGGAGGTCCAGTTAGGAGACCAGGAGGTCCAGTTAGGAGACCAGGAGGTCCAGTTAGGACACTCCAGGTCCAGTTGGGACACTCCAGGTCCAGTTGGGACACTCCAGGTCCAGTTGGGACACTCCAGGTCCAGTTGGGACACTCCAGGTCCAGTTGGGACACTCCAGGTCCAGTTATGAGACTCCAGGTCCAGTTATGAGACTCCAGGTCCAGTTGGGAGACTTCTCTACAACATTCCACAAACCCGCTTGGGGACCGAACGTCGCAGGAGTTTATCCGCAGTCCGGTGTTTCACCCAGACTTCCTATCGGCCTGTGCGGCAGTACAGTGAGGGGGTGGGGGGTAGGAGTCCGCCCGTATTGGGGGGGGTGTAGGAGTCCGCCTGTATTAAACTCAGGAAGTTACAGGAGCCCCGTTACATATTATTAAGTTCTACATTCATCCAATCCATTCCACCTACCTTACTGTGAGACAAACACACGCTGGTCCCCAAATGCATTCGGCTGGAGTAGAAGAGTTGTCCGGATAAAATGAGTGTCGGTTCAAAATGAGTCTCGGTTCAACCCGCCGCAGATCTGCTCCACAGCGGGGGAGGTTTATTCCTCCAGAAGTGCCGTGTCGTTCCTTCCTTCTCTTGCCCTGCTTGTGCTGTTGCTTGTTGGATCAAACCAGCACATTCCACCGTGTTCCTAACAATGAAACAGTGGGTTTTCCTTTGAGCCGGAGGACCCGCCTCTCGCCTGTGACCAGGATGGATCTGACCGCAGAGAAACGCCTTTCCGATGGAGCCCCGCCCCTCCTGAGAATCAAGTGGAGCGGATGAATTAAAAGTGAAACATGCCAAATTCAGTGGGAATAGAGCACGAACTATGCATACTGCCAAGCATACTGCCATGCATACAACCCATGCATGCTGCAACTACCTAAAAACTCCATCACAAAATATGACTGAAAATAATTTGTCTGTCTGGACAGATTTTATACATTTTACGCAGCTGACATCTAAATGTTTGCATGCGTCAGTAAAATAGTTTAATTCGTAGTTTATGTATACATATTTTCATATATTTTTTATCATATTATTTATATTTTTTACATTGTGATGTCCAGTTCACGGTTAGGTGTTTGGCCTCTAGGAGCCCAAACTCATTGAGATTTCTGCCCAGGCCTACTGAACACACAGCTGGCTCAGCCAGAACCTACATGCTTGGTTGAGAGCACACGGTCCAACCAAACCAAAATAGTGAGGTTTCACTATTTTATAAAGACATTTCAGGGGGATATTACTGGACAGTTTCTGACAAAAGAGCAGTGCATTGAATTTAAACCCATAGTCCAACTGAAGCGCTGGTTTGTGACGGCTCAATCACTGTTGGCAACGGCGGATACGCCTAGAACAGTAACAGGAAACAACCTCTCCTGCAAACACGTCTGTGGGCATCATTTTGTTTTGACGTACATTTGAAAATGCTGCGGCTAATGCCAGCTAGCCACATTCACTGTTTGACCAGCTGGGTTGGTATCGGCCATCACGGTGTCCAGTCAGACCAAAGAGCACACTCAAACCGTCCTCACTGTAGATAGTAGTTACCGTGGTTACCATGCAGCCTGGTCAAAGTGCATCAGTGTCTCACTGCGATCATGTGACAATATCGGGGCCAATCAAGACAACGCACCTGCACCCCCTCCCCAGCCTACATTCTTCCGGCATTTTCGGGCTGAATTTCCAGGTGTCCATATTCAGCTAGTTTTCAGCCAACAGGAATCGGAATCATATAAAGTCCTTGATGAGAGTCGGATCTAATCGTAGCTTAAGAAATCAGTGATTATTATGCATCGTTAGGCAACAACAGATTATGCTGTTCATATCCAGAGACCTCACATGTACCCAATAGGTTTTATGATACTATGCTGTTGTGCAATAAAAACACACCTTGATGGAATCTCACAGAGAACGAACAAGTGGCGTCCTGCTCTTTAGCAGAAGATATACATGTCTGTGACAATGGGAGGCGAAGGCAACAAATGAGAATTTATCATATCATATGTCTCGAGGACACCCACTGTGTGTGTGTTTGTACATAGAGTACTAGATGTGTTTGTGTTTGTACATAGAGTACTAGATGTGTGTATTTTTGTACATAGAGAAACATGGCCCCGGAGCAGGGAGAAGGTCGTACACAGGTCGTACACAGGTCATCACAGGTCATCACAGGTCATCACAGGTCATACACATCAAATGGGCAGGCGTTATGTATAAGCTGGGACCAGGCTAGGACTGAGAGTTACCGGTTAACGAGCAGAAACACTAATATTCAAATCCTGATTATAATTCAAATTTGCTCAGTAGAGTTGAAAACAAACAATACCTCAGGCAGAAAACGATGCACTAACCATAGCTGAACAGTGGGGCTGATGGGAAAACAGCTGAGTGAACAGGTGACAGGAATTCACATTTGTTCAATTACTGGTGAATAAGAAAACCTATTTTATTGTTTATTTTCCGCAAGACTGTGAAGGGTGTGTAGATCTGAAGGAAAGCATCAAAGTGCAATCCCTTCCTGGAAGGCAAAGGTGTGGAGACGTTCACAAGCCAAACCACACCATAAGTTATGTGAGGGCACTAACTACACTCGCAGAGATATATCTCAGAAATTAATGAATATCTCTCTCGTAACCAGTCTAATGTGTTGGGCAGAAGATTATTTTCTGTTCATCTGCTCTGGTTTCTGTCCGCCGAGGATCATCGAGGATCAAAGTGATTAAAATGTGCAGTTCAAATATTCTGCATTTATACGCGCTCACATATTTAAAGCTAAAATGGTAAACCACTCATTTCTGCCATCTGTTCAACAGGCTTTGTAAAACAGCAGTGGAGTCAAATCTGAACGGTACTTCAAAGCTCTGACCCTTAAAATTGGGCCGTGAGGTTGAATTAGAGTTTAGATTTATCATATAATTTGCTTAAAAATGATTGGAATTCAGCTCCCCGTCTCACATGTGGAAGATCTACTCAGACAGGTTGGAAACTAAAGGTTGAGATGAGCAATGATGTAAGAGAAACTGTGAAAATATTGGAGCCTGGAGTTGAGTCTCCCAGGTCCGGGGTCGTGCATTAATTAAAACTGCACTTCTACAAGTCTGTACAGTACTAACTAAAGCTCCTATCAGAGGGTTCCCGTACATCAGTCATACAGTTCATCTTTTTGTGCCCCATCACCACGAGAGCACATTCCAAAGCGATACCGTTGTCTTGACAACTTGGGTATATGCTGCCTGATAATACCGTTTCATCACAGGCCTGGCAAGCACTGGTGCTGCCAGACAAACTTAAGTCCTACCCATTTATCTCCAACCCCCTTTCCACAAGCCTAGTTACCCTGACCACATGCCCCATTCGCGGGCAAAACGGTCGACTTGTATTTTCTTTATCTCCAGCGCAAAATCGTTGTCAACATCTGGGTATATAGGAAGACCTTCTAACCCGGTGAGGTTTTTGGAAAATCCCAGTTTCTCTTGACTTAGAGGAGCATTTCTTTTGACTTCTTTTGTGATGTTTGTATATTAGTATAGTATATCAGAGGTCATACAAACAGAGTAGATGTTTGTATATTAGTATAGTATATCAGAGGTCATACAAACAGAGGAGATGTTTGTATATTAGTATAGTATATCAGAGGTCATACAAACAGAGGAGATGTTTGTATATTAGTATAGTATATCAGAGGTCATACAAACAGAGGAGATGTTTGAATATAGGCGCTAGTTTATGAGCTGGTGGTAATGTGTAGGATTTGGTCATATTTGCACTCAAATGTACATTATTCCCTGAACAGCTTTCGTGTCTAGAGGGTGCGTCTGGAATGCAGGAGAAGGCATTCCAGCTCTCTCCACCTGGAATGCAACCCCAAACATCTCCACGTCGTCCCATAAAACCATTTTTCCCAACTCCTGCCAACATTCCCTGCTGCGCACCTGGGCCCAGTCCGGGAGCCATCGGCTTGCTCGAAAGGTTCGGGAGGTTTCTTAGTCTGTCACCCAAACCCTTTTGAACACCATCTAACTTTAACAAACGCTCCAATCCCAATGTTCACTTTTGACACTGTAAAAACGTCCCTTTCACGCCATCTAGTGTTCAAAGACATGAGTCTGGAGAACCACGTGTTGTTCTGCTGTCCTCAGACCACCTCGACCAACAGAAGCTAACTGGTGAGCTTATTCTAGGAATTAAAAATCAAGATGGCTGCTATATTACTGGTGCATATTGGGTTGTGGCTGGTACGGGACAAAATGCTTTAATACAGACTAATAATAAACCTGTCAGTGGCAAAGTCACTGTTATAGCTACAGAGAAACCCAGACATAGTTTAGAGCCATGAAACAAGGACTTTAAACAGAGGGGAAATTGTTAAGCGTGCCAAACATAATGGTATTGGCTTGTATCCATCAGACGATGAGGTAAAGAATTAGGATGTTCTGTCGATGAGCGGGACAGTTAGCACACTGCCAGGACTGTGTTGTAAACAGGAATGTGTTGTTAGCACACTCCCAGGACTGTGTTGTAAACAGGAATGTGTTGTTAGCACACTCCCAGGACTGTGTTGTAAACAGGACTGTGTTGTAAACAGGAATGTGTTGTTAGCACACTGCCAGGAATGTGTTGTAAACAGGAATGTGTTGTTAGCACACTCCCAGGACTGTGTTGTAAACAGGACTGTGTTGTAAACAGGACTGTGTTGTAGACAGGAATGTGTTGTTAGCACACTGCCAGGACTGTGTTGTAAACAGGACCGTGTTGTAAACAGGAATGTGTTGTTAGCACACTGCCAGGAATGTGTTGTAAACAGGAATGTGTTGTTAGCACACTCCCAGGACTGTGTTGTAAACAGGACTGTGTTGTAAACAGGAATGTGTTATTAGCACACTGCCAGGACTGTGTTGTAAACAGGACCGTGTTGTAAACAGGAATGTGTTGTAAACAGGAATGTGTTGTAAACAGGAATGTGTTGTTAGCACACTACCAGGACTGTGTTGTAAACAGGAATGTGTTGTAAACAGGAATGTGCTGTAAAAAGGAATGTGTTGTTAGCACACTCCCAGGAATGTGTTGTAAACAGGAATGTGTTGTAAACAGGAGTGTGTTGTAAACAGGAATGTGTTGTTAGCACATTCACCTGGTTAAATAACGATTTAAATAACACACATGAGTGTCATCGTATCCCTGGTGAACACTATGTGGCACATGAAACATGAAACACTATACAAATTTGAATTGCTTTAAAAACTACTCAAGATATGTTTAAGTATTGACCTACTACAACTCAGACCCATCTGAAGTGAGGCAGGCAGGTAGAAGGTGCTTTATTGAAGATGACAATTATCCATTATCCAGCCTGTCTGACTGTTTTAGCCATTATCCAGCCTGTCTGACTGGTTTATCCATTATCCAGCCTGTCTGACTGGTTTATCCATTATCCAGCCTGTCTGACTGGTTTATCCATTATCCAGCCTGTCTGACTGTTTTAGCCATTATCCAGCCTGTCTGACTGGTTTATCCATTATCCAGCCTGTCTGACTGGTTTATCCATTATCCAGCCTGTCTGACTGGTTTATCCATTATCCAGCCTGTCTGACTGGTTTATCCATTATCCAGCCTGTCTGACTGGTTTATCCATTATCCAGCCTGTCTGACTGGTTTATCCATTATCCAGCCTGTCTGACTGGTTTATCCATTATCCAGCCTGTCTGACTGGTTTATCCATTATCCAGCCTGTCTGACTGGTTTATCCATTATCCAGCCTGTCTGACTGGTTTATCCATTATCCAGCCTGTCTGACTGGTTTATCCATTATCCAGCCTGTCTGACTGGTTTATCCATTATCCAGCCTGTCTGACTGGTTTATCCATTATCCAGCCTGTCTGACTGGTTTATCCATTATCCAGCCTGTCTGACTGGTTTATCCATTATCCAGCCTGTCTGACTGGTTTATCCATTATCCAGCCTGTCTGACTGGTTTATCCATTATCCAGCCTGTCTGACTGGTTTATCCATTATCCAGCCTGTCTGACTGGTTTATCCATTATCCAGCCTGTCTGACTGGTTTATCCATTATCCAGCCTGTCTGACTGGTTTATCCATTATCCAGCCTGTCTGACTGTTTTAGCCATTATCCAGCCTGTCTGACTGGTTTATCCATTATCCAGCCTGTCTGACTGGTTTTATCCATTATCCAGCCTGTCTGACTGTTTTAGCCATTATCCAGCCTGTCTGACTGTTTTAGCCATTATCCAGCCTGTCTGACTGTTTTATCCATTATCCAGCCTGTCTGTTTTATCCATTATCCACTGGTTTTATCCATTATCCAGCCTGTCTGACTGGTTTATCCATTATCCAGCCTGTCTGACTGTTTTAGCCATTATCCAGCCTGTCTGACTGGTTTATCCATTATCCAGCCTGTCTGACTGTTTTAGCCATTATCCAGCCTGTCTGACTGTTTTCCAGCCCTGACTGTTTTATCCAGCCTGTCTGACTGTTTTAGCCATTATCCAGCCTGTCTGACTGCCATTATCCAGTTTATCCATTATCCAGCCTGTCTGACTGGTTTTATCCATTATCCAGCCTGTCTGTTTATCCATTATCCACTGACTGTTTTATCCATTATCCAGCCTGTCTCTGACTGGTTTATCCATTATCCAGCCTGTCTGACTGGTTTATCCATTATCCAGCCTGTCTGACTCTGACTGTTTTAGCCATTATCCAGCCTGTCTGACTGGTTTATCCATTATCCAGCCTGGTTTATCCATTATCCAGCCTGTTTATCCATTATCCAGCCTGTCTGACTGGTTTTATCCATTATCCAGCCTGTCTGACTGGTTTATCCATTATCCAGCCTGTCTGTTTTAGTTTATCCATTATCCAGCCTGTCTGACTGTTTTAGCCATTATCCAGCCTGTCTGACTGTTTTAGCCATTATCCAGCCTGTCTGACTGTTTTAGCCATTATCCAGCCTGTCTGCCATTATCCACTGTTTTATCCAGCCATTATCCAGCCTGTCTGACTGGTTTATCCATTATCCAGCCTGTCTGACTGGTTTATCCATTATCCAGCCTGTCTGACTGGTTTATCCATTATCCAGCCTGTCTGACTGTTTTAGCCATTTCCAGCCTGTCCATTATCCAGCCTGTCTGACTGTTTTATCCATTATCCAGCCTGTCTGACTGGTTTATCCATTATCCAGCCTGTCTGACTGGTTTATCCATTATCCAGCCTGTCTGACTGTTTTATCCATTATCCAGCCTGTCTGACTGTTTTAGCCATTATCCAGCCTGTCTGACTGTTTCCATTATCCAGCCATTATTATCCAGCCTGTCTGACTGTTTTAGCCATTATCCAGCCTGTCTGACTGTTTTATCCATTATCCAGCCTGTCTGACTGGTTTATCCATTATCCAGCCTGGTTTATCCATTATCCAGCCTGTCTGACTGGTTTATCCATTATCCAGCCTGTCTGACTGTTTTAGCCATTATCCAGCCTGTCTGACTGGTTTATCCATTATCCAGCCTGTCTGACTGGTTTATCCATTATCCAGCCTGTCTGACTGTTTTAGCCATTATCCAGCCTGTTTTAGCCATTATCCAGCCTGTCTGACTGTTTTATCCATTATCCAGCCTCTGACTGTTTTAGCCATTATCCAGCCTGTCTGACTGTTTTAGCCATTATCCAGCCTGTCTGACTGTTTTAGCCATTATCCAGCCTGTCTGACTGTTTTGCCATTATCCAGCCTTTATCCATTATCCAGCCTGTCTGACTGGTTTATCCATTATCCAGCCTGTCTGACTGTTTTAGCCATTATCCAGCCTGTCTGACTGTTTATCCATTATCCAGCCTTTACTGGTTTCCATTATCCAGCCTGTCTGACTGTTTTTTTCCAGCCATTATCCAGCCTGTCTGACTGTTTTATCCATTATCCAGCCTGTCTGACTGGTTTATCCATTATCCAGCCTGTCTGACTGGTTTATCCATTATCCAGCCTGTCTGACTGTTTTTTCCAGCCATTATCCAGCCTGTCTGACTGTTTTAGCCATTATCCAGCCTGTCTGACTGTTTTATCCATTATCCAGCCTGTCTGACTGTTTTATCCATTATCCAGCCTGTCTGACTGTTTTAGCCATTATCCAGCCTGTCTGACTGTTTTAGCCATTATCCAGCCCTGACTGTTTTAGCCATTATCCAGTCTGACTGTTTTAGCCATTATCCAGCCTGTCTGACTGGTTTATCCATTATCCAGCCTGTCTGACTGTTTTATCCATTATCCAGCCTGTCTGACTGTTTTAGCCATTATCCAGCCTGTCTGACTGTTTTAGCCATTATCCAGCCTGTCTGACTGGTTTATCCATTATCCAGCCTGTCTGACTGTTTTAGCCATTATCCAGCCTGTCTGACTGGTTTATCCATTATCCAGCCTGTCTGACTGGTTTATCCATTATCCAGCCTGTCTGACTGTTTTAGCCATTATCCAGCCTGTCTGACTGGTTTATCCATTATCCAGCCTGTCTGACTGGTTTATCCATTATCCAGCCTGTCTGACTGGTTTATCCATTATCCAGCCTGTCTGACTGTTTTAGCCATTATCCAGCCTGTCTGACTGTTTTAGCCATTATCCAGCCTGTCTGACTGGTTTATCCATTATCCAGCCTGTCTGACTGGTTTATCCATTATCCAGCCTGTCTGACTGTTTTAGCCATTATCCAGCCTGTCTGACTGGTTTATCCATTATCCAGCCTGTCTGACTGTTTTAGCCATTATCCAGCCTGTCTGACTGTTTTATCCATTATCCAGCCTGTCTGACTGGTTTATCCATTATCCAGCCTGTCTGACTGGTTTATCCATTATCCAGCCTGTCTGACTGTTTTAGCCATTATCCAGCCTGTCTGACTGTTTTAGCCATTATCCAGCCTGTCTGACTGTTTTAGCCATTATCCAGCCTGTCTGACTGTTTTATCCATTATCCAGCCTGTCTGACTGTTTTATCCATTATCCAGCCTGTCTGACTGTTTTAGCCATTATCCAGCCTGTCTGACTGTTTTAGCCATTATCCAGCCTGTCTGACTGTTTTAGCCATTATCCAGCCTGTCTGACTGTTTTAGCCATTATCCAGCCTGTCTGACTGTTTTAGCCATTATCCAGCCTGTCTGACTGTTTTAGTCATTATCCAGCCAAATAAAACCATAAATATAACTATGGAGCTTGGACCTCTGTGCCTGGGTTATGTTTCATGTCAGTAATACATACATTATTTGTGAATATATATCGTTTTTCTTTACAAAATACTGAGATTGTGTGAAACTGCTTGAATCATCTTTGTAGATATTTCATTGGGTCAGCAGGGCTGTGAATCATATCCATATATGGTTTAATATCTGCCTGTGCATTGCACTGCTATTATGTTATGGCAGCTAAGTGGTTCAGCAGAAAACTTTGACATATGGAAGGGAACACAAACCTCATCCGGCAGTATTTGATTATCTCCAGGGGTTAACAATTGTTGATGAGTACAAGAATCAAAGCTGTTAACGACTAATGGAACAACAGAGCATTTATTTTCTGATTAGCCGATTACACAATCACGAATGTAAGAGGAAACAGTGGTTTCCTGGTAAACATGCAAGAGAACATCACCACTTCAGTCTCCCTCACAAGCAGCGGTTATTACTTTGCAGAACAGGCCCCAACGATGGTAAGGTCAATCAACGTCAAATCCAACCACTGTAGTTTCAAGCAATGACAAAGAACATCACCACTTCACAGCCTGGTTCTGTTAATTCACCATGAATTTGGCAGAGCTCATCCTCCCTCACAGGCAGAGGTTGGTCGCAGACCAAGTCGCAACGATAAAGCCAGCCACGGTAGTTTCAATCAACGACAAATAAACGAGAAATAAACGAATGAAACTGTTTAAACATTTGAACAAAAGCACAGACATTTACCTAGAGTTTTTACATGGGTGTTTACACAAGTGTTCATCAGTTTCAACCACACTTTATTATTTACATAATTGTAACACAGGTTTGACCAGTATGCTGGCACACATAATGATGGAGTTGGCAAACATTGTGGTGGAGTTGGTGTTGTTAACTGGGCTACGCCGGGGACACCCTTTGGAGACCCCAGTCTTATGAGTAAACAGGAAGTTGCCAGTCCTCACAGCCAGAAGACTGACCATCACTCAGTCCAGTAGCTATCCAGTTACAAAGGGCTTGTCAAGACCCGGTAATCTGTGTGGTTGATTAGCGACTGGAATGGGAACAACAACACAAATCTATGACAGGAAGGAAAAGTACATTACACCACAGAAGCCATTATAATCTCAATTAATGGTGCTCTCCTCTCATTTCAGCTCTAAAATATCAGTTAAGTAACGCAGAGACAACATTAGGACAGTTCCTTCTGGGCTTTATACAATAAGGATTTGGTCAAAATTGAAAAAGCTAGTTCATTTTGGCGTAAAGTAGATATTTTTTCCACCTAGAGAACTTCTTAATGTAGTGTTTGCCCCCCCCTGCCATCAGGCAAGCGTTACAGATCTCTACTCACCCGCACCAACAGGCTTCAGAACAGTTTCTTCCCTACTGCTGTTAACATGCTAAACTCTGAAACCCTTTAGTAACCATGCATGTTCTCAGCTGGTGTTGCCCTCTGCACATTTGCAACCTGCTACATTGCTGAACTGAATACCTGCACATTTACTTATGTCTATTGCACATCCTCACATTGCACTCCATCTCATTTGACTTCTGGTTAGATGCTAACTGCATTTTGTTGTACTGTAGGTTAGCACGCAGAGTAGACAACTGCCCCCCCCCCACCCAATCCCATAACAGTCACAATGAGCACCCCACCCATGAAGTATAATCTAATCTCATAATGACCACACAAGGAAATGGTGGAATAATTGATGGAATTGATAGATGCAGCCTAAAACTCAATCCTATCTACATAATTCTGTAGACTTCAGAAGCACAGGACATCTGTCGATTCATCACAAAAGACAATATTCAATCACAAACCGAAAATCAAATGGGAGTTTCGACCCCAGAAAACCTAAAACAGCTTCAAACTGGGAGGAGCTATCAATGTGTCTGTGGGTGGAGCCGTCCATGTATCTGTGGGTGGAGCCGTCCAGGTATCTGTGGGTGGAGCCGTCCATGTATCTGTGGGTGGAGCCGTCCATGTATCTGTGGGTGGAGCCATCCAGGTATCAGTGGGTGGAGCCGTCCATGTACCTGTGGGTGGAGCCGTCCAGGTATCTGTGGGTGGAGCCATCCAGGTATCTGTGGGTGGAGCCGTCCATGTATCTGTGGGTGGAGCCGTCCAGGTATCTGTGGGTGGAGCCGTCCAGGTATCAGTGGGTGGAGCCGTCCATGTATCTGTGAGTGGAGCCATCCAGGTATCTGTGGGTGGAGCCGTCCAGGTATCTGTGGGTGGAGCCGTCCAGGTATCTGTGGGTGGAGCCATCCAGGTATCTGTGGGTGGAGCCATCCAGGTATCTGTGGGTGGAGCCATCCAGGTATCTGTGGGTGGAGCCATCCAGGTATCTGTGGGTGGAGCCGTCCATGTATCTGTGGGTGGAGCCGTCCAGGTATCTGTGTGTGATCTGGTTCCCTCCTTCAGTCAAACGTAATACACGTCTCCATTTGATCTACTGCGTTATATAGGGATTATTATTTTGGGTAATAAGTAAAGGCCAATAATTATAGTTAGGTGCCAGAACTCCAGCACTCACTAATAGCATGTACAGTTTAACTATAATAAGAAAAGCTATAGAACTAGTAGTCTAAAGTTTGGAAAAAGTCGTTCTGTATTAAACTTGACGAGTGCAGACGACGTAATGAAAGGTTGCGAAAAAAAGATGGACAGCCCTGGTTTGTTAGTCACAAGATGGAGGGGAAAAAAGGAAACCTAGTTCAGCCAGAGCCAGCCTGTGGGTCTACGTGACTGTAGTGAGCCAGGGGAGGAGGCTTTAAAATCAGCTAATCATGGTCCAACTATAGATCCCTGGCCAGGAACTAACAAGTAGAGACATGTTTGGGGAAATTACTTTTTCTTGACTTTGGAACACAAGAAAATGCACTCATTCCAATGACATCGCAATTTCATATTGGGGATCTCCCACATTGTGGCAGAGTGACAAGAAATAGAGGCAAGCTTGGTCACGGGGCGTCGATGACGAAGCAGGCAATTACCAAATATCCGCAGGCCCAGGATTTTAACCCAGATGGTTAAAGCAATTTGCCACGTCATCCTGGTCCCTCACAGCATGCAGAACCACCCAGAGGATCCAGACCGGCCCTAGTACAGTATACAGCTGGTGCTGAAGACCTGCCAATCATCCAGACCTGCCAATCATCCAGACCTGCCAATCATCGACCGGATGCTCATTAACATACCGTCATTTAGTGACATGCAGAGGATTTCTACCAGGCAAGGGCGTAACTTTGGGTCTATCATTGGGGGGGTTAAACTCGCGGCATATTTATGAATTTATTTATTTATTTAATAATTTTCTTGTGTAAAAGGTAAAACGCTAATTTTCCGTTCCTGTATTAGAAATACATTGTAATAATGATACTTTTACTGATTTAGGCTACTTAACGTAAATACAGCTGTTCACTTGACTATTTATTACATAATGACAGAGTAGTTAAATTAAGTGTTTAAGCACTAGGCAGCAGTGGCAGCTTCCACCTAATTTTTTGTTGTGTGTGTGTTCAATATCTTATAAAAAAGAAATAACTTAAAGATTAATCAATTGCATCACGGTATTGGCACCTACATGCAGCCAATGTATTATGCACAATTAAACTCTCAATACATTACACAATACAGGGTGGCACACTGGAGTGCAGCTTGCATCTTTATTCTTAACAGATTTCACATATTGGTGGGCATCACCAAAATTCACCTTCCACTAACAAAATCTAAACAAAAGCATGTAAATACAATCTGTAAATCACATTTTAAGGTATGTTACAACATATTAGGCTGCAACTTAACACATAGCCTAAACCATTCAGTTAAAAGCACCAAACACCTGTTTACGTCTCGGTGTAAAAGAAATAAACTGTGCACACACTGACTTCTTAGTTAAGAGGTCCAATTTGTCCTGATGGATGTGACACACTGCAACATGGTTCAGCCTCTGCTGTGTCATAGTTGTGCGTAACCAAGTCTTTAATCGTCTAAGAGCACTAAAGCTCCTCTCTGCCTCAGAGGACGAGACTGGTACCACAAGGAGTAATCTGATCAGAGTTTCAACTTCAGTAAATAAGCCTCGCACCTCTACTGACAAATCTTTGAGAATGTTTTAGCCTCTCCACAGGAACTGTACATGTAATTATGTTGGAACATAGGTAGCTGGATTTCCAGCAGCTTGGCATTCATTTCTGGGTAGTCATGAACCACCGGATCAATCTCTCCAGAAAGCAAGATGTTCTCCAGTTTTTGTAGGGTAAGAAGACCACCCCGCTGGAAACGTTCAGTGAACTGTGTGTGAATGGTGTCAAGTACCTTATAAAACTCAACTCTGTAGTATTCCATAGGAGTGTTAGGACTGAAACCACTTGATTCTCCACTATAGCGCTTGGGTGGTTGTCGAACTCTTGGCATTGTTATGGGTTCTAAGTCTAAAGAATTCACAACTGTAGATGCCCTCTCAAAAAGGTGTTGGAAGGCATCATCACTCCTCTTGCCATTGAGGGTAGACTGAACTTTACAAACAGCAGCCTGCATGCCAGAAACAGTCTGTGCATTTTAAACACACTTTGCCCACTTACTAGCACATTAGGATTGCTACAAAATAATAATATTTATATAAAGGGCTGTCAATCAATAAAAAAAATGACCCGCACAGTTTAAACACATTGAGAAGAAGCTTGGGAAAGCCCCTTTTACCCAAACAAATTATCAAAGTGCAACCAGGACCAGTCAAAACAAAATCAATCAAAGACACTTATTATTTTCCACTTCTGTAAATATATATACACATGAAAGCCTCCGGGTCAAAACGACCCACAACATCATGTTTGTATACAAACTCTATACAGACATTCCACGACACATCAGTGTGTCCGTATTTTGCAGTTAGGTTCATGACCCTAAATGAGGAAGTCATTTAATTTCATGGTAAAAAATAGAAGTTAACTTGTATTTCAGACGTCGCAAAAGTGGAAACGGTTCAAGTTGACCCTTAACACAGTACAAGGGTTAAAAACAAGTTTGGCAGATGAGTGAATCAATTAGGGGCCTAACTGCCAAACCAACATTATAGACTTTTAAGTTCAACGTGTCTCTCTTTTATTATAAGTTTCCCTTTGGGTCAGTCATGACTCATTTCTGGTATCAGATTTTTAGCACGCTAAATGCAAATGACTGAAGTTACTTTATTGTATGTGTGTACAGGCGTGCGCGTTCAAAAGGAGTTGCGTAACCTCTGAGCTAGCCCATAGCAGCTTGCTGTCAACTGATCATGACATCTCTACTCTAGTCACAAGTAAATTATGCAATGCCCCCCAAAATGTGTGACTGTATTAGAGGAAACAGCAACTTAAGTTACAATTCAGTGACATTGGTTCGGTTCTACAGTCCCTGGCACCCTCTTTACCTCATAGGACTTAACAGCTAACTGTACCTCCGTTTGGTCAGGATTTTTTCTCCTTTTAGCTGTTGTCGACCAACAATGAAATATTGTTGTTGTCTGGCTGCCTTTCTTCAGTGTCCTTTTCATCTTTCCCGATCTTTCCACATGCACGTCAGCTCATTCATCCCAGCGATGCGGCAGCGCAAAATAGTGAACTGAACAATATTGGTAGAGAAAGCGGTTGGTTGGGTAATACCAAGTAGTCGGTGCGGTGGGCGGGGGGTACATTACAGATTATTTAAAATATGATACTATCTTGCTGGCAAATGAAATTAATAAAGAAAATGAACAAAAGTATTCATTCGGAATATTTCATATTTATTTTAATCTCAATGATGTGCTGATATTGGGGGGGTTATATTAGCTGGATCTGATTTTTGAGGGGGTCATGACCCCCGTAACCCCCGTGCAAATTACGCCCATGCTACCAGGCGATATCTTTCTTTATACCCGGTTCTCCAGCTCGGTGCTCCAACCAAAGTCTGTCGCAGAGGGATTAAAAAATCAAGTCAGGAACTTTATAAATGTTTATAACTGATAATTCAACGCAATTCGATTACTGTGTCATGATTAACAAAAGTGAAAAAAGCACAAGGCATTTGATTAGATCTAACATATTGTCTAGTTGGACTTGTTTTAACGTCTGGAGTTATACACGACATATTGTAATATATGTCCCATGTGCACCTGCACCAACCGCGGTTAGTTCACGTTCGTAAAGAATAATAGCTGAAGACAGGTAAAGACGTAGTAATATAACATATAAATCGACGCACCGTAGGCTACAATAATTATGGTCCTATTTGAAAATGTGAAATGATGAACACCGGACAAATCATACACTGGGTCTCTAGGCATTACTGACTTAAATACATACATACATACATACACAAAAAAGCAGCCCCAATGTAGGTGTTAATAGATAATTGAGATTATGACATGGGGGGGGCGTGGTCCGCGATGGGCGCGGCCAGTGGCTCATCTGATGTGTCTCTGTATTTCCGAGTGAAGACGTTTGGTGACTGACTCGCGGTATATTCACTTATATTGTACATTAATTAATTCTCTCGTGTCTATAAACGCAAATAACAAAACTAACATTCGCCCACGTGTGTTTTTGTGGACTTTAAAAAAACGACACGTTTAAAAAGTATCGCATATTTCCATCACAGACGCACTCAGCATCTGTTATAAAGACAGGACGCAGTATCGGAGACGCGTCTACAGGTAAGACCCTTATGTATTATATCTCTTTGCAAAATATAGGCCTACAGTATGTTGTCCTTTTTCAGTAATAAAATAAAACATTGTATAGGCGATATAGTAATAATAATAATAATTCATTACATTTATATAGCGCTTTTCTTCCTGGGAACTCAAAGCGCTTTGACACTATTTTATTTTATAGTTGCTTTTTAATTGGCACGTTTCTGCGTGATTTTCTCAATAGTCATATATTTTTGCACTTCTTTGATAGGCTTCCATCTGCACCTCACATCTGGACCTGGCTATAGGACACTAGAACCGCCGGTATCAACATCTGTACACGCCCCTTTAAGGTATGTATTTTACCTGCGCTGGTGCTGGTGGCCAATCAGGTGTTCATTATAGCTGTCTGCTGGGTCAGGTAATACGGCACCTTAGGCACACATTATGTCAGCTTGTGCCGGTTGCGCAGCAGGTCCAACAGGCAATAGGTGCATGGATGCGTATACGAGCAGTCATCTGGAGCAGGGGATGTGTGGTGTGGAGAAGCGAATGTGTGTAGGGAGCATGTAGTGAAGCAGTTATACTGTGAAAGAAGTGTGGTAGACACTGTAAACAGAACATTATGACCACTCAGCTGAAGGGAATCCTAAAAGGGGCAAGTGTCAAGGTCTGGCCAGATTAATTACAATAACAGTCAGTTATTGTATCCGATGTGTTGAATTCATGAAACATTGAATTGATCCCTGGGGTAGTGGAAGAAAGTTGCCTGGTTTGATGAGCTGTTTACCTGGGAATGTGATGGTACCTGGATGCACTGTGGGAAGTGATGGTCTGGCCATTCATGTGGACGTCAATTTGACACGTGCCACTTAACAACAAATTGTTGCAGACCAGGTACACCCTTTCATGGAAATGATATTCCGTGATGGCAGAGGACTTTTCAGCAGGATTATGCAACCTGACACACTGTACACGTTGTCCTGGAATGGTTTGAGGAACATCCAAATCCCCCAGATATCAATCAGATATCAATCAGATACCAACAAGCCTCATACATAGCAGGTCCATCTGGCAACTTACTCCTATTTATATATATATATTTTTATATATATCGAATGTAGAATAAAAATATATTGCGAAAAATTGTCAATAAATCCAGATTTGATTTGAGACTCATCGTCAAAAGACTTGAGACTCGACTCAGACTTGAGACTCGACTCAGACTTGAGACTCGACTCACACTTGAGACTCGACTTAGACTTGAGACTCGTGAACAATCTTTATTTTTAGGAAACGTCTGATAAGCTGAATATTATGCCTTTAACCTTTAACCTTACAATGTAATACCTAACGTATCTGCTGTGTCCGACCACACGTGAGCGAGGACCACACACACGCCAGACCGTTCAACTGCTGCGCCATTCATCACAAGCTTCGGCTTTAAAAACTTCTACAACACGGCTCTAACAAAAGAAGCGCTGGATGCAAATATGTGGTATTCAGATAAAGGACTCTGGCTCAACCACATCTTAATTATTTAGGCACCTGAAAACGCACACAGGTTTAACTTAACTGGCCATCTAACGTTCGCTAGCTTCTTGCTTTAGTTACGACAGTAATAACATAATAACATATCATATACTTTGAATTATATGTGTATTTATATATAACTATACAGTGTTCTAAGCAGCCTAGATGGAACCCAGCAAGTGATACAACATTTATTATAACCACAAGAAACTTGAGACTTGACTTGGACTCTAGTTCCATAACTTGAGACTTGACTTGGACTCTAGTTCCATAACTTGAGACTTGACTTGGACTCTAGTTCCATAACTTGAGACTTGACTTGGACTCTAGTTCCATAACTTGAGACTTGACTTGGACTCTAGTTCCATAACTTGAGACTTGACTTGGACTCTAGTTCCATAACTTGAGACTTGACTTGGACTCTAGTTCCATAACTTGAGACTTGACTTGGACTCTAGTTCCACAACTTGAGACTTGACTTGGACTCTAGTTCCATAACTTGAGACTTGACTTGGACTCTAGTTCCATAACTTGAGACTTGACTTGGACTCTAGTTCCATAACTTGAGACTTGACTTGGACTCTAGTTCCATAACTTGAGACTTGACTTGGACTCTAGTTCCATAACTTGAGACTTGACTTGGACTCTAGTTCCATAACTTGAGACTTGACTTGGACTCTAGTTCCATAACTTGAGACTTGACTTGGACTCTAGTTCCACAACTTGAGACTTGACTTGGACTCTAGTTCCATAACTTGAGATTTGACTTGGACTCTAGTTTCACAACTTGTTATCAACCTAGATGAGTGCCAACCCTGTACAATGGATTTACAATAAGGTTGCTGGGTATCAAATTCATATTGACATTTTTACTTTTCATGCAACTGCATAAAAATAAGATTCTCATTGATTTTACTTAAAACAAGGTTTGATAGTTGGTTTATATTGCTTAGATCTAGTGTGACTTCTCTATGTAGCAGTTTAAGTAGATTACGTTTTCGACGAGGAACAAAACCGAACAAACGAAACTGAAATTACGGTACTATATTATGTATATTATGAAATTGCCTGACAAACATGTGGCAACAGGTCGTGGCAAAGATTTCTGCCTGGTATTCTGGGAATGACAATAAAATAATTCCAGGACTTTCCAATCTTAACCGAAAGAAAAATGGTTTCCTGAGAAATGATTGATAGGTGGGAGACCAGCATTTCCACAAGGCTGTAAGAAACCCCCCTAGTTGGTGCAACTGCACTGAGTTAATAGCCTGAGGGAGACTTACCTTACCAGCGACTTGTGGCTCTCCAACATAACCTGAATACCGTGGAGTCCAGATTTTTCCCAGGATCCTCTCCACTCAGTCAGACTCACAGACCACATGCAGTCCATCTGGACTCACCGTCGCCTACCCTCTGTCAGGCCCTTCTCTGGTGATCTCCCACAACAGGTAGAACCCGGGTATCACTGGCTCAATTACGTCCACAGCTACATCCGGCCAGTGACAATCTGGTGAGTCTCCGATACTTGGGAGCATCAGGTCTGGCTACTGCGTGCTTCAGAAGCTCAAAATGTCCCTGAACGCCTTGCATTTCCCACAATGTCCGTTGCCATAGCACCACGTAACTCGGTTAGATTGGCGACTTACGGTTCGGCTGTGCTATGTGCGTGGGACTAGGTCTGGTGATAGCCTATAGAGGTTGTAATATAGATGGAAATATCGATTGAAAAATGGATTTTCTGGACAGGTGTAGTCATGACGTGTCTGTTAAGCAGGTGATAGATACATATTGACTGAGCCCAAATTAGATTCAGCAATTCCGGAAACACTTGGTGGTTGACCGAGGTGTTACGGTTCTCTCTGTTTGCTTGGCACATTTGTCACCATGGTGTCGTGTAGAAAACTCACCCGTTCGATAACCACCCGTAAAGCCTCGCCTTTTTGACAGTCAACCAAATTCGTCCCAAATTTTATTGTTATTTTTAAATGTCAGAATTAATATGAAACATAGCCAGTAGAATAGAAGATAAAGACATAAACAGTCACACATCATAAACAGTCACACATCATAAACAGTCACACATCATGAAGTCACGCATCATAAACAGTCACACATCCCCCTGCCCCAACCGCCCAGATGGATATGGAACATTCCAGAAGGACCCCTTTAACATTGTATTGTTTTTGCTGATGACAGGTGCTAGTGGGCTACTGAAATACAGTCCTCTTTTATCAGGGCAGTTTTCTCTCACATTTGGGCTGACCTAAGAATTGTAAAACACTTCCTATGTGCGTCACAATGGGTACGTTTTATGGTCTATGTGGTTGGGAAATTCTCAAATGCAACATGGTGTGTGTGTGACGGTTGTCATTGGGTCTACAGTTCAGATGTTGATCCTGTTTTCCAAAGAAAATGAATTCCACAGGTTCTCCATGTTCCCTCCTGAATCCCAAAAATGCTTCAAACTTTCAAAGGGTTGAGGAATAATTCAATTATTTAGTTTACAGTAAAACGTTAGTTTACAGTAAAACAAACAAACAGAATTATCTGGAGGGTGTGGAGATGATGTGGGAGGTGACCATTTGTAATTGTAGACTTAGTGGCTGCTGTTAAATAAAGCCAGGATGTGTGTCAGACACTACAGCAACAAAATCTAATCTAAAAAAAACAATTAGATTTTCAGATTCTGGTTAATTTTAAGTGAGATTTAGGCGTTGGAGTTAACAGGGTCAACTTTACTCGCAGAGGTTGGAGAGACACTAGACCTTGGAGAGACACTAGACCTTAGAGAGAGACACTAGACCTTAGAGAGACACTAGACTGTAGAGAGACACTAGACCTTAGAGAGACACTAGACCTTAGAGAGACACTAGACATTAGAGAGACACTAGACCTTAGAGAGACAATAGACCTTAGAGAGACACTAGACCTTAGAGAGACACTAGACCTTAGAGAGACACTAGACCTTAGAGAGACACTAGACCATAGAGAGACACTAGACCTTAGAGAGACACTAGACCTTAGAGAGACACTAGACCTTAGAGAGACACTAGACCTTAGAGAGACACTAGACCTTAGAGAGACACTAGACCTTAGAGAGACACTAGACCTTATAGAGACACTAGACCTTAGAGAGACACTAGACCTTAGAGAGACACTAGACCTTATAGAGACACTAGACCTTAGAGAGACACTAGACCTTAGAGAGACACTAGACCTTAGAGAGACACTAGACCTTAGAGAGACACTAGACCTTAGAGAGACACTAGACCTTAAAGAGACACTAGACCTTAGAGAGACAATAGACCTTAGAGAGACACTAGACCTTAGAGAGACACTAGACCTTAAAGAGACACTAGACCTTAGAGAGACAATAGACCTTAGAGAGACACTAGACCTTAGAGAGACACTAGACCTTAGAGAGACACTAGACCTTAGAGAGACACTAGACCTTAGAGAGACACTAGACCTTAGAGAGACACTAGACCTTAGAGAGACACTAGACCTTAGAGCAGGGGTGGGCAAACTAAGGCCCGCGAGGCAATTCCATCAGGCCCACGCAAGGTATTAAAACAGTTTTGAGAGGAATTTCAAAATAACTTTCCAGTCCAATTGTAATGTTTCTGAATCTGAATTAAAGTTATTTAGATATAACACACCTCCAGTATATATGTTATGTGTATACATTTTAATTATTGCCCTTTTCTGGCCCAAAAATCATTTAGTATGAACAAATTACATAACAAATGTGGCCCTTCATATAATTTCAACGTGCTGATGTGGCCCCTGAGCTGAAATATTTGCCCTCCCCTGCCTTAGAGAGACACTAGACCTTAGAGAGACACTAGACCTTAGGACATGTCTGAGGAACTACCTATAAAACACTTGGTGAACATCAAGCAGTGTAAGTCTTACTTAATGTAATTCGGCTGTGACTTGTCTTTTCCCAGTGGAACCCAACTTAAAATGGAGCTGTCAGGGAACACGAGTGACAACAACGGAACCTTCCTGGACTCTGGGTTCCGCTACGTCCTCTTCCCAGCGTTCTACGGTGTCGTCTTCATCCTTGGGCTGGCGGCCAACATTTACGTGCTGTTCGTGCTTCATCGGCTGCGCGAGGCCCAGACCATGAATGAGATCCGGATCTACATGGCCAACCTGACCGTGGCCGACCTGCTCTTCGTCAGCGCCCTACCCTTCTGGATTGGCTACTACCATCGCCGTGGTAACTGGGTCTACGGCGACCCCCTGTGCCGTGTCACTGGCACGTTCTTCTTCATCAACACCTACTGCTCCATCCTCTTCCTCACTGCCATTAGCGTAAACCGCTACTGGGCCGTCACGCGCCCGCTGGACGCCGCCTTGTCAAACTCGTGGCGCCGCGGCGCGGTCATCTCGGCGGTGATATGGGCGCTCACGCTGGCCATGTCTGTGCCGTACATGGTGAAGCCGGGTGTAAACGAGGACAAAAACAAGTTCCGGTGCTTCGAGGGCTACCAACGAAACACGGATGGCGAGAAGCGCACCGTAGCCGCCACGCACCTGGTCATTGTCGGCTGCTTCATCCTGGTCTTCTTCATCGTCGTCGTGTGCAACCTACTTATCGCCAGAGTGCTGCTCTACCAGTCGCCCCGGCAGACGCACGGCAGCAGCTTCCGCAAGCCCAGGGGGGTGAAGACCCAGGCTCTGCAGATGCTCTGCGCCGTGGTCGGGGTGTTTGTCATCTGCTTCCTGCCCCACCACCTGGTGCAGTACCCTTGGTCCCTGGCGGTGCTTCAGATCCAGGAGGGCTGGGGCAGCCACGGGTGGAGCGGTGCGACTCGCCAGTGGCTGAACGACGCCCACCAGGTCACCCTGATGCTGATGGGCCTCAACTGCCTCCTGGATCCGGTCGTGTATTGCTTTGCCACCCGGCGGTTCCGCCTGTACGTGAAGGGCCACCTGAAGAGGTTCGGGAAGGGAGTGGACTGTTCTGAGACCGCTGTCACTCGCGTCACCACAGCAAGCACCCAGCCGCACCAACATCAGGAGCTGCAGACCCTCCAGTCTTAAAAGGCCGGCGGTTGTTATTCTCTGGTTCACCCGATCACGAACGTGTCACATTCAACGTGACCACGCGTAGCAACGCACACCTGGACCAATGTGTGCGTTTGCCCTCGTAGGGATTGAGTTTTATTTATCATCGTGCTGGGTGAAATCTGTTTCCTAGCAAACCTTATCTGGACTTTGATGTATCTTACATGCCGTTGTTGTGAAAGACTGAATCTGCAGAAGAAGAAAGCTGACGTTTTATGCGTAGCCTCTATAACCAATGTGTTATTTCCACAGACTTTCCTATGCCACAACAATAGATTGATAGATATATATCTCAGATTGTTCTGTGAAAGGAGGAGGTGCCAAGTAGCTGGTCTTGAGAAAGGAACTGAAAACTCTGTGGTTTTGAATAGAAGCATGTTGTAATCTGTTATCTCAGACCTTAATGTAGGCAACTATGTAAAGTTTCATTGCAATACTATTTTCTTACTAGAACAAAATGTGTTATGTGACGCAATGTGATATCCTGTTGTTGCGTCCAAAGAGAACCACATGACCTAAGCAGAAAGCCAGTCACAAAAGAGCAAACAGAGCAGACAGGCATGAAGACAGACAGACAGACAAAGGGATGCAGACAGACAGACAGACAAAGGGATGCAGGCAGAAACATAGGCACGCAGGCATACAGACAGACAGCTCAGTGTACTCTTCATCTTTTCAAGCACTCTACTCATCTGAACATTGATGATACATGACAGAGACTCGCTATAATCTGCATATGTACATATTTACATAGCTATGCATGTTTCAGTTACAAGTAACTTTTCATGTGAAATCTTATTTATGTAACAACTGCGTGGTGTAGAGAAAATGGATCCAGGATTCTGAAGTATTAATATTATTTCACATTCATTAGTTGGAATTTTTTATTTAAATGTTTTTTTTGGTGTATTTATTCAAAGCTACTAGAAAAAAATATTATGCCAAATGTCCCTCTACACTTGCATATCATTAATGCAGACAAACGGAACCAAAAATGTGAGTAAAATGAAATGTTTAAAGCCACTCGTCTTTAAAGTGCAGTGTTTTTTCTTCAAATATTAACCAAACTTAACGGTTTGGCCTTGGATAGTCTCCCAGACACAAATACAACATTGTTATGGATAAGAAAGCACGGTAACAGAGTATCTCAATGGTAATTATTTTTAGTCCAAAACTCTTTTTTTATTTGTCTGAAATGCTACCCAATGGGGTTTTGGACTGTACGAATAAAGTATCCCTTGTTCTGTTTCAACAGTGGTCTGTCAAGTTATTCTAGTCTTTAAATATACGATCAAGACAAGGTGGCATAGCAACCATGACAATATGATCTGGTTATCATCCCAGCGTGGCGTAGGTATCTCCGCCTGTCATGTAGGCTGGACACAGGTTAGTGTAGTTCTGACTGGGTCTGTCACAGTTCATGTAGACTTCTGTATCCTCCATCTGGCCTTGGAACTGTCTCCCCCTGGTGGTGAGAGCAGACAGTGGAGTGACATCACCGACCAGCAGACCATATATATATATTTATAATTATAGGGACATACAGAACACTTTATACACGTCTGTGACCATCAGACAATTTAGATTCGAGTTTAAAAAACGGTATTACTTATAAGTTATGGTCTTACTTTGGTGCTTTTGCAGGTTTAGCGAGTCCTGGAAGTAGATGGACAAATTCAGAAACCTCCTCTAAACCTATAGCCTATAGGTTAATTAAACTGGGTGCTGAGACTTGCCAAATGACCAAACAGGCATCGCACCAGTTAATTCCGGAGCGCGTTATTTACCTTTTGCTTGACTCTCCGTTGCACCCAGAACCAGTGGAGTGGTCCTCCCATTGGCCAGCAGCCGGACCCCCCACAGCATCACCAGGAGCACACAGACCAGCGCCAGGAGAGCCAGGACCAGGCCAGCCACCCCCGCATACACGCTCCCTGAGGAGAAACAGAAGAACTCCTTATTACCACTGACGCACCTCATCATTCCTGACATATAAATAATACAAAAAGTATTTTGAATTGACCCGGATGCGGTGAGAAATAAAGAAAAGACGTCACGCCCATTTACCGGTCAGTGGGAAGGAGAGGATGTAGACGGTACACACGGAGCTGTTCTGGCTCTGCGTGCGGCCCAGCACGGTGCTGTGGGCGTGACACTGGTACTGGCCGCTCTGCCGTGCGGCGCTCAGGGTCAGAACACGCACCGCATCCACCGCTTCCATCCCGCCGCTTGCGTTCATCCGCGTCCACGTCCAGGAGACCGATAAGGGCGCCGACGAGGCTTCGCACCCCAGGGTGACACTCTGTCCTTCTATGGCGGCCAGGGAGGTGGAGGACACCCACACCTGGGAGAGTCTCTCTGGGGAGGGGAGGTGGAGAGAGGGGAGGTGGAGAGAGGGGAGGTGGAGAGAGGGGAGGTGGAGGGTTTGGGGAGGGGAGAAACACATTTAACCCCTTATTGATGCCAACTTGAGTGTTTTTTATATTAATATTAATAAAAATAGTCAACATTTTAAATTTCAATTGGGAGAGTGCCTCATCTAAACGTATTTCAAATGTATTGCATACAGTAGCCTATTTAATTACTTAAGAAACACACCTATAGCTGAACATTTTAATTCAAGGAATTTTAAACTGGGTATAACAAATGAAATGGAGGGAAGTAAGTGTATTAATCATTCTTATGAACACAGTATAACAGGTTGTTCAGCACTCGGATCATTTCTTGCAACCACAAACCTCCCATGAAGATTTCACGAATAATATTGGGTTAATGGTTCATTATAATAAAATATGTCCCGTCACATACCTACGATCGTCATGGTGACAGGTTCACTGTAGTTCACGGTTCTGTGGTCGTAACACGAGCACTTGTATTCTCCAGAGTTCTCAAGGGCGACAAATAAAGTGTATGTATCGTTGCCTGTGTATACGGTCTGGTTCTGATGGTACCATGTGTAGTTGCTTGAAAGAATTGGTCCGCTGCATAACATCTGGACCTTTTCACCAACCACAGAGACTGGGCTTCCAACCCGGAAGGACAGTTCAACATATCTCGTGGTTTTGAGACATGCTGGAGAAAACACAAAAACCAGTAGGCCATTAGAAGTGATATGTTTGAGAGTGAAACGCCATGCGTACTCTGCCGTCAGATGAAAAGCCTATGTATTTTCTCCATGTGCACAATAACACCACCCCTGGTCTGCCATCAGATTCAGACCGGGTGTTTGTAAAAGCACTTTGTGACGGCTGATGTGAAAACAGCTTCAGAAGCAGCAACGGCTGCCAAAGCAAACATCTGTGACCAAGCATTTGTTGTTGACGCACATTGTTAGTAACAAGTATGTACAAAAAAAGAGTCCTTTCTGGAAACCAAGAGCTGTTATTGAATGTGACACAAGGTGACGATAGATCATGTCAAAATGATCCCAAATGATCTCAAATGTGCTGTGAAGCTCGGTAAGGTGCACTACAGATAATCTGAAAACACTCAGTCTGTGAGGATATGAATGGGGGTTTGTAACCCCAAAGGTTTCATGAAAACAGCAAAATATAAATATAAAAACCGTACAACAATACAGGTTTAACAATCACTAACACACATGTGGCATGAGAGATCTTACCTGTTCTAGAAAGCAAACAAACCAGAAGAAACACAATTAGCATTTTAAGTCTTGGCTATTCCCTCCAAGGTTGACACACTTAATCTCTCATGTGCCTCAGTTGATAAAGTTATGATGGAGGAAGCAAACCACCAAGACGGGAACCGTGAACTTCCCTCAGATAGGGTGTCTGTAGACAAGTTATCCATTTAATAATGTGATAATGATCATTTAAATATACTTCCTGTTCATTTATCCAATCACCTCTCTGCTCACATGTAGCTAGTTCAAAGTCTGTTTCTCAGTTAATAAATCAGTGTGGAGCTTAACCTGATGATTTCACCTGGACAGTCAGCATCTCCTTCCCCTTGTGAGATTAGGTGATGAACCATAGTTCCGCTCTGGTATTTACAGGGTTTTTATCTTCCCCATGTGGGGCCAGCTGTTATATCCAGGGTACATCCTAAATGGCATATGGATCTGTTCAACAGTAGGGCACTACAGTGGAAATAGGGCGCACCTTGGAACGATATATGTGATGAGAGGTGATGTAGGCTATTAGAATATAAATATCTAAATAAATAAAAATGTAACAATCTGTCTAAGTTCACAAATTGTTCAGGGTAATTGTTGGACCGTCTCTCTGCACGTAATTCTCTCACACAGAGAGAGTGGGCTCACGTTTGGTGAGAACAGCATCAGAGAGTTACATTGCCCTCCAGCAACAAAAGCAATTTGACAGATCTTAGTAAGATAATGATTTTCTATGTGAAATTAAACGTTCTCTCACATTAGACACAACATTAGAACATTAGAATACCACAACCAACCGTGGCTACTGTATATACAGTCATCTGCCAATTCATTAGGTACACATTGCTAGTACCGGGTTAAATCTCTTTTCTTCTCCATTCTGATGCTTGGTTTGAACTTCTATATATCAGAACATTCAGCCCATATCCCTAAATTCTTCAGTTTCTTGTCCACCAGCTAAAAAGTTAAACGTGACAGTAAATGTATTTGAGCAATTGCCCAGCTGGGTCGATCCTTCACTGACCCTGATGTCAAAGATATACCCCGTATAATGAATAGAAATACTTGGTTATACTGGCTTCTTCCTCCCTTCCACCTAGACGCCATAGTCCTGGTGGTCGCCATGGGAACCCCAATCAGCTACTACAATCTCTCTGTAGACTCGTAACAGTTCCGTTGACCCGTCCGTGGTTGGTTGGTAATGTACACCGTTTGAAATGGTGAGAAAGAAATCTTTTCCCTAAAAGCTTGTTTACTAGCAGCAGTTTACCGGCAATTATTTTGTCTAATTTAAATGCCAGTGCTGCTAGTAGAAATGTCTCCACTCCCTCTGCAACAAATCACTGAATTGTAACCAATGCTTGAAAGAAATGCAAAGCAAATGTGAATAATAAAAATAAAGTCTATCCTCTATGTGAGCCCTGTTGACAGTCACAGATACTCAGACACACACACATTGATCAAAATAAGCTCTTATTATTCACATTCGTACAGCTCTCTTCTAAGCCCTGAAGCATATTTCCTCACGGTGGATTGAAAGGTATCTCCTATGTGTCCTTATTTAACTTTCCTTTTCAGAGTTCACGTCTCTAAACATCCACACACACGGACATGTGAAAACCCAGTCCTCGTGAAGATTTCTAGTACTCCTGAACCTCGTTACAAATAGATTTAGAAAGAAATCAGACAGTGTAGTCTGTGGTGAGAAACTGAAGGCGGAAATCAATTCAGGAAGGACTTATAACATGTTAGATATTTATATATATATTTATATTTAACTACAGCTACTAAATTGGGCATATCCTAGAATGTATTTTCTTTTATTAAACCTTTATTCAACCAGGTAGACCGATTGAGAACAAATTATCATTTGGGCAGGTTAAGGCGTACCGTCGTAACGTCGTGGGAAGAGCGTTTAGTGTTCAGACAAATAGGAACTAATGGATGACCAATTAAAATCAAGCCATGCATGTGAACATGGGCATTTATGAGATGCATCACTTGTTAAATTGTGTTCTCTTCATAAATATGTGAAAAAACCTGCCAGGAATTTGTGGTGTGTTAGTTGTTCGTGTGGATGTTAACGTGTTCCAGGGTGGTTCACTATGGAACCATGTTCCAGCACGTTAACTCTTTACTTTATATACAGGGCCCTGCCAAAGGGTTAACCCCACTGGTGTTTTTCCTATTTTACTGAATTACAATCTGTAATTTAATGATCATTCTAAATTGGATTTGGTGCAAAAGAAGTGTGTGCATCATTGCTCACCCAATGGGGCCTTTAAATATGATCTAGTGCAAACGATGCCTCCAGAAGTCACATAATTAGATATATCTGTCACATGATCTCTGTCACATGATCTCTGTCACATGATCTCTGTTAATATACACCTGTAGGCTGCAATGTCAACAACACCAAGAAGCAAGGTGCTTAACCAAACAAGCAACACCTAAAAGCAAGGTGCAAACATCATCTCTCTTTCTAAGAAAGCACAACAAAGACTCTACTGCCTGCGGCAGATCAGAAAGTACAAACCACCAACGTCCATGATGATAAACCACCACACAGCCATCATTGAGTCCATCTTGACCTCCTCCATCACCGTCTGGTTCGCCGCAGCCACTCTCAAGGACGAAGACGGACTGCAACTCATCTAATTCTGAAATGTCCGACTGGGTTGGTCGTCCTCGCTCACTCTAGATTGCAAGGAGTGGATTTGGCCACCGGGGGGTGCTCTATCCCCATGTGTTCAGCCGTCTATCCTATCAAAGATTGGGTGCGGAGAACGATTCCTACCTGTCCAGTGTGTTTATTCACGTCCAGGGAGATGCTCCAAAGGGTAACAAAGGAGGGTGTTAGTGTGTGTGTGTGTTGGCTTTTCCGACGACGATGTGTGACAAAGAGAAACTGTTCCCAGTGCCTGGTCAGTCATTGAACACTAGCACCTATTTCCCAGGTAAAGGGTGGCATGTCTGCATCTATCTAGAGGTGGTATGAGTTAATCTCCATAGAATAATAATCAGATCTGTGTACAGAGCATCCAGACGCCATCATATATCCTGTCTATCTGTCTGTACTTATAGTACCTGCAGGTCAGTAGCTGTCTATCTGTCTGTACTTATAGTACCTGCAGGTCAGTAGCTGTCTATCTGTCTGTACTTATAGTACCTGCAGGTCAGTAGCTGTCTATCTGTCTGTACTTATAGTACCTGCAGGTCAGTAGCTGTCTATCTGTCTGTACTTATAGTACCTGCAGGTCAGTAGCTATTATATTACAGGTGTATTGATGTTCAGTTATTACAGGTGTATTAATGTTCAGTTATTAAAGGTGTATTGATGTTCAGTTATTACAGGTGTATTGATGTTCAGTTATTACAGGTGTATTAATGTTCAGTTATTACAGGTGTATTAATGTTCAGTTATTACAGTTGTAATAATATGTAGTTATTACAGGTGTAATAATATTTACTTGGTCTGGTGTGTTAAATTACATCTGAGCAGCCATTGATAAACGCCATATGAACTTAGTTCAAATGCTTGAATCCCAGATTGCTCCATTAAAGGCTCCAATGGGGAGTCGGGAATCTGGAAACCAAACGCCAGCTGAGTCACTCTTTGATGGATTCCATTCCCTCTCTTCGGCGTCACGCGTCAGGCGTCTTGAGCGATGACGAGTGGCTACCTTCTGCTTCTTTGTCGGGCCGTGGGAGGCGACAGAAGTGGGGATGGACGGCCCAAATCCATCTTCCTCCCCTCTCTCCCGACAGCTTTCCACTTCAAAAAACGACTCTTTAGTTTCGACAACAACTGTGAAAACATACAGACAAAAAGAGACAAAAAGAGGAGAGGAAGAGGCAAGTAAGAGTGACAGAGACTGAAGCGTTCCCTTACAGCTGGAAATTGGCAGTCATGCCCATTTAATGGGGAGGAGCAAACATCATCATGAGGATTAGTGGGTTTACATCAGGGTACTGTGGGTACGCCAGGGTTACATCAGGGTACTGTGGGTACGCCAGGGTTACATCAGGGTACTGTGGGTACGCCAGGGTTACATCAGGGTACTGTGGGTATGCCAGGGTTACATCAGGGTACTGTGGGTACGCCAGGGTTACATCAGGGTACTGTGGGTACGCCAGGGTTTACATCAGGGTACTGTGGGTACGCCAGGGTTACCACAGGGTACTGTGGGTACGCCAGGGTTTACATCAGGGTACTGTGGGTATGCCAGGGTTACATCAGGGTACTGTGGGTACGCCAGGGTTACATCAGGGTACTGTGGGTACGCCAGGGTTTACATCAGGGTACTGTGGGTACGCCAGGGTTACCACAGGTACTGTGGGTACGCCAGGGTTACATCAGGGTACTGTGGGTACGCCAGGGTTACATCAGGGTACTGTGGGTACGCCAGGGTTACATCAGGGTACTGTGGGTATGCCAGGGTTACATCAGGGTACTGTGGGTACGCCAGGGTTACATCAGGGTACTGTGGGTACGCCAGGGTTACATCAGGGTACTGTGGGTACGCCAGGGTTACATCAGGGTACTGTGGGTACGCCAGGGTTACATCAGGGTACTGTGGGTACGCCAGGGTTACATCAGGGTACTGTGGGTATGCTAGGGTTACATCAGGGTACTGTGGGTACGCCAGGGTTACATCAGGGTACTGTGGGTACGCCAGGGTTACATCAGGGTACTGTGGGTACGCCAGGGTTACATCAGGGTACTGTGGGTACGCCAGGGTTACATCAGGGTACTGTGGGTACCCCAGGGTTACATCAGGGTAATGTGGGTACGCCAGGGTTACATCAGGGTACTGTGGGTACGCCAGGGTTACATCAGGGTACTGTGGGTACGCCAGGGTTTACATCAGGGTACTGTGGGTACGCCAGGGTTTACATCAGGGTTTACATCAGGGTACTGTGGGTACGCTAGGGTTTACATCAGGGTACTGTGGGTACGCCAGGGTTTACATCAGGGTTTACATCAGGGTACTGTGGGTACGCTAGGGTTTACATCAGGGTACTGTGGGTACGCCAGGGTTTACATCAGGGTACTGTGGGTACGCCAGGGTTTACATCAGGGTACTGTGGGTACGCCAGGGTTTACATCAGGGTACTGTGGGTACGCCAGGGTTTACATCAGGGTACTGTGGGTACGCCAGGGTTTACATCAGGATACTGTGGGTACGCCAGGGTTTACATCAGGGTTTACATCAGGGTACTCTGGGTACGCCAGGGTTTACATCAGGGTACTGTGGGTACGCCAGGGTTTACATCAGGGTACTGTGGGTACGCCAGGGTTTACATCAGGGTACTGTGGGTACGCCAGGGTTTACATCAGGGTACAGTGGGTACGCCAGGGTTTACATCAGGGTACTGTGGGTACGCCAGGGTTTACATCAGGGTACTGTGGGTACGCCAGGGTTTACACCAGGGTACTGTGGGTACGCCAGGGTTTACATCAGGGTACTGTGGGTACGCCAGGGTTTACATCAGGGTACAGTGGGTACGCCAGGGTTTACACCAGGGTACTGTGGGTACGCCAGGGTTTACATCAGGGTACTGTGGGTACGCCAGGGTTTACATCAGGGTACTGTGGGTGCGCCAGGGTTTACATCAGGGTTTACATCAGGGTTTACATCAGGGTTTACATTAGGGTTTACATCAGAGTACTGTGGGTGGGTACGTCAGGGTTTACATCAGGGTTTACATTGGGTTTTACATCAGGGTACTGTGGGTACATCAGGGTAAACATCAGGGTTTACATCAGGGTTACATCAGGGTTTACATCAGGGTTTACATCAGGGTTTACATCAGAGTACTGTGGGTGGGTACGTCAGGGTTTACATCAGGATTTACATCAGGGTTTACATCAGGGTACTGTGGGTACGTCAGGTTTACATCAGGGTTTACGTCGGGGTTTACACTCAGACGTGCACACTCTGACGTGCACACTCTGCAAATGAAGAACTGTGATCCGGTTTGAGCGTTTCTATGAACATCTGGGTGCTCGTTTCTCCGTGGCCAGCTGTGTGAGT
>CM055757.1:11663763-11711263 GCA_029465975.1 Dallia pectoralis
TGGGGGCTAATGCAACGCCAGCGCTAACGACCCAATGCCAGTGGATGGACGGGGGCTAATGCTAACGCTATTGTAACTGAGGTCAGGGCAGTGACGGGACCTGATCGCCTTCTCCCCCCACTGTGTATTTCCTTTTCCATTGCAGGATCTCATTGGTAATCTCAGTTTAAATACACAAATCTCCAGCCGCTATCCAATCAAACCCATAACACCCCCCCGCAGGGGGCGTAGTCCACCCAGCAACACAGATGCCTGCAGGCCTGCCCCGCCTCTCAGCTGTTACTCACACTGACACACACTTTAAAGTCAACATCTGCACACACACTCCGGTATACAGGAGTCTGAAAGGGAAAGCACTCAAAGAAATGCACACAGACTCACACACACACGCACGCACACACACACACCCACACACACAATGATACGCATCTGGCAGTGTTTAATGCTGTCTCAGAGGGATTTAATCCAGATTACCAGGGTGCTTAGCTCTACACGCACACACACACAGACACACACACAAATACCTGGATTATCCTCTAGAGGGAGCTGTGTGTCAAGAACTGTCCAGCTGGAGGTTTGAAACACATGGCAGATTAACGCAAATCACCCTCTGTCTCTCCAGTCTCTCCCTCTCTTTATCTCTCTCTCTCCAACTCTCCAGTCTCTCCCTCTCTTTATCTCTCTCTCTCCAACTCACCAGTCTCTCCCTCTCTTTATCTCTCTCTCTCCAGTCTCTCCCTCTCTTTATCTCTCTCTCTCCAACTCTCCAGTCTCTCCCTCTCTTTATCTCTCTCTCTCCAACTCTCCAGTCTCTCCCTCTCTTTATCTCTCTCTCTCCAACTCTCCAGTCTCTCCCTCTCTTTATCTCGCTCTCTCCAACTCACCAGTCTCTCCCTCTCTGCCTTCCACTTTCATTCGCACCCACCCCCTCTTCTTCTAATCTCTCTTACGTTTATAAAGAGTCTGTCATTGTCGCAGCGGCTTCAACTGAGGCACAACACAAAGACACATTTGAGGGCGTCAGGGGGAAAGATGTCAAGAAACCCCCGGAATATGTTCTAAAAGTGTCAAAAACAGAGAGGAAATGTAGACAGGTATGTGAACACACTGAGCTTCACAAAGCATTTCCTGGTCTGAGGTTGTACTCGCCACCCGTTCGTCCGCATAATCGGATTCATTACGCTTTACAAACCTGATCAGAGATCAGCGGTCGTTCCCTCAACCTCTCGCCTGATCACATCAGCTTTGCAAATCATGTAATCAAATCAAATGATAGTCAACCAGATCAACAGACCAGACAACAATGGACGTTCATAATCTCTTTACACACCCCATCCACACTCCACTTACACCCCACACACCCACTCTCTCTCTCTTTCCCCACTCACTCTATCGCTTTACCCCTCTCTCTTTCTCTCTCTCCTCTCTCTCTCTCTCCCTCTCTCTCTCTCTCTCTCCCTCTCTCTCTCTCTCTCTCTCTCTCTCCCTCTCTCCCCTCTCTCTCTCTCTCTCACTCCCCACTCTCTCTCTCTCTCTTTACCCCACTCTCCCTCTCTCTTCTCTCTCCCTCTCTCTCCCTCTCCCTCTCTCTCTCTCTCTCTCTCCCCCACTCTCTCTCTCTCTCTCCCCCACTCTCTCTCTCTCTCTTTACCCCACTCTCTCTCTCGCTTTACCCCACTCTCTGTCTCTAAATGTAATATTAACCTCCCAACGCACAGTGTTTTCTTATTACGCTTTGATTTCCGTTTCTCTTGATCATACGATGCATCACAACATTATTTTACTGTATCATTTAATTGGAATCAGATGGTGTGTGTGTGTGTGTGAGAGAGAGAGTAACACAGGGGGCAAATGTGTGTGTGTGTGTGTGTGTGTGTGTGTGTGTGTGTGTGTGTGTGTGTGTGTGTGTGTGTGTGTGTGTGTGTGTGTGTGTGTGTGTGTGTGTGTGTGTGTGTAAGAAAAGTGTGTCTCTGCTCACACATGTTCACCTGTGATTGTGTGTGTAGAATTGTGTGTAGGTGATGGAGAATGAGATGGAGGTGAATGAGATGGAGGTGAATGAGATGGAGGTGAATGAGATGGAGGTGAATGAGATGGAGGTGAATGAGATGGAGGTGAATGAGATGGAGGTGAATAAGATGGAGGTGAATGAGATGGAGGTGAATGAGATGGAGGTGAATGAGATGGAGGTGAATGGGATGGAGGTGAATGAGATGGAGGTGAATGAGATGGAGGTGAATAAGATGGAGGTGAATGAGATGGAGGTGAATGAGATGGAGGTGAATGAGATGGAGGTGAATGAGATGGAGGTGAATAAGATGGAGGTGAATGAGATGGAGGTGAATGAGATGGAGGTGAATGAGATGGAGGTGAATGAGATGGAGGTGAATGAGATGGAGGTGAATGGGATGGAGGTGAATGAGATGGAGGTGAATGAGATGGAGGTGAATGAGATGGAGGTGAATAAGATGGAGGTGAATGAGATGGAGGTGAATGAGATGGAGGTGAATGAGATGGAGGTGAATGAGATGGAGGTGAATGAGATGGAGGTGAATGGGATGGAGGTGAATGAGATGGAGGTGAATGAGATGGAGGTGAATGAGATGGAGGTGAATAAGATGGAGGTGAATGAGATGGAGGTGAATTATTATTCCCTGTCATTTCAGGTTATTATTATGGTCTAGTAGCATGCTAGAGATATATATTGTAGTAGCATGTTGGACATATGTTGTAGCGAAGCATAAACGTTCAACCATCCCAATGGTTTTGTCTTTTCCACCTGAACACAGTTGAAAACACCTAGTTTACACAGCGATGCTAACAGTGCTAACAGTGCTAACAGTGCTAACAGTGCTAACAGTGCTAACAGTACTAACAGTGCTAACAGTACTAACAGTGCTAACAGTGCTAACAGTACTAACAGTGGTAACAGTGCTAACAGTGCTAACAGTGCTAACAGTGCTAACAGTGCTAACAGTGCTAACAGTACTAACAGTGGTAACAGTGCTAAAGTGCTAACAGTGCTAACAGTGCTAACAGTGCTAACAGTGCTGGCCTGGCAGACTGGGCCTGAAAGAATCTAAGCTCAACCCCGACGTACCAAAATGGCCGCCTCATACATGCAGTCTGTCAAACTCGTGGAGAAGCAGCTCAACAGTGGCATTGTTCAGTGTCTACCCCTTTTGTGATCATTTATGTTAGGGACTGTACATACCCTGCGTGTGTGCCATCTACGTGCGGGCGTGTACGTGCCCGCTCATCGGTACGCGTCTCTGTGATTAGTCTTCATCACTCCGTGTGTAGCTAGGCGGTGCCAGCTTAGAGGGATTAGTCTCGGCGTAGCCAGACCAAAGCATTCAGAGACCTGAATGTGATGGAGTGGAGGAAAAATGAAGAGACAAAAAAGAAGCTCTGTGGTGTAATTATGCTTTAATTTCATGGCCCGGTATTCACTGGATGTGTCGTGCCTGCACAACAGCTCATTACTGCCATCCGAATATACTAACGCACGTCTCTCTCTCTCTCTCTCTACTCTCTCTCTCTCTGTTTGCTCCCTTTCAAAACACTTAGAACACCATATAACTAAATTTTTTTCTATTTTGCGACGTCAGCCTGTTGACAGGGAGCTCTTGTTATCAGGCTTTTGGGTTGCTTCCGTTTCAATTCCACTGAATTCAGGGAGTACTTAGACGTTTTAATTCTTCTATATACTTTTTGTGGAGAACCGGGAATTTATTTCATTCCCTGTATTGACTGGATTTGACATCGAATTGTCCCCAAACTCTGAAGCTTGTTCTAATTTAGTTTTACTTGACTATTAGTTACTCTCAACCTGACTAGAACATGTGTATTTTAGGTTGCGCCTCAAACACAATTCATCTCATCTACTGTTTCCCTTGACTTTGGACACCATGTGATTTAATTGTTCTGATAAAACGCTCAGGAACATGGGTCGTCTGTTAACTTCAGAACCCCTCAGAACAGAGTGGACAGAAACAGGAAGTAGATCAGACTGGTGAAGGAAGAGAGTATTCAATAATAAAGTTCAAATTCTGCACAGAAGATCAAAAACAATTGTGTGTGATCCTTCTGCATGCGTTAAATATTTACTAAATTCAGACTGAAGTGTTACTATTTGTTATTTCCATAATGAATAATTGAGGAAGTAAACGTTAGCCTGAATACATCACTTGTTTTTCCTTGATTTTATCAAAGGGTTTGTTGGTCATTTGAGGTCTGAAAAACGTCCCGTTCCCTTTGTGATACATGTAGTGTGTATTAAACATTTATATTAGAGTCATTTAGATCCAGAACCACTTGCGGTAAATAATGTTTCCCTGCTGGACCAGAACATTGTGCATCACCAGTTTTATGTGCACATCCCACGGATATTAGATTTAAACCAAAATCCCATAATACTGAACCAAGACACAAGCCACATTTTGAAAATGTCCCCATCAACATCTAGCACCCAGTAGACAGAAACCAGAAAAACATCATCAGAAAAAACCCCAGTAGACAGAAAACATCAGGTTGGATTTGTGAGACAGACGCTCTCCTGTTGCTCAGTTCGTTGTCAAGACGAATATGTCGCACGTTGCTTTTTTTCCCGTGAGCTTTGTTGCGTACCGCCTCGTGTGCTATTTAAGATCAATGGCATGCAAATCACTCTATTTGCATATATCCGTTTCACTACAGACCGGTTAACTACAGTTTTTCACAATCACTAACTCGCTGCAATTGTGAACGAATATTAACCAAACAATTTTGCTGAATTTCAGAAGGAAGACCATTTATCCCAAAACATGAGCTGTTCACTTGTTTCCTCTAAACTCTCGGTTCCATTCACACTATTTTCCAAAACTCTGCACTCCAACTCTTGTTATTAAACACAATATAATATGTCCTCGTGCTGTAAACACGGCCAGCTAATTGCCAAACTACCCCAGTTCTCAATCAGATTTTATGAATTCGAAAGCCAGATCGGATCTGGGGAATTTGGAAGCCAGGGCGAGACTTTAAACTCGGCATCATGTTTTTTAAACCGTTCCCGAACAATGTGAGCAGTTTGTCAGCAAACAAGTGGTGTACCAGGTCTGCAATAATGTTCAGGTAGGTGGCACGTGTCAAATGGACATCCATATGTGGACATCGACATGTGCCCTCGTTAGGAGATGATCCATGTAATTCTCTGCACCTGTGAGTGGTCATAATGTTTCGGCTCATCAGCGAGTGTGATTCTCTGAACTTCCCCTGTGGCATTACGCCTCTGGTTTGGATGTATGTCAGGAAAACCTCCACAAGCAGCACTTCAGAAGGCCATAATGGGCATCATTAAAAAATATACACCATGAATTATGCATGCACAGAAACACACACAGGCACAGAAACACACACAGGCACAGAAACACACACAGGCACAGAAACACACACAGGCACAGAAACACACACAGGCACAGAAACACACACAGGCACAGAAACACACACAGGCACAGAAACACACACAGGCACAGAAACACACACAGGCACAGAAACACACACAGGCACAGAAACACACACAGGCACAGAAACACACACAGGCACAGAAACACACACAGGCGCAGAAACACACACAGGCACAGAAACACACACAGGCACAGAAACACACACAGGCACAGAAACACACAGGCACAGAAACACACACAGGCACAGAAACACACACATGCACAGAAACACACACAGGCACAGAAACACACACAGAGAAACAAACACATATTCAACATAGTAACACGTGCATGCAGAACCCTCAAAACAAACAAACAATTCAACATTATTTGACAGCAAAATAGAAACCTTCAAAATATTAGCATATCAAAAAAATAAGATCTGAACACAGCACTGTAACACAGTCATACACAATAAAAGATCTCCTCTGGAAGGTTTGTGAAGGTGCCTTGTTGTATGCCATTTCAACTCAGTGGGACATCCGAATCTCACACAAATTAGCCTTTTTGCTTCCTGAATGGGGCAACCTTATGTTGGGGCCAAGTAAGCCCCATGCACTCAGACGAACTTGGTGTGAAGACAAACACATCAGGAAGTACAACAATTACATTTGTTGGATAAAGTGCCCTGCTGTTTGATATTTTAATGTGTGTTTCTTAATGGGACGAACTCCACACTAGCAACTAATGCTAATGCTATTAATGCTATCGTTTGTTACAGGTAAATGTTTACTGGATTCTGTCAGACCAAATATTCATCTGTGGATGGTGCTAATAAAATCTACTGTATGTAAATGTGTGACAGCCTGTTTCTCTGGTCTTATTGTTTTAGCCAAGGTGAGATGATGTCATTATAGAAACAACAGGGGAGATTGGATTCAGCCTGTCTGGTTGGGAGAAATAGCAAAGCTAAATAGTTAATGGATGCTTCTAGCACCAGTAAGAGCAATAGTGTGTTTTAGATACTTATGGTATTACTTACTTATAGTATTACTTACTTATAGTATTACTTACTTATGGTATTACTTACTTATGGTATTACTTACTTATAGTATTACTTACTTATGGAAGACTTGTCTCTATATTTTGAGAACCAACCCTGCCTTGCACCCCCCCCCCCACACACACACACACACACACGCACACACACACACACACACACACACACACACACACACTGAGACAGACAGACACACTGATATTCCAGCGATTAATGGGCCGGCAAATGAGATCGTTACTGATGTGTTGTAGCGAGGTGAGCAGAGGTGCTCGGGGAATAGGTAGAGGAGCGAGTGAGGGAGAGGAGGGCAGACGGGGAGGAAGGGGTTGTGATCGTACATTAGAGAGTGCCAGACATGGAAAAAACACACAGGACATGATTGAAATGGGCACAGAGAGCTCATGAACTGACTGGAGCAGAGCCGCTGGTCCAGATGACACACAATCCCTATAAAGAAATCTGTCTGATGTTTGGGAAGCAGCCAAATACAGAAACACTTCGAAAAAGTTACTTTGACATTTATTTTATCATCTATGTGGACGCATTACTGCGGGTCCATATATTCCATAATATTTAAATGGTTTGGTGAGACATACATTTTTTCTGCCTTTCTGACTTTCTCGGGGCCTTAACCCAAAAAAATATTTTACATGTTTGTCAAAGGAGAGTGCCGGGTTGAGGGCCACGCCAAGGTTTCTCACAGCTTTTTGCCAAACGTCCGTACATCCGTTTAGGTTTAACGTGAGGTCTATCAACACATCTTTTGGTTTCTTAGGTCCTAAAACTATCATTTCAGTTTTTAAACCTGAAAGTTGTCTGTCATTCACTTTTGTGTTCCTGTTTCCGTTGTCGTCAACCCATTATTGAACTTCAACCCTCGAGGAAAGCTTTGGTATGTTGACAAAAATCCCATTTTGTTCTAACATACCTGATATAATAAACATTATTGAACTGCGGTTGCTATTCAAAGAAATGCTCCTATAATCACAGAATTTCCCACAATGCACCACGTGATAACTACAACAGCATCAGCTCCTGACAACAAGCCCGATGTGAACGACTGATTATCTTCCCAATCTCCCGTTTTCCAGCTCACTATTCGTTTAGCGAATCCGGATGATTGCCGGGGCCGGTGGAAATGAGCCGTCTAGCCGGCGTGCAGAACCTCAGGCCCGGCGGAACGTCAGGCCCGGCGGAACCTCCCCCAGGACCGATTTCTCACAGAGTTTCAGGTGGCTGCTGCATCAGCGAGGAAACGACATCCATTTATATCACTTAATCCTGGGGACACGTCATTAGACTGAGGGGTGGAGAGGGGAAACACACACACAGGTCGGACTATAAGTAAATGACCGTGTTGGACAGTGGGATCGCCTCGGCACGGGAACGATTACACCCAGCGTGTATTCCCAGAAGTGGGCATTAGAAGGTGTCGGAACATCCCTGAAAGTGTAGCCGGATAACCCTGTACCCTGTACCCTGTAGTGTGTGTGTGTGTGTGTGTGTGAGTGTGTGTGTGAGACCACTAGTTTGTATCTTGGTGGTTTCATTCATAATGCGCTGGTACATTTCTGCGTATTTACGCGTGTATATGCAGATGTATTGTTCAGGTTTACAGTTTGGTTCTTGTGATATTGTCGTAATCGTGCTACATAGGCTCATATCCCCCGGCATCTCAGCCAATCAGCAATCAAGGGCGGAACCACACAGTAAGAATGTGATTGTTCCTGCGATTGTTGTGTGTCTGTGTGCGCACGTGTCTGTTCATGTGTCTGTTCACGTTATGTAATCGTTTAAATGTTTTCAGTCCCCGGTGCATTTCTCGCGTTTCTGAGTTTCTCGCATCGTGTTGCTGTAATCTCCGTACCCACGAGACACCTCAATCTGGCTCCTAATCGTCATTTTAACCAGGGGAGCGAGGAACGACAGTGTCAGCCAATCACGTCACTCCGTCCAGCCTCTGCAATCTGAGCCAATCACGTCACTCCGTCCAGCCTCTGCAATCTGAGCCAATCATGTCACTCCTTCCAGCCTCTGCAATCTGAGCCAATCACGTCAATCCGTCCAGCCTCTGCAATCTGAGCCAATCACGTCACTCCGTCCAGCCTCTGCAATCTCCCCAACGGTTGCACTCAACTCACAGCCTCACATGACACGGTGTAACCCAGGTTACCGACGGGGGCCAGAGTTTCTGCACGCCACCGACTAACAATATAACAGATTGAGTTTTCACTTCTGAACCGGTAAACAAATAATTCATTATGTTTCTATCTTGGGCTCAGTTATCACAGAAACAGAGCCTTGCTGCATAACTAACTCGGCTGAGGTTTGAATGACTGAAACCTCATTGCATCTGTACCAGTAGTTTTCTCTGACAGTGCCACAACCACCACCCCAAACCTCTATACCTACGAACGTTGATGATGAATACTCGGTCTGATGATGAAGGTCACCCACGTCCACCAACGAAATTGCCAGAAATGCATTATGGGCATAATGTTCCCTTATACAGTATCTCACAAAAATGAGTACACCCCTCACATTTTTATAAATATTTGATTTTATTTTTTCATGTGACAACACTGAAGAAATGAAACTTTGCAACATTTTTAAGTAGTGAGTGTACAGCTTGTATAACAGTGTGAATTTTCTGTCCCCTCAAAATAACTCAACCCACAGCCATTAATGTCTAAACCGCTGGCAACAAAAGTGAGTTCACCCCTAAGTGAAAATGTCCAAATGGGCCCAAAGTGTCAATATTTTGTGTGGCCACCATTATTTTTCAGCACTGCCTTAACCCTCTTGGGCATGGAGTTCACCAGAGCTTCACAGGTTGCCACTGGAGTCCTCTTCCACACCTCTATGATGACATCACAGAGCTGGTAGATGTTAGAGACCTTGTGCTCCTCCACCTTCTGTTTGAGGATGCCCCACAGATGCTCAATAGGGTTTATATACATACAAATACTGTATATAGAGTATCAGTCAACAGATTGGACATGTTATGTAAGGGAATTTCCTCTCTACTCCTTTCTACTCTAATTCACATCGTACTAACAGTTATATCATCCACGCTCTGAAATAAACACACATGGAATCAAGTCGCAAACAAAACATTGTTAAACGGATCAAAATACATTTGATATTGTAAATTCTTCACAGCAGAGACTCTCTGATGACGGCTTTGCATAAGTGGTTGCTGTGTAACTGGCAAACAAATGGCCGGATACAACCAAACCCATTATGTCTCGTCTGACAGATTTGCTGAGAGATTTTGTGCCTATGGAATGGATGAGTTACTGTATGAACATGGATGAGCACATACAGAGGACGAGCAGAAGCTAATATCCCATAAATACAGCGGTTTGGGGGTTTATGTAATTTGAGAGATACCGCCAGGGCCTCTCTTTCGTGATGTTACATATAAATCAAACGTTCTCTTCCTCTGATACCGGCTGGAGATCTCCCTGATGCTAGACAACGAAACCCAATTTTCATGGGTCTTAGAGAAAACGTAGGCTTCGATATCGTAAATTGCCACCTGAAAAGGTAATAAATGAGTAAACAAGTGCAGAGGCCTGTGGAGGAAACTAACCTGGTTTGGCCATTGATTTACAGTATAATCCTGATATAAAGGACCTACTGTCATACAGGCAACTGAAGACCTCAGGCAAATATACAGCTGTTTCTATTTGCAGGATGAAGTTCAGAGGATGTGTGGAAATTAGAGGGAAATTAAAAAGACATCAGATGGCAGAGAAGGCATAGCAGAAACATAAGTTAAAGAATATTACATCAGAATATAAAGGTACAGTATATTACATCAACATATAAAGGTACAGGATATTACATCAGCATATAAAGGTACAGGATATTACATCAGCATATAAAGGTACAGGATATTACATCAGCATATAAAGGTACAGGATATTACATCAGCATATAAAGGTACAGGATATTACATCAGCATATAAAGGTACAGGATATTACATCAGCATATAAAGGTACAGGATATTACATCAGCATATAAAGGTACAGGATATTACATCAGCATATAAAGGTACAGGATATTACATCAGCATATAAAGGTACAGGATATTACATCAGCATATAAAGGTACAGGATATTACATCAGCATATAAAGGTACAGGATATTACATCAGCATATAAAGGTACAGGATATTACATCAGCATATAAAGGTACAGGATATTACATCAGCATATAAAGGTACAGGATATTACATCAGCATATAAAGGTACAGGATATTACATCAGCATATAAAGGTACAGGATATTACATCAGCATATAAAGGTACAGGATATTACATCAGCATATAAAGGTACAGGATATTACATCAGCATATAAAGGTACAGGATATTACATCAGCATATAAAGGTACAGGATATTACATCAGCATATAAAGGTACAGGATATTACATCAGCATATAAAGCTTCCTTTCTCTCTGACTCTTTCTCTTTTTCTCTCTCTCTCTCTCTCTCTCTCTCTCACTCTTTCTCTCTTTCTCTCTCTCTCTCTTTCTTTCTCTCACTCTCTCTCTCTATCTTTCTCTCACTCACTCACTCTCCCCCAGGGCTAGCTAAATTAGCCTGTCAGGTTATGTTGACAACCTACCAACTGACACAGTTGTCATGACTGCTAGACACCACAGTCTGAGCCCATATAACTGACAGGTCTAGCCTATAGGGAAATCACATTCTGCACACACACACACACACACACACACACACACATGCAAGTACACATGACAACTGTCTGTCATGTATGTAATGATCTACAAATCAAAAGACCACACACATCCAAGACGAATTCAATAGTGCAGATCAATCCTGTATTATTGTACACCCCCGTCTTCACTTACTTAGACTTCGCCCTTTCATCTCAATGTCAAGGTTTCTGTGTTCCCTCTCTCCTCTCTCAATCCCCTTTTCTCTCCCATTTGTCTGTCCTCTCCTCTCTCTGTCCTACCTGTCTCTGTCCTCTCTCTCTCTCCTACCAGTCTCTCTTTCCAACCACCAACAACCATCACTCCTGTGTTACAATGGCACGTTGTGATGGCTAATCACATTTTAGAATGTATAATGGCTAATTGATTATTTGAAAATCCCTTTGCAATTATGTTAGCACCGCTAAAAACTGGGGAAAAAGGCAATGAAAGTGTCCTACTTTAGACGTGTTCAGTATTTGGAGCATCAACATTTGCAGGTTGAATAACAGGCTCAAAAGAAATTCAGTCATACAGTCTATTCTTGTTCTGTAAAAAACAAAGGCTATTCCTTGTGAGAGCTGTGTACTACTCCCTACACAGAAGGAGTGGGAGGTCCTGGTGCACAACTGAGTAAGAGGACAAATACATCTAAACATCTAGTTTGAGCGACAGACGCCTTACAGGTCCTCACAAGGCAGCTTAATTAAATAGTACACACAAAACACCTGTCCTTCTAGGTAGAGTTGCAAAGAACAGCCATTTCTCAGACTGGCCAATAAAAAATAAAAGATCAAGATGGGCAAAGTTACACAGACCCTGGATAATAAACACATACATACACACACGTTTATACAGATACTCACAGTTACATATATATTTACACACACAACTGTACACACACATACACACATCTTGAAGTCCGGGTAATGCAGCGGTCAGATGTTACTACGGCAACCAGATGCAGTCTCAGACAAACACACACACACACCCTCAAAACACATACACACTCATATTCTGAAAACATAAATACAACAACAGACCCAGAATCCAAATACACTCACTTCAGTCAAGACACACACTCACATATAAAGAACACACTCATAAACACACATATTGAATAAACAGGAATATTGTTAGAGGCTAACGACGCCATTCTGTTGCATTTGGTCTGTCCTTCGCCCAATCATCCATCACACTAGACGGTTATCAACTGGTTGACGGTTCCCTGTCAGTCTTATTCTTCCACTGGAGATTTCAGAGAATCAGCTGTGACAGGAAACAAGCACCCAGGGTATTGAGCAAACAACCCGTGGAGATGACGAAATGAGAAGCAATGATTGGACTGAAATTAGCTTCGTCTGTGACAAATTCTGTGAGCAGCCGGATCCCGCTAATCGCCGGGTCCGAGGCTCGCAGACACCCCCCCACCCCCTTATCTCTGACACCCCCCACACCCCCTTATCTCTGACCTCCACCCCCACACCCCCTTATCTCTGACCTCCACCCCCACACCCGCTGATCTCTGACATCCACCCCCACACCCCCTTATCTCTGACAGCCCCCACACCCCCTTATCTCTGACACCCCCACACCCCCTTATCTCTGACCTCCACCCCCACACCCCCTTATCTCTGACCTCCACCCCCACACCCCCTTATCTCTGACACCCCCACGCCCCCTTATCTCTGACCTCCACCCCCACACCTCCTTATCTCTGACCTCCACCCCCACACCCCCTTATCTCTGACACCCCCACCCCCTTATCTCTGACACCCCCACACCCCCTTATCTCTGACCTCAACCCCACACACCCCCTGATCTCTGACCCCCCACACCCCCTTATCTCTGACCCCCCACACCCCCACCACCACCCCCCACCCCATCTCCATAGCCTTCTAATTCATCCACATGTGGTTGCTGTGTTTGTTGGACAGTAAATTACATTTAATCAGCGGATCTCTGCACATGTGGCGTCTCCCGTGGCAACTGACGGATGGGTGCTGACAGCAGGGCGTACCCAGGGACATTTATAAACCTGTGTTAAAGCAGGGGCTCGTTCATTAACTCACGCCGGTCTCCCTTCTCTAACAGCAAACACTGAGGGTTTGTCACCATACTACGTCTGTGTGAACTGAAGCCGGTCAATCGGCATCTCTTCTCCATGCTGGAGACTGAGAGGACACACATGATTGGACACACATGATTGGCATCAGGGTGAAAAACAAAAAAAAATGAAATGGGTTGTAAAGATAAGACAGACAGACAGGTTGTCAGAAACCCAAAAATACCTAAATGCCATTTTACGGGAGGAAGGGCAGACAAGTAAATATTGAAGCCAACCCCCCCCCCAAAAAAAAAACTAATCACAAATATATATGTGTATAAATAGAGATATGAAGAGGACAGCATTAGCCGGTGTAATGACATCATTGAAAAGCAATCAAAATCCCCAGTTCAGCTTTCAGGTTGTCTGAACAGGTGAATGCACTTAAGTGAGAATGAAACCGTCTGCAATGAAGTCTCCGGGTGTTCAGCAGATGCAACCTGGGTAAAAAAGCACCAGCATCCCACACATCTCATTACAACCTCCATCGTTGTTCGGGCAATAACGGCGACATCACTCGCGAGGCGTTTCCATTAGAACCCTCACTGTCTTTTGCCGGGCTTGTCGCCTTAAGATAACACACATTTATCCTGCCGGATATTTACTGAGACAATTTGGACCAAGTGACTTGCCAAGGGGGACGCGACACTAGTGTTATTTAAATGGAATTGGAAAGCTCTACGCGCCGGTTAAATTGGTTGTTTTACCGTCCACACTTTGGGGCGTTAGCCGTTAGCATAACAACAGTAGCACACGACAACACCTGCCTCAGTAAAAACTCATCGGCCACCTAGCGATGTGATTTTTGTTTCACCTCAGGTGTTTCCTTTAAATGAACCCTAAATTAATTTTAATACACACACACCTTATGAATGTGAGCACAAAGTGACAGTTGACAAGGTTTTGAAGCGAGCTACATGTTCACTCGAGCCTTTTGTTACAGGTTGTATTGCAAGGACGTGCGTTATCCTTCACTCTGTTGCAGTAAAGCCGCTGAATTTATCCATTTCAAAATGACAGCCCTTCGGTTTAGACAGTGGGTACATACTGACTAGCCAAAACATCGTCACAGGTAAGGCGATACATTTGGATCATCATTTAAGGGTCTACTAAAATCTTTTTTGCCAAGGTCTTGGGTTAAGTGTAGTCTGGCCCAGTGGTACGAAGGTGAACTCAAAGTTCGGTATTCACATTCTGCCCTGCAGTCTTTACCCGGTCGGCTCTAAACCTTCGCACGGTGGTTGCAGTTGATTGGTGTCCCTTGGTTGATTCCTGGTAAAGTGGGTGGACTGATATCTGGCTTGTTGGACCCTTTACCTTGTTTAAGATTCATTGACTGGATCCTCCTGTCTCATCTCGAGGTTTTACACTGCAATATTATTGTGCCGGAGGAGTTGTGAACTAGGTGTCGAACTTTTTCCTGCGTCTCGTTCCGTTTACTCTCAGGAGGACATGAGCCCATGTTTGTAAAAGCACTTTGTGACACCTGTCTGAGCGCGGTACAGCAGTCCTGCTCACTCTCTGGAAAATCTACACATTTTTGTGTATTTGTCATCATTCTTTTTATGCGTCTAGCATCTAGTTTTTATGCATCAAACATTTCTGTTTTTGTCAGAGAGAAAAGCCTTTCAACTTCCGATTTCATCAGTGGAATGGACTTGCTTTGGGATCTAGTATAAATGGAAGCAATTATTTTGGAGTACAGAGGGGATTCTGAGGAAAAATTAGGTGGTTTGAAGCGTTTTTGAGCCGTTTATAACATGCAAAGACGTACGATTTTGAGGCAACTGATGACTCAGCAAAATGTGATTAATAATTTTTGCTTTAAAAAGGACACATATATTTATATATCCTTTAAATCAGGATATATAAATTGTAAATAGTGTGAATATTACGCCATTCTTTAAACTCTCTTCCCAATTATTTCTCAAAGTCGTTCACTTCAGACACTTTCTGAGCGTCTTTACCCATCCTTTCATCTCCTTTCTATTGCTCGTGTCATTTCCCCTGCTTCTGTTCTTTCCTTCTCAGCTCAGTTATAACCACCTAACCAGCCTAGCGTGGGCTATTGGGGAGATGTTTGTCTTGCCCGGTTCACACTCCAGTTTCAATTACGAGACGGTCCTCTTCCAAATGGGGCCCTCTCTTTTTTAATTAGTTTCTGGGGGACAACAACAGTGAGAACGTGAGCCTTGTTCCTGATTTATTAAGCATTTATGGGTTGAAAAAGGGTAATACCAGGTTAAATAAAACAGGCTTGATCCACAAGGACGTTGTCATAGAGATAGAGAGACAGAGAGAGAGAGAGAGAGAGAGAGAGAGAGAAAGAGAGAAAAAGAGGGAGAGGAAGAGCTGGAGAGGGAGAGAGACTGGGCTCTGTGATTAACGTTCATTTCCTCTGCCTTAGTATTTGTTCCCCAAATGAATTTTTCTGACGCGCAGATAAGTCACGCTCCACACCACCACCGCTGCCCTGGAAGAGCTCATCAGCTGTTATCGCTCTAAATTGTCCCTGCGAAGTTGCCATCTGGTTTGCAGCCGCAATATGAAAAGATGTGTGTGGTGTGTTTGTGGTAACTGTGGTTATATGCCATATATCAGTGTGTAATATATGGCAATCAGCTGGTTTCCTGTAACAACCCCGAAGCGGTGGGATGACGATCCTCTGCCGCCCCAGACGCCAGAGGGGTCCGAGGAGGAAGTCCGGTGGTCGCCCCCTGGAGGGGTGGTCACATGAGCTCCGGCTGTCACCCCTGTCTGCTCCAGCACCCTGTTCTGCTTCGAAGGCGGAGCCACCCGCTGCCCCGTTCTGCTTCGAAGGCGGAGCCATCCTCTGCAAGTCCTGCTCCAGGCCTCCACCAGGGGGTCAGGGTTAGGAACTCTGGCCCACTCGTTGGTGGGTCCTAGAGAGCTTCCACGGCAGGACAGCCCTTTAGATTCTTGTATTTCTTGTTCGCTCCCCAATTAGCAGCAGCTGTCTTGTGTTGCCCTAATTGGGGAGCCTATTTAAGTTCAGTGTTTCTGTTGGAGTATGTTTGGTTGCTGCCGTGTCTTTATGTTTGGGTTGGAGTTTCATGTTGAAACTTTTTTGGGAATTTAGGGAATTGTGTTTCGTCTCTGCAACCCTCAGGTCTTGCCCTCCGTCCAGCACCAAACTCCATCGTGACATAAAGGAAGGGTCTCAATGCTTGTGTACATGAGATATATTATAACAATAATAGAATAATAATCTATATAAATATTGAGACACATTTATAAAAACGTGTTTTTGCTATCGTGTTTCTTGCTGTGTGTGCGCCTAAATAGGTAAAATACATATTTAATCAAAGTGAAATTGAAGAGGTATGAAGACTTTCTGAAGTCCATTAACGTCTGTATGAAGCTTGACTGCTTCACTGTCACTACATGCTCATCTCATCGACCATTTAGTTAAAGATGCATCCAGGTTTGATTTCCTGTTCCTGCAGCTTCCTGTCCTACACCCGCTCAGTCAAAGGTACCCCTGTGAATGCACCCCATCCTGACAGCTCATTACAAGGAAACCCCTGAGCCTGTCACTTTCGTCTAACCTCATTCCTTCAGAAATATCCTCAACATGGCCCAGTGTGATAAACAAACTCACTGTATTGTATTTATTCATTTTCCATTCATTGTCTAAACCTTTGTTAATAGCGTTTCAGTTGGATATTTCTCATTTTTGCTTTTTAATAATAATAATAATTAATTACATTTATATAGCGCTTTTCTTCCTGGGAACTCAAAGTGCTTTTACATGGAAGGGGAAATCTCCTCAACCAGCACCAATGTGCAGCATCCACCTGGATGACACGACGGCAGCCATATTGCGCCAGAACGCACCCCACACACCAGCTTACTGGTGGAGAGGAGACGGCTTTTGTAATGATGCTGTGTGTGTGTGTTTTATTTGTCCCTCATGTGACAGACCTGGTTAAATAAACGCTTAATAAAAATGTCTTCAGCTGCATGGATATTTACTTTCTATCATTCTCGTAGATAAATACTGGGCCTTAGTCTTGTCTCGTTCTATCTATGTCCTTATCAAACCATATCTTTTTTTTTCCCCTCAACGGTACTTCCAATTTAGAAACAAAGAAAATGTTTTTTCAAAGCGGACAGTCAAGTCACCTTACCTGTCAATCAATGGCACTCGGGTGGGCTGACCGACTAAATGAAAAAGCCCTTGAGTCCACCATTTTGTTCTCCTTTCCGCATCTGTCAACATCCCGTCAACAGACATGAAACATACAGCCACGGGGGCCCCAGAGGGACAGACCGTGGGGTCCTCTGCCACCACCAAACTGTGCGCCTTGACCTCGATTACGACGTCAATAAATGAGTCCTTCGCTCCGGGGGAGGAGTTGGGGGGTGGCTTCTCTTCCGCTCACCTCATCCTCTCATCCTCTCATCCTCTCATCGTCTCATCCTCTCGTCCGTAGGCCATCACTCTGTTCCTCATTAATATGTGAGAGTGTCACGTCAGTTTAGAGGATTCTCCTCTGACAGGAGCCATGTTGTATTTGGTACAACAGGGGCCCTCCTCCCTGGCCCCCTACAGGAGGAGAGGAGCCATAGCCGGTGACCTGCTGCTGTCGACTGTATTGCTAATTAAGCCTATTCACCAGGCAGCTGTTAATAACGACATTTATATGGAGTGGTGAATAGCTCAGACAAAAAGAATCGACACATCAGCAAGACAGTAGGAGCGTCACAGCGAAGCACGAGGCGTGAAATACACAAAAACATAAAGAGCTCATTATTTGGGTCGACAATAAAGATGGATTGGAGAGAGAGAGGACCGACAGCCTTGAGTGTTTGCCGCCATTTTTAGCTTATTCCTGAAAGGACCTCACCCCCAAATTCCCCACCTCACTCCCACTTCCTCCCCACCTGACTCCCACTTCATTCCCACCTCACTCCCACTTCCTCCCCACCTCACTCCCACTTCCTATCAACCTCACTACCACCTCACTCCCACTTCCTCTCCACCTTACTTCCACTTCCTCCCCACCTCACTCCCACTTCCTCCCCACCTCACTCCCACTTCCTCCCCATCTCACGGTATTCCTCTGTTTTAGTGTACTGCACTCCCTTGTGTTTGCTGTAGAAACTCTATCAATTTGTAGCCTTTCTGAGCCGTTTCCCTGTTCTCTGTCCATGGAGGTTTTCTGTTTCCTTGCCGTCTGCCTGCAGCTGAACCATCTTAGAGGATTGAGGGACAGATGGAACACGCCTCCCCGGTGGTGTTCTGGCATTTTGCCCTGACCAGTGGAACCAGCTGTGCTGAGAAGACAACAGCCCCACAAACAACACACACACACATACACATACACATAGACACTGAAATATAAGCAGATACACAACATATACACACTCTTTCGAATGTAGAGGATGTAATTACTGCTCAGAGCTATTTAAACACACCTAATTAAGTAGAATGCAAAGCAGATCACGTTGAAAACTGTTCGCCCCCTGATGGGCCAGCAAGGGTTACAAAGTCATGTTACAAACGCGTTAGGAAGTCGCGTTACGAAGTCACAAAACGAAGTCACACTACAAAGTCACACAACGAAGTCACTCTACGAAGTCACATAAGTAAGGTCTCAGGTCTCTTCCCATTTGGTTCCACTTATATTTGAAACTTAAGAGTATGAGAAATGGGATGTGTTTCGTATCGTAACGTGGATATATATATGAAATAAGTGACTGTTTGGGTTCATTGATGCTGGATACATACAAAATACACATTGAACATCCCCGCATCTGCTGGTCCAGCGCAAATGATTGGACTTCACCCATACTGAAAGTACCAGTGGAAAGTCCATTGCTTGGAGGCTTTAGTGTAATGAACACAGCCCTGACCTGCTGGCCATGTGCCCACAAGGACAGGAGGAATGATTTGACCTAATGCCGGCCTCGGCTCAGGAGGTCCACAATCCCAGCTCAGCCTGGACTGCTGTGGTAATGCTCACTGAGGTAAATCACACGGGGGCCTTTAAGAGCTTGAAGGACTCTCTCCTGTCGGCCTTTAATTAACTATTGAGCGGGTCACTAACAGGAACCAAGGAGCAGAAGATTAAAAACAAAAAGGCTGACTGAAGGCTAATAGCCTCTGAGTGTGATACATCCCTTTAAGGCCTGTCTCGTGGCTGCGGACGGGCCCAACCTGGGATTCAGATCTGCATATCGGACGAGCCAGACAAAGTTGTCGCCATGGCTTTAGTGGTCTGTCTCCTCCCAAGTGTCGGGTCCTGACAACAATGGACACAGACACTCTCCTCCATGAGAACCGTGTGGAACACAAGGTGAACGTTTGTCTGGTCTATTGTGTCTCGCGAGTGGGAGTTTGTGTGTGTGTGTGTTTGTGTGTGTGTTTGTGTGTTTGTGTTTGTGTGTGTGTTTGTGTGTGTGTTTGTGTGTGTGTTTGTTTGTGTGTGTTTGTGTGTGTGTTTGTGTATGTGTTTGTTTGTGTGTGTGTTTGTGTGTGTGTTTGTTTGTGTGTGTGTTTGTTTGTGTTTGTTTGTGTGTGTGTTTGTGTGTGTGTGTTTGTGTGTGTGTTTGTTTGTGTGTTTGTGTGTGTGTTTGTGTGTGTGTTTGTGTGTGTGTTTGTTTGTGTGTTTGTGTGTGTGTTTGTGTTTGTTTGTGTGTGTGTTTGTTTGTGTGTGTTTGTGTGTGTGTTTGTGTATGTGTTTGTTTGTGTGTGTGTGTGTTTGTGTTTGTGTGTGTTTGTGTGTGTGTTTGTGTGTGTGTTTGTGTGTGTGTGTGTGTGTGTGTGTTTGTTTGTCTGGTAATATCATTTACTCTGACGATGGGAATCCTTCAGGCAAGGTAAACCATTTCACCTCGTGCGGACATTTTACTGTCCCCCATGAACTTTTGAGATAGACGGAGAGAGAGAGATGGAGAGAGAGAAGAGAGGAGAGCAAAAGGGAATAAGGGAATAGGAAGCAATAGGAAGGGGCTGGCTGAGTGAGCAAGATAATTAACAGGAAAAACTATACAAATTTAAATTGCAATTTGCTACCATGGGCAAATAATTAGAGCCACTGGAATGGTAAAGACCGAATTGAATCTGCTAAAACTGAGGAAAAAGTATGATTTCCCACATTCAGGTTATCGATCGCCCACAGCGAGCTAATTCTTATACATGGAGAGAGAGAGTCACATCGAGATGAGGCTGGGAAGTAGAGCAGAAATAAACAGGTAGATAGAGAAACAGGGAGAGAGAGATGGAAAAAGATGTAAGGAAATGAAGAGAGAGAGGGAGAGAGAGAGAGGGAGAGAGAGAGAAGAGTTGAAGAGAGGGAGAGGGAGAGAGAGAGAGAGAGACTGAATGAACAGGGAGAGAGAGATGAAAAAAGATGTAAGGAAATGAAGAGAGAGAGAGAGAGAGAGAGAGGAGAAATAAACTGAATGAACAGGGAGAGAGTGTAGCAGAGTAAAAGAGGAGAGAGAAGTCTATTAATCAGGCAGTCAGCCATAAAGCCGGGCATTAGATTGAGTGACAGCAAAAGACTGGAGTTTTTACTGGAGACAACAGGCCAACTGAATGCAGAGACACAAGTGACAAACAAAACACGGCCACCAGATTACACATGACATTTCCCAAGTTGTCAATTTAAGACGAGGTGGGATCGAAGTTAACCCCTGACAGTCGGACGAGTTACAGGGGTTGTCACATGTCTTATTAGCGTAAAGTAATTCGCTACAATACATCTACAGTACCATTCAAACGTTTGGGTTCACTTAGAAATGTCTTGTTTTTCATGAAAACATGCATAGGACATATTGCAAAATGAAAAGGAAACGTAATCACAGACAGGGGTACAAATAATGTGTGGCGTTTGGCTAAACAATTTCAGGAGTGATTCAAATGCAGCATCAAACCTCAAGTCGGGTATTCTGGGAGGAACCAAGCCTTGGAGTTGGGTTCAATCATTCTACTTGTATTTATTCTTATTTTAATTTAATGTCTGCACAGGCCTGAATATTTAAGCCGTCCCTGTCACATCTGGGAACATGGAGACTGGGGTTTGTGAGACTTTTATTGAACTAATAAACAATAATCACCGCCGGTGAACAACAGAAGTGTGTTCCTCTTTCTTAACATAATGTTAAATTCATGAATTTGATGCTCCGTGATTCCTAGATGAAGGTGGCTGTCTCGGGAGTTTTGCAAGGCAGATGTGGCTCTGCATTAATTCTCGTTTGCTGCGTTGGTTTTCTTCTGTCCTCGCCCATTCTCCTCCGCTACTCCATGGGACCTGAGTCCTCCACTAACTGTACAGGGGTAGCATGTGTTTGCCTGTAAGGACAACGAACAAATGTCACTTAGAGAGAAGACCACTGGGCTGGATTAAGCTCGTAAAGAAGAGTCTGTCTTACCAAATTACCAGCGTCAATTAACCCACTCCTCTCTTCGCCACAATAGCACATTTTGTTATCTTTGATAAGTCGTTAAGATTTTACCTGGGCAAAACCAGAGGGAAGTCTCTGTCTGGTACTTGTTTGAGGACCCACCAGCTGTAAATTGAGCTGGAATGGGTGATAAATAGTGCCAACCTGCCCCAGGCTGACAGACCCAATATCAGATTAACAAGTGCTGGTCGATTTCTGAGCCCGCGTGAATCGGAGTGATACAGACCAGTATAAGAGATGGGTGGAACCAATGCCATTATTTCTGACAATATATCGTCAGGATTTGACAGTACCCAAATAACATTTAGTGGATGACGGTGAATTAGATTCTAGTTTTCGGGTAGCGGTGCCTACTCCAGAACACCAGTGGTTTCCATTCCTAGCTTGTGCTTCATAATGTTTTTAGTAAAGTCACATTGGTTCTTGTGACGCACACTCATGTCTCATCTCCACATGTAGGGGTCACATCTCCACATGTAGGGGTCACATCTCCACATGTAGGGGTCACATCTCCACATGTAGGGGTCACATCTCCACGTGTAGTGGTCACGTCTCTGCGTGTAGGGGTCACGTCTCCACATGTAGGTACCAACATAAAATATAGTTTTTTATAGAATGGAGATCACATTTTAGAATATTACCCCATATAAAATGGCGATCAAGACAGATTAAGCAGATATAAATGTCTCCTATAAATGTGGAATATAATGACATTCGTGGGGTAATAAATGTCCATCAAGACAGATTAATATAAATGTCTCTTATAAATGTGGAACATAATGACACGTGTGGGGTAATAAATGGCCATCAAGACAGATTGATATAAATGTCTCCTATAAATGTGGAATATAATGACACGTGTGGGGTAATAAATGGCCATAAAGACAGATTGAGCAGATCATAAATGTCTCCTATAAATGTGGAATATAATGACACGTGTGGGGTAATAAATGTGCTGGTTGTTTAATGGCTTGGTGCATCCAGAGGCATTTTCCTCCACATGAGCGTCATTAACCAACAACTCCATGTGGTGCGTTTCTTGTCTGGTTCCCTTATCTACTCCACCAACCATCATGCTTTTCTCATCGGTTCCCTTTGTTTGTCAAGATTTCCAATTTGCTTTACGGAGGTTTTAAAAAATTCATTAGCATTTGAACAAAACATTGCCTCAAATTAATTTTCTTATTAATAGGTTTTTTGACGCACTTAAAGGCAATTAACTTCTACTAGGACAGAGCTCTGGGGGGGAGAATCCAATGTCCTACGTTCACACAGCTATAGAGTAAAAATCACACTTGTCTTTCCTCCTGACTCTGTTAATAATTAAATATTTACACAATGGAAGGAATTAATTCCTACTTGTCATTTCAGGCTTGTTATGACTACCACTTCCTGTCTTCGGAGTCTCAGGGTTTATGCCGAAGAGGCTCTGGGACCCCCCCAAAAAAATGTGTAAAGGGATGACAACCATTGTGTGTTGTGCACACAGGCAGACCCCAAAGTACGAGAGAGGCCGAGCAAATGTGTGTGATGAGGAAGCAGAAATCCCCACTACCTGCCACAGAAGAGAAGAAGACACTGACGAAATGTCTGCTGAAAGGTTTGCTAATCAAAGACTAGAGCTTTATAGGCGTTTGTGTTGTACAACTCATGCATTGATTTTGATAACATACGCTCATATCTTCCACCCCACCAGGGAAACAGTTTCTCATTTTGTATGGAGAACAAATTCAGTTGAGAACAGGGTCCCACCAGATGTGGTCCATGTTGTTTGATGAAATAAACAAGATGATCTCTTGTTTACGCTGTGGGGCAAGACAGGGCTCCAGCCGTGCAGCTGGGACATGTGGTCATCCTGCGTGCCTCTTTCCCTTTACTGCCCCAGTAGACCCCCCCAACACCCCACCCCCCACTGCACATGGTGAGGTACCAGAGGGTTTGTGTAGCAATGGCAGCTCGGGGAAAACCGGTAGGAGAGACGTCCCACAGGCAGGAGGGAACACCACAGCAGTCTCCTACCCGCTGGACAGGTGACAATATGTTACTGTTCAATCCTCTATACGGGAATAGAACCCAGGCTAAGGCTGTGTGGTTATGATATAAACAGGTGACAATATGTTACTGTTCAATCCTCTATACGGGAATAGAACCCAGGCTAAGGCTGTGTGGTTATGATATAAACAGGTGACAATATGTTACTGTTCAATCCTCTATACGGGAATAGGACCCAGGCTAAGGCTGTGTGGTTATGATATAAACAGGTGACAATATGTTACTGTTCAATCCTCTATACGGGAATAGAACCCAGGCTAAGGCTGTGTCATTATGATAGAAACAGGTGACAATATGTTACTGTTCAATCCTCTATACGGGAATAGGACCCAGGCTAAGGCTGTGTCATTATGATAGAAACAGGTGACAATATGTTACTGTTCAATCCTCTATACGGGAATAGAACCCAGGCTAAGGCTGTGTGGTTATGATATAAACAGGTGACAATATGTTACTGTTCAATCCTCTATACGGGAATAGGACCCAGGCTAAGGCTGTGTGGTTATGATATAAACAGGTGACAATATGTTACTGTTCAATCCTCTATACGGGAATAGAACCCAGGCTAAGGCTGTGTCATTATGATAGAAACAGGTGACAATATGTTACTGTTCAATCCTCTATACGGGAATAGGACCCAGGCTAAGGCTGTGTCATTATGATAGAAACAGGTGACAATATGTTACTGTTCAATCCTCTATACGGGAATAGAACCCAGGCTAAGGCTGTGTGGTTATGATATAAACAGGTGACAATATGTTACTGTTCAATCCTCTATACGGGAATAGAACCCAGGCTAAGGCTGTGTGGTTATGATAGAAACAGGTGACAATATGTTACTGTTCAATCCTCTATACGGGAATAGAACCCAGGCTAAGGCTGTGTGGTTATGATATAAACAGGTGACAATATGTTACTGTTCAATCCTCTATACGGGAATAGAACCCAGGCTAAGGCTGTGTGGTTATGATATAAACAGGTGACAATATGTTACTGTTCAATCCTCTATACGGGAATAGAACCCAGGCTAAGGCTGTGTGGTTATGATAGAAACAGGTGACAATATGTTACTATTCAATCCTCTATACGGGAATAGAACCCAGGCTAAGGCTGTGTGGTTATGATATAAACAGGTGACAATATGTTACTGTTAAATCCTCTATACGGGAATAGAACCCAGGCTAAGGCTGTGTGGTTATGATATAAACAGGTGACAATATGTTACTGTTCAATCCTCTATACGGGAATAGAACCCAGGCTAAGGCTGTGTGGTTATGATAGAAACAGGTGACAATATGTTACTGTTCAATCCTCTATACGGGAATAGGACCCAGGCTAAGGCTGTGTCATTATGATAGAAACAGGTGACAATATGTTACTGTTCAATCCTCTATACGGGAATAGAACCCAGGCTAAGGCTGTGTGGTTATGATATAAACAGGTGACAATATGTTACTGTTCAATCCTCTATACGGGAATAGGACCCAGGCTAAGGCTGTGTGGTTATGATATAAACAGGTGACAATATGTTACTGTTCAATCCTCTATACGGGAATAGAACCCAGGCTAAGGCTGTGTGGTTATGATAGAAACAGGTGACAATATGTTACTGTTCAATCCTCTATACGGGAATAGAACCCAGGCTAAGGCTGTGTGGTTATGATATAAACTGGGCTTTGTGAGCATCATCTAAAGGAGAGGCCACATCGATTAAACTGAACGCCTTTCATCCTCACCCTGACTCCTTGCTCGCCCGGGGATATGCAAAGCTCTGTAAATAATCTCGGTAAAGACTTGCTCAATTTCATTATGATAATTTATTTAGTGAAACTCTGAAACTCTGCCAGAGAAACACACGACGTACAAAGGAACACGATTTGAAGCAGATCACACAAACATTGAGAATCTGAACGTTTCTTTCAGAGGGACAACTGCACACACTGTGTCAGCTTAGTTGGCATTTAAACACGATTAAATGTCACCATTTCTTTACATATTCTTCTCAGGAGACAGTTTTGTTCTTTGGCTAGAAGCCAAGCAGAGACACGTTCAACTATTCAACTAATCAGATTTTCATTTTAATGTTGACGGAGTGACAGAACCCGATCCTAGAGGGGTTTTCACTGGAAGGATTGATGGGTTCCATATTGGGGGGCTAATGACCCCCTCTGGCTCTGTGGAACGATAAAACCCACAGGTCACAGACTCTCTGACAGACTCTCTGTGTATGTCCCAGAACACCTCAATCACGCCCCCAATAACAAACCCACCGCCATAGCACTTTTGGTCACCTTAGCACTTTTGTGCGTTCTATCATGTGCTTATAACCGAACGTGGCTGTGCGTATTTCATATAAAGAAGAAAGAAATAATGGCCGGTAGTTTGTCTCCATTCCTCACAGAATTATCTTCTATTGATCTGCTCAGCTAGAAAATACTGCTGATACCTTTAAGAATGTTGGAAATTACCGGGTAGATTTGATAAGAGGGCTGACAGGATATGATTATTCCTAGGCTTTAGGAATAGAATGGGAAATATATTTTAAATGCGTGTCAGCGGATGTTCAAAGGGAACACAATGCATGTGTTTGCCCATTGTGTGCTGCTGGAAAAATCACAATCAACTTTCTCAATCTTCCTGCCATTGATGTGCCAAGCTGTCACCTCATACACAATGTAGGGCCAGTATAAATGAGAGTTGTCCTCATATACAATGTAGGGACACTGTAAATGAGAGTTGTCCCTGTTTAAGACAGAGGAACGCGTAAGTTGCTGTCACTTAATGCTATTGTCAAAGTTATGCCGTAAGAGCGTGCAGTTGTGTGTGTGGACAGGCAGAGATGTGTAAAATGTAGACATTGAAAGCAGCAAAGCCTACCTGGAACAACGTAGATCTGTCACATCCAGCTATAATCAGGGTTAAAGATAACATGATGTTTCATATGAAATAGGTTTAGCCTCTAAATTCAGTGCAAGTCGATCGGCGACGTGGATGTTAAGATGACTAAGGCAATCCAATAAAAATGCAGTGACTTCACATTCCCAGTCCCTTTTTCACACTGGATTGTCTGTATCTTTGGAGAGGAGAAGTGTAACTGACTGTGAGTCACTCACTGGCTCGTTTGCTCGTGAATAAAGCCAGGTTCATTCAGGCTGCGCGACCAGGGGCCGGTTTGACGTATATCTGCGACGAGATAATGGTATTTCTGAGTGGCCGGAAAACCTGCTTTGTCTCACTTAAGCGTTATTGACAAGAGGGGAACCATCTCCATTTCTCCTGCAGGCAGCGGCATCTGTTAGCTGCATGTTAGCGACAAAAACACACAGCGATTTCAATCCGTTTACTGCCTAATGACTATGACCTCGGAGGTTTTATACCGTGCCCTTATTCGTTCAGTGTCGGCCGCCTCCACCGGTTGTCAAGACCAGGGTTGTTATTTGTCAGAATTTATCATGTTGCCATCCGGCTCAATATGACATGTCACAGCTTTATATATTGCCCCCCCCCCGTCATAATTGGTTTGTTCCATTACTTACATAATGAATTGTGAGAGGCATGTTGCTTGCAATGTCAGAAGTCTGGTTCTAGGAACGGCTCGAACATTTTTGAAGACACGCTTTTTTTCAAATAGCATTTACGCATAGTGTATTATAGCAATTCTCCATGATAATTTCCAAGGGTTATTTCAATCTATAGCGTCTTCTGTTCTAATCCGTAAAAACATTCTCACACGACGCTCGAATAATCAACCTCCTGTGTTCACTCGTGAGTAACGTGTGTTTGTGATCCAATATATTCTGGCCCGTGGTTGCCCCATTGGATTTGTGCAACATTCCACACAATCTGTTTTGACAACCATTTTGTCCCAAAGTCGTCTAATCCCTCGATAGCCTGCAACTCCATCCGCGCCTCCGCCCTCCTAATGGAAACTAATCTCGGACAATTTCCTTCTCCTGTGTTAAAAGGGCTTCTGAAGTGAGGCACTATGGGTAAACGCACCTCCACCCACGCTACGGCTAATTCCCCGCGTGTCCTCGAGTGTTTTGCCAGTCTTAGCCACTTTGTCGACTGGGTGTCAAGTAAAGCATCACCGGGGCTGCTGGGAAAACAGGGGCATTATATGTAAATCAATGAAAAAATGCATGAATAAAGAAACCAGAAAGAGACTCTTTGTGCCAGAACTTCTGACACACCAACTGGATCCCATTGTGGTGATTTCCTGTCGTTTCTCTCCTATTGACACTAACTTACTCCCTCTACAGTATACTTCCATTGAATGGGGTGAATATAATTTGGATTACAGTTCGTTCAGGAAGCATCCTTACATGTCATTGAAATTAATTCAATTAGGAAAATTGTGAATTTGAACTGGAGTTCGCAAAGCTTTTCTATTTGACTGGAATTTAATTGTAATTCATCCCAAACCCGATTTTGTGACCACTTGATTATTGGTCGTTCGTTTTCCCAATCCGCCTACCAGCAAATATCTTCACCTTCCCTCCCCTTTCATATCCATCTGTGGAACTCTGTGGAACTCTGACTGTGTGCGTTCGTGTTGAAGGCGGGACCCAAAAAAATGTCCCATGAATGTGCTTCGCAAGCGTTTCCGAAAGTAATGCAATGTGATACATCTGTGTTCAAATACTGTGCTATTTCCCCACCTTCTGTCTGAACAATAAAGCATGAGAAAATGACAACCTCTCCGGTTCCACCTGGAGGGTTCTGACGACTACTCTTAGAGAACATTGTAAACTTCCTTAACAAACGATGACACAATGGATAGCAGGTTTAAAGTCTCCTGATACTCACGACCCACTACAACAACGAACAAACTAATGAATAAACAGACGGTCAACAGACGTTGCTTCTGAGGCCCGTGTTGTCAGGGCAGTTGTCTCGGCGTGTGCAATATGTTCTCCTCTTAATTAACACTGTCTGCCCTCTCACACTACGATGAACCTCTAATTGATGTTTAGATTATGGGCGGGATTAGTGTTAACCCACAGAGGATGAGATGGGCCAGCACATAGCAACCGGCTCGTAGCAACCTGTCCAGGTACCACAGACCTGAGGGGGACGGAAATGAAGGCAGTTATACCGAACACATGGAAATAAAGTTATACCAAACACATATACGCACACACACAAGGAGAAATTAAATATAACCCGAACCAACCATATAGAACGTCTCCAACCATCACCAGCTGTGGACCATCCATAGAGAACGTCTCCAACCATCAGCAGCTGTGGACCAACCATAGAGAACCTCTCCAACTATCACCAGCCGTGAACCCACCATAGAGAACGTCTCAAACCATCACCAGCTGTGGACCAACCATAGAGAAAGTCTGCAACCATCACCAGCTGTGAACCAACCATAGAGAACTCCAACCATCTCCAGCTGTGGACCCACCATAGAGAACGTCTCCAACCATCTCCAGCTGTGGACCCACCATAGAGAACGTCTTAAACCATCACCAGCTGTGGACCAACCATAGAGAAAGTCTGCAACCATCACCAGCTGTGAACCAACCATAGAGAACTCCAACCATCTCCAGCTGTGGACCCACCATAGAGAACGTCTCCAACCATCTCCAGCTGTGGACCCACCATAGAGAACTCCAACCATCAACATGCCATGAATAAAAATAACGGGCAATGAAGATATGAAAATGGGAAGAAAGAAATATTCCAAGATAAAATGTGTGGAGAGAAATGTAGTCAGGAACAGTATGAAGCTCAGTCTGAATGTTTCGGTACCCTGATGTAGTCAACTCAGATTCCATTATGTTTTACCTGCTTTATCTGGGCCCAGGCGGGGGCATCTCAGAACCCGGGTAGGCGTTCACAATATTTCACTTAAACACCATCTGTTTTCAACGGGCCAAACGGAATACCAATCCGATCTGGTCCTCAACCCGAGCAATTAACTGAGGCAAGGTGTCGGCAACGCTGGAAAGGCGGGAACGTAGCCTCCTGCCCTGGGAGGAGAGACGCAGATGTGATGTGAAACCTCGACTCGTATTCCGAAGGAAAAAAAGATCCTCTGTTCCTCTCCTGTCTGTGTTCCCAGCTGCCTCGACAGGATCGCTGCCCTGTATCATTTTTACTTAGGGAGATTTGCTTTCAAATATATAGGCTTTATAAATGCCTGCCTCTTTTTATTTGAGAGCATCTGTCAGGAGAATGAGGACCATGCTGTTTTTGCTCAAGTGAGAGCAAATTGCATTTTCCCTGCTGTACAGGCGGCTTTGTTACTATCGAGATGTAGTGCGTATGAGAGTGTGTCTGTGTGGATGTAGGAGAAATAGTGAAGGGAGTGAATGAAAGAAACAGGGGGGAGGTAGAGGGAGGTGGTGTGCAGACGTGAAAAGCAGCGAAAGTAATTCCACTACCGTCTTTTCTTTGGCTCTAACAGCCAACTTAGTTCCAGTTCTTTGTACAATCAATAAATTGGTGATTTATCTTTAAATTAACCAATAAACACAACGTTACGCAATAAACAATTTAACAACTGACTTTGGACCTGTCTGGATGGCCTCTCAACATGTATTACACTGACACAAAATAATTCTCACATCAAACGGACTTCGAGAGGGAAACTGTGTAGTTGGACATCAGTGTAGCTTTCAATGTTATTCAAAATCATTTAGTCAGTTGTTGTTGCTCTTTATGTCCGTTTGACATATCGAGACATACACAGCACATTCCAATGGAAACCCAGATTTAAGTCATCCGTTTAACATATCAAGATATATATATATATAGCACGTTCTAATGGAAACACAGATTTAATTCATCAATGGGAGCCTTTATGATGTAAAACGTGTGCACTCTGATGTTCCACTAGAGATATATATTAGCCCTTTACTGTTTCACACACACACACACACACACACACACACACACACACACACACACACACACACACACACACACACACACACACACACACACACACACACACACACTTACATTTGCGCTTCTTCAGAGGGTCTGTAATCTCTATATGTAAATGTGTGTCAACTGGATGGAAAGTGCCTGGAGAAAGTACTTTCAGAGTGCCAGAGACTTTCATGCATGTCATTTCCTCCCAGCCACAGCAAACTCTAAACTTTATAAATAGCGACTTTCAATGTAATTGTCGGATAAAATGACAAATTATATATTTATTAGTAGTTATATAATTAGATTTGTCCTCACCCTATGGAGTCAGTCAGGATCGTTCCATATGACATCACATTTCTTCACAGTTGCACATCAGTTTGTACCTGGTCATTATTGGGTCACGCAACACATTTCCATTAGAAACAGGTCGGAGTTCTGACTGGGCCACTCCAGGATATTTACATACCATGGTAGGGGCCATTGTCATGCTGCAAGTTGAACCTCCATCTCACTTTCAGATTTCTTGCAGAGAGCAGCAGGTTGGCCTTGAAGACCTTTTTCAGCACATTGCTCCTTTTATTTCAGAATCTCTTAAGTGCTTCTTGGCAAAGCATTCCATTGAACGATCATTGGCGCTAATAATTGCTTTGCAATTCACTAACCAGCAGGAGCCAGAAAAAATGGCAGAATTTATCCTGAAACCTCCTGAATCGTTAAAACGTAACATAGGAAAAAGCCAATTTGTCCCCGCCTGAGATTATGAATGCCTCCAGGAATCTCTGCGTTTATGTTGTCCCCAGTTTGAGGCTTCTGCCGTGCCGTGCGTTGCCTCTAATTGAGAAGCCTATTTGGGTGGACATTCTACACTCTCTGGTGGGTGTTCATTGTTATGTGCCATTGACTGCAGTGGGTGTCTCTCGATATCGTAAAGCTTGATTAAAAAATAAAAATACTCTGTTACACGGCAGTTTTGTGCCTGTGTTCTGCCGCAGGAACTTGTCTCTCAGGAGAAGTAGTTCCGCGATCTAATCCTCGACCCAGCTCTGCGTTTGTGTCCAAACCCAACTTGCGACAAAATGAAATGTTTTGGGCGGATTTTAATGTGCCTGGTTACAGCCGAGTTAATATTTGACGTTAATTGATGATATTATTTAATTACATTTTACCACAATACAATGAAAAATGTAGTTTAATTAATAAAACTGAGGCACTCACATTACCAAATGTCACAGGGCTGTATGCTGGCAGTTGTCACTGCAGTCATTTTTTCTTACATTTGTAATTATTTCACATGTCGGAGCCCAGGATTAAGAGATTTCATGGCAATCACAAATAAAATGTGTATTTACAAGTGTGGCCCCTCTGGGTGTGAACATTCACAAGTTTAACTCTGTATATTGATGACCTTAAGGGGCCAGAAAATTAGGCTCTTATTCCTCTCAACGTAAACCCCAATAAACAATATGGGGATAAAATATCGTGTCTGATGGATGAGCTTCCAGACACTCTGAATCAGACATCCACAACTGACTGGTTTAATAAATACTCCATAGAGACAGCGACAGCCTGTAAATGGCTGATCTAGGACCAGTCTCCCCTTTACTGCCTACCCTAACCTTGATCAGTAGCATCAGTAGTACTTGAACATAACATTCACACAGGTCCGCAGCTTTGCTTGAGAGAACCAAGGGGCTAAACGAATTGTACCACGGAGAACGTGTAGAGTGACCCACCCCCAAACACGATGTGAGCCTCGTATTGCATCACAGGGTCAACGCCGTTTCAATTCCAGACTCTTCAGGAGGTACGTCCACATTCCACTTTTCATCCACTTTGATGCTTTTCCACAAATTGTGAATTTTAAATCCGGCTCACATACTAGAATGACCGGAATGTAAATGGATACGGCGCCATGTTTATTACACATCGTCATGACTACGGCCAACCCACCTCTCAGGACTGATTGCATGTGCACGCAGTAGAGTACACTCACGCGCTGTGGCATTGATTGGTGGATGGAGGGTCCATATCGGCGTTCTCCAGACAGGCCTCGTGTCTCGACCTCAGCTCACTCTAAGGAACAGACAACCGGGTTACCCAAACCCGTCAATGTGTTCTGTACCGAAACTACAAAGTCTCAATGTTCTGTAGGTGTCGTACACTTTGAAGTAAAGTGGCAAGTGACGGAAAAAGCACGTCTGCAATTAGGATCCTAAGGCAATTGAGTGGATAGATTTTGTATTGTACAAACAATCAGCCATTATCCAAATGGAAATGTAACATCATTTAGCCAGAATCAGTCCAAGTGGCACTCTAGAAATTCTAAAAGTATGTTAAACAAAATATAATGTGTTGTAAATAAAGTTAGGGCAACAGGGCGTACGGTAAATAAAGTATGATCTGAAAGTGGCAACAGGTGACAAGCACATGGCCTTCACAACACACCTGCTGCCTCATGACTGACTGCTGATTATCCTACTACAGTGTCTCTAATGTGACACAGCATCACATCCTAAGATTAGCAAGGTCCAATTTATTCTGCCTCCTGACATTCACCAACGCTCCAGCTGGCCCCAGAGACCCCGTTGGGGTGTTGCTAGCACTGGTAATTAAAGAAAACGTTGCAAGCATCTCACCTGCATCCCACTGACTTTCTCTTGGGTGCTTCTGAGATGCTGGGACACCTCCCTGGGCTCCATTTGTAGGTATTCAGCGGGCATTGTGCCCTAATGGTGTCATAATTGCAGCTTCTCGCGCGACGAACAGCGGCAGGGCATCGAAGTGGCCTGACAAACGGGCTGGAGATCAAACCATGAGGATGAGATGATAACGCTGGAGATGCTGGGGACATCCGTCTTATCATGTTACACAGCGAGGTGCTATGTTTGCTCCCTGGTGACGGCGGAGCTCTTTTCTTACCCCGCCTTCTCTGTGCTGCATTTTTTGTCTGCGGGATCAAAGCAGAAAGTGAACACAAACACATCATTATAAAAACAGGAAACTGTCTTCACCATTGTAGAGCCAGAGTCTTTGGGGTAGGAGAGGACATGGAGCATTTGCCTGACCTGTGGATCGGCCGGAATGCAAAAACAGAAAATACAGGCCAGAGAAACATTATTTTGCCCCAGCTGTTTTTGAAACAGGCCAAGTCATTCAGAGCAACCACCATCTCAGTTCAGCAGAATTCAAGCTAACACTCAGATTTGTTTTAAATCTCGTCTTCTTTTGTTCACTTCTTCCTGAAAGAAAGATGGCCAGCGACCACTGCTATTGACAGGGATATAACTAACCTTTCTTCTCTGAATCTCCGGTTTACAGTCTTCCTTTCAGAAGCAACCTTCCCCTCTTAATGGAGGCATGGAAATAAACAAATACAGGCTTTTAGAGAAAATATCTTTGAACTACAGATTAACATTGGAGGCGGCTGGGAAAGAAGGTCCACAGATCTTAAAAGGACATTGGAGAGTAATGGTGCCACATTAATAAACTGGAATAAATCAAAAGGTTCTCTAAACCAGCATTTGGGAGTCAAAGCATCGGCCAGCCTGTATGTAAAACCATCATTAGAGAAGGCATTTAGACAGGAAGCCAACTTGGACATTTCTCACATATCAGTATTGATAGAAAACTTTTCATAATGAACCTTAAATGTATCCATGCCTGGATGCCCACAGATCTGAGGTGGTGCAGATATGGACGTGGGATTGAGGATATCATTGTGTTTAGGCAAATATAACAGTGTCAGAAGAGTTTGTTTCAACTACATGAAAATGTTTTGATCTGGAGGACACCTCACTGGAAAACACAACGTGGACATGCAGAAGATCTGGAGGACACCTCAATAGGAATCACAACGTGGACATGCAGAATATATTCAGGACACCTCTATAGGAGTCACATTGTGGACATGCAGAAGATCTGGGGGACACCTCAATAGGAATCACAACATGGACATGCAGAAGATCTGGAGGACACCTCAATAGGAATCACAACATGGACATGCAAGAGGTTTGCAGATTTTCCGATAGAAATCACAGTCCACATATACAGATCACAAACTGTCAGTTTCTTGAATTGGGGTGAAAAAAAATAATAAACATCCTCGACATATCCATATGCGGAGAATGAGAACTCAAATTATCATATTTCAACTCACATGTCACAGCCAAGAGCTATGGCTACTACTCCAGATATGACAGGGTGAGGGGTGAGGTAGACCACAGGCTCCGAGCTGGCGTGAATCATGATTCTTAAAATGAACGTCACAACAGCGATCAATGACACAAAAATGAACGACAAATCAGTGAGGACGAAAACAACAACGTATATATGGCTCCCAATAAGAAGTAGCGCATCTGTCCCTAATTGGGAACCACTAAAACCTCACCATAGAGATGCCTAGAGGAATCCCTGTTGTCCTGCCTTGACAGGACCTCTAGGCCACCATAGAGATGCGTAGAGGCCTCCCTGTCCTCAGGTCCTGACAATATGTACTGTCCAGAGACCCGGTGAGAGAGACAGGGGAAACAAAGCTAGAAGAGGCTGGAAGATATTTATATATGTAAATATGGTCATGTCAAACTTGCCAGCACAGAGAATAGGCTGCATGATATTCAGGTAGACCAAGAGAACGGTGAGATCCTGACAAAGCATAAATGGTCTTGTGCATTAGGGGGGACAGAACGGTTCCCTTAAGGCAGAGCATTTCAACCATACCCACCGTTTTCAGGCGAGGTCACAGAGGAAAATGGACTATTGTCGAAAGGTAACAGACTAGTGATCCCCAAATCACTACCGTCAGACCATTTAATGTAGGCCACCAGGGCATTGCAAAGTGCAGAGAACAAGCAAAACACTCAGTATGGGGGTCAGAACTCAGCACACAGAGGCAGGACATTGTGGAAGATGTGACATGTGCAAAAGAGAAGGTCAACACCAAAGAGACTTCAATTCCCGCAGTGTTCCTGGACAGACCATTGTCTAAGGCTGATTTCTTCCATGACGGTCGGCATCTACTAGTGGCAGACTGCTTCTCGACACACACTCAAGTTGCCAAACAGTAGTGGAACGCTACAAGTTTAACGTAGCTAGACGTGGTGTGCCAACAGAGGTCTGGTCTGAACATGGCCCACAGTTCTCCACTATGAGCTGGGGATTATCACATATCACGTCCAGTCCAACACGCCCACAGAATAATGGTGAAGCTAAAACCCACACAGGCACAGGACACATGACCTTACCTCATTTACAGCCAGGTGACATAAAACAATACTAGGGGGGTGTAGTGTGAAAACAGGATATAAGACATTGCTGTACAGAGAGCATACATGCAGGAGGAGGAGGGGAGCTCTTCAGAGTGACTTGAGTGAACTTTAGTTTTAGGCCATTCTCACATAATACGTACCAAAGGAAACTGAATCAAGGTACGGTACAATATACTATAAATAATATACTATAGTCATATCATTGCTATAACCTGTTTGTTTTTCTTTTTCGGGAAGAGACCATCAGACGTCCTTTTAAAGGCAGCATGCAGCCCCAGCGGTAGCCCGCAGCAGCAGCGCGCACAGCGTTCCGTTTCTATGGCAACACGAATTAACCCTGCATAGTAACGAGCACGCGTCCTCAACGTGACTCCATAGCAACCCAAACAGAGGCACAAAGTGCGGCGAATGTCGCTTGGTGAACAGACAAACGTAGTTTAGTTTCACGTCGTTAAACTTTTGTTATTTTTAGTGTGTTTCAATATTAACTTCCCCATGTGCACGAATATGAGAGTCCTGGACTTCTCCAAGGAGAGGGGGGAGCTGAAAACCGAAGGATTTACGGTGAAGTCAACAATGAAGAACTCTGTGGTAAATTGTGGCATCATCATGTTATTACTGCTGCTAAGTTTAGCTAACTATTTAGACACTTACTAGCAAAAAATACTCCAGGCTTGTAAAATACATCTTTAGAGTTAAGACATGTATAATCGTTGCTTGCTATTTGGGCGATTCACACTCACAGACACCACGGTACTAGCGGTACTTATGTCAGATACGTACTCACCAAATGTGGGTGTATTTATTCAGCTAACAGTCACACATATTCAGATAGGTCGACGTAGTTTGTCACAGAAACCGAAACAGCGGGGGACCTAACGCTACCTAAAACAGTTTCTCCAGGGGAAACGTAGTTCGACAAAACGTTAAGACACGTTTAAGGGCGAACTAATTCAATTAGTGACGCTGGGCGCGACCAATACGTTATACAGTTTGTACCTGGTTAGCGTTCACATTCCTGTAATATTATGGTTCAGACAGAGAGGTGTTGCTGGACGTGCTGTTCATGTACATCGTGGGTTTCAGGCCTTCCGAGTTTTCTCAGTTGTATTAGAAGATCTAGAGTTCAATCTAGAGTTTGATATTTAATCAGTCAGTTGAATGAAAACACTCTACTCTAATGTACACATTCAGGTGCTGTACCTGACATGAGCCTATATTAGAGCATTTGACCAAATAACTGGAAGGTTACTACATCAATGTACAGAGCCAGCAATGTGACAATTTATTGTTCTGTCCTTGCGCAAGGCATTTAACCCTATTGTTATAGACAAGCGCGTCTGCTAAGTTGCTCAAATAGTTAATGCAAATGTTGCTAGGTAACACTGAAATTCATGAGAAGTACTGTAGCTGCCAAAAAAACAGATTACCTTAAATTAAATTATGACAAATATTTTACAGACGTTGGTCAGTCTCATATAATTGTATGGTCACTCCTACTAATTAGGCCAACATTATTATGTAGCAGGATTACTTTACGCCCTGTGCTTGATTGCTTGGGGTTTTGCTTGTTTCGATTGGCTGAAGGGAAATGTTTCCACCCTGATTCATCCAAAATGCTTTATGAACTAAAACAAACCTGGCTCACTGTACAGTCTTTTTCTATCTTCTCTTTGAGGCCACTACCTTTATCCAAATGCCACAGATGCCATCATAAAGCAAATCCTGCCACTTAAGTGGTGCCAAAGTTTAGCTTTGTGATTGCGTTGCACTTTGTTCTGCACTGACATGCACAGCTTTATACTCTGTAACCATCTCTGCAGTCTCAGCCAGCAGGTAACAGTTGGTTGGATGACTGAAGTTATGGAATTGAGGTGCGACCTCACGCTGGCTCCCTGAAGTCACTTTCTTCCTCTCACTTTCTCTGCCAATATGTCGGCCTACATGTGGCAGGAACAGAGACAGGGTACAGTATAGCAAAATAAATGCAGATAGCAAGGCATTATTAAGAAATCTGGTGATTGGCAAGGTGAAAGATTATCTTAGATTATTATATCTTAGATTATCTTTTGATTATATATGTTCCTTAGATTAACTGGTCCTTTATCTACAAATAGACAACTAAAATGTCAAAGGTCTGCAAAGCTGTAATTGTGGCAAGAGGAGGATTCTTAAACAAACTCAACGTTTGAGGGGCACAATTATTATTTCAGTCAAATATTATAACCTTGTCAATTACTGTATTTCCTATTTATTTTGCTGCATTTCCTCTTCAAACATATTGTATGTATGTAAATCAAGGACAGTTCTAGGTGACCCCAAACTTTTGAACAGTAGTGTATTTATCCAGACTTCTCCATGACTCTAATAGCAGGCTTTACCAGCCATGTCTGCCCGTATGCTCTTGGCCTTCCTTCTCCCTGTGAGCCCCAGACTCAGGCTATTGAGGCACGGGCATCAGCCCCAATTTCCCCAGAGGTGATAGACCTCATTGACTTTGAGTTAAAGCACAGAGTGAGTCTGAATTTACAAAACCGTTTTTGCTACCGGAGACCACCCCTGTCCATTTGGGCCAAATCAAGATTGATTCAGGGGAATGTAATAGACATCAGAGCCCATCACTCCTAATTGACGGGTCTTATTGATTGGTCAAATAAACCCATCACCCCGGCCAGGAAGTGGGTTTTAAAGCCAAACAGTCTGACAAGCCAAACTGCATGTGTTGTGACAACATGTTCTTCATGAAAAAACCTAGCATTTGGACCTAAATTACAACAATTGACAATTTTGGCACACTGCAAGCTAAATAAATAAGCTTATGACTACTTCTATATCGAAACTATTCCATTCTACTCTGCTAAAACATATGCCAGTTTCATTTTTGGTTTGCCATGTAAATGACGTGTGTTAGGTGGCGAGCACATTAGAACTGAGAGAGCGGTTTGCCATGTATAATAAACAAGGCCATTCTCCGATGGCTCACATATTTCTCCGTTTTTTTTGTACATTTCCCACAGCAGTTTCTTTTTAATAAAAGAGAGAAATCACATTTTATCGGTTATAACAAAGCGTGTCACTGTCTGAAGTCAGCAGATGAAGCTTATTGTCCTGTTGCTGCAGTAAATCCTCAATGCTATTCCGTCTCTCTTCCTTTTTCTGCTCTGCAATTATTCTCAAACCACTGTTTTAGTGACAATGACAGCCTTTTCATTAGCACAATTCCTTTTAGGCCGATTGAATGAAATGTCGTCATGTTCTTTGTGAGAAGGCATTTTTCAGTTTCCTTTCAGGAACCCGGTGTTGTATTGATGTGCTTTTCTTTTTTATTTCGATGGTTTAGTGTGGGCATTGTGTGCAGTCAAGTGGGCCAGGTTTGTTGGGGGTTGATGAGCATTGTTTTTGTCCATGTCAGCAGTCCTCTCACATCACGCTTTTACAGCCTTTCCTCTGGTCCATCCCATCTTCTCCTTCACACCGGTTCCATGCACTTTGATTGCTTCCCATTGGAGCCAAAAGTTTACTTGCTGTAATTGCCCCAAATGAGTATGCAGCACTTAAAGGGATTGTTCAGGATTTTGGCAAGCAAAACGAACGTTTGGATATTTTGTAGAAGGTAACTAACTACAGTTTGTGCCATTGTTAAACAGCATAAGTTCTATGATCTATGATAACTACGAGTACTATATTGGAATCGCCAGCATGCTAGCTGTTCCCTTGAATGTCCAGTTATGGCACTAATGCTAGTAAACATTCTTTCATGAAACTACATGTACCTTTATTCTTCTGGGCTTAGAAAGACATACTGTATCTAATGGGGTCCTGGATGTCAGGCAGACACGCCCCTTGAGGTGCCCACAACGCTGAGGTGATGAACATTGATGTCACTGACGCTCTCCTTCACTGAAGCTCAGAAACAAATCTTCCCTCAAAACTTTTAGGACGAAGTCCATCTACATTTGCATAATTTCTCAGGAGCAGTGGCCGCTGCAAAGGACCGGAATACTACTTTAGTCTAGCCAAATCCTCAGCAAAGACAGAGATACTGGGACATGTTGTTTCTGGACAGGCTGTTGGCTGATGCCCTGCTACTGCTTTTTCCTGTTGGTCCATGATGTATGGTTCTGCCAGGAAGCCACAGTTAGAGGGAAGTGATTTGTATAGCGGCAAAGCCATTTGGATCCTTAAAACGGAATGGGCTTGAAGCATAGGCTTATTATGCTGTAAAGTATTTTGGCCCAGAGTGTCTGAATCAATGACTGTGATTCTGTCTGTGATTCATGTTTTTGCTAAAAGGGTAACAAAAAATCTCTTGGTTTATGGAGGTTGTCGCCTTTCGTGTGAGAAAGATTAAAACAATTTTTACTTTGTGCTAGAGCCTTGTTTGGGACAAACGATGCAGTGGATTTGGAGGAAGAACAAACACAGCTTGGCCTGTGTGGTCATGGTCACATATCTGATATATCTGATACTTTTATGTGCTGAACCTAAGACCTAACACCACCTAACTGTTTATCATCACGCACACACACACACACACACACACACACACACACACACGCACACACACACACCACCTAACTGTTTATCATCACGCACACACACACACACACACAAACACACACACACAACACACACACACACACACACACACACACACACACACACACACACACACACACACACACACACACACACACACACACACACACACACACACAAACAAACAAACAAACAAACACACACACACACACCCCAAAGTGTTTATCATCACGCACACACACGCACACACACAAAGCAGATAAACACGCTAAATGATAGCATGATCTCTTGTAGCACATTTCACCTAAGAGATCAGATCAATATCTGAGCCCTGGATTGACTCCTCACAACCACACGTGTGTTTCTCTGACCTTTGGTATAGCATGGGTCAGCATATTGCTGTGGGGGGCACTGAGAGTTGTACAGACTTTATTTTCCGCTTGGCCTCTGCGATTAGCATTTAGTTGCCATATCCGACAGACATGTACGCTTTGGTCCCACGGTGGAAGAGATGTAGACTGTCAAATTTGGACGTGACCTCTATTTCTCTCCTGTATCCCTCTCGTTAGCTGGTTCCTGGTTTACATCTGTTCCCCTAGTAGTTCCCCTCTGCTGTTACTGTTTCAGATCTCAGTCTGTCGGTCTATATACATGTTATCTCCCTGTCTGTCCCTCAGTCCGTCCTTCTCTCTGTCTGTCCTTCTCTCTGTTTCTCTGTCTGTCCTTCAGTCTGTCCTTCTCTCAGTCTGTCCTTCTCTCAGTCTGCCCTTCTCTCTGTCCCTCAGTCTGCCCTTCTCTCAGTCTGCCCTTCTCTCAGTCTGCCCTTCTCTCAGTCTGTCCTTCTCTCTGTCCCTCAGTCTGTCTCAACATCCCATAGTCTTTTCTTCTATATCTCTCGCTGTTTCTCATTCTTTCTGTCTCCATCCCGCATGTTTTTCCTTTTTTGTCTGCCTATCTATCTCTCTACCTCTCTTGTCGCAGCAAACACATTTCCCTGACAAGGGAGCCCATAATTTGCTCTGCGTGATAAATAAATAGCCCGTCCCATGTGGATGGGGGCGATGGCGTCTGCCGGATGTGTTGCTTCTTACTCTGGGCCCCGGTTCACCAACCGTTCCAATCCATCACCCCTGCTGCACCACGACGACTGACATCTCCTGTGCAGCCGGAGTGGCGGCTGACACTGGGCTGTGACACGGAGTGCAGTCTAACACTGCGTCTCCTCGGCAACGCTCCCTCAACCCCCACCGGACAGACACACCTCAGCTTATTAACACTTGAAACAGGTGTAATCCATTCTGGTAACCGCCTGTCGTGTTTGACGGAGAACTGGGCCATGGTAAGTAACGTGTCATTGGCAGTTGGTGCTGGAGGACTGGTGCCTGTTAATGCAGAGTAAGGCTTTGTTAATCAATCACTCAGGCTGAAGGTCCTTCAATGGACACTGGCTGATTTTCATTTTTATCACTTGCACGTTTTTACTGACCTTTCGCTTTATGTTTGCCTCCTCCATTTAGAAAATGCTGCATTAAAACCATTAATTAGTTGGAAAAAAGCCTGGGCTTGGTTGTACACGTGTTCCTTTTTCCTTCATTATTTCATGGCTGTAGTTTTTTTCTCTCTAATGGACACGTCTCAGAAGCTCTTTACACATGAATCAGGCATTTATATAATTTTTTATAATATAATATACCTAATATAGCTTAGTTGAGTACAGATGTTAGTATCTCCCCACAGTGATGCAAAACCTTCTTTCTCGCAATATCAACTAACATTCCATCATCTATATGCATACTCAGGAAATGAAATTACAATATCTGGTGATCAGCTGATGTTATTGTGAGGCCTACCTGACGAAATGTCATATTGCTCATTTGAGTGTAAAAAAGACATAATTAAAAAAGCTATATACCCACCTGTTTCAGTAGGTCATGTTTATATTTCTCTTGGATATGACCTGTATATGGATCTGTCACCTAAGGTCAGTTTAAAAATGGCAGTAGATGCAGAGTTCTAACCTTCCTGGTTGCTTCCAGTAGGTACCTTCTCAGGGTTTTGCCATGTGATGGCTGACTCGGCTGTGACCTTTCGCTCCGTGTCGCTGAGATCACTTGGCCTCTAGGGCAGCTGTTTGGGAGAATTGTTTGCCACAGCCAATTCGTTATGACATTAAGTGATACAGCAGACATGGCGAATGACCTAGGCATTTTTATGGAGCTTGGCATCCGTTGGTCGTCATGATGGACCTGTTAGTTATCCCTTTTACTCACCTGCTTGGATTTAAATTAGATGGCTTTAACAGAGGACGTTTTTAGCTTCTGGAAAACACAATTTCATATTGGAAGTTAATTATCTCATAAGGATTTACAGAGGACATCTATGAACAATCTGGCGGTAGGTCATGTGAGGAACGCAGGGCTATCATTTTCACAGAATGCCTCTCCTTTCCAAGAGCCACACTCCAGTAACAATCTGTGGGCAGTGTTAGAGATTAAGAATGGGAACTGGCTGGTTGTAATTGAGGATTTCTCTATAACCATAGTAATGTCCTTGAGGCTAAGAAGCTGAGTCAGGTTTTCTGAATTGAGCGGCCCCTTTCAGCTAAATGCTTTGCTAATAATAGCCTAGAGTGCAATTAGCCTCGTTATTTCACTAATTAAATCAGGGAGTTGATAATGCAGTGTGTGTTCAATGTCTTATTGTACGTCCAATTAAAAAGAAGATGTCAGAATATGCATATTCTAGATATAGTTTTGTTGTTACTACAATCTGGTATTGATGGTTCAATTATAAACAGTTATAGTCTAACCTGAGAACTCAATATTGTTTGATTGTTAGTATTCTGAGGAAGCAGCTTCAGATTGATTTGTAATGATGACATCACTTTGTTAATGATGGTTAGTGAAACAAAATCGATAAACCGTTGCCCACCACTTACAAGGTTACGCTAGTTGTTTGGACCTATTGAGATGAGTATTGGAAGAAATTCAGTATTACTTAGGCTATTACTGGAACACTTGATTTTCTTTGTCACTTAACTTTCCCCAAATAATGCAAAGAAAGAGGTTTAAATCGAAATCAAATGTGACAGAGGAGAGGCAAAGGAGGTCTAAGAAAAATAAATAATTGGAATGCAATTGAATCAGAATGTAAATCAGCTCAGCCTTCAGACGAACACTTGTCCTAGCAACATCCCAACTCACATGGGACTCAGCGGCCAGAGTAAAAGCAGTGCACCTGAGCGATCTAATCTGATTGGTTCAGGCATGTGTCCTACGCTGCACTCTTAGTGCTTGCATGGCACATCCCATTATTGAATATATCAACCTAATGAAATCCAGGGAAATAAATGTGTCTGACAAACTCTGCCGTCCTAATGCAATATGGCCAGTGACGACCTTTCTTTGTCGGGGGCATTGGGAAATGATATTTAAAAATCTCAAAGCGATAATGTTGATCTGACCTTTTGAGTTTGCCTGAGTTGCATTAGCCAGAAACAAATTGGCCCTAATCTCTTAAGGGCAAAATCTAAAATATTGAAAAGCAATCTTTGTTTTACCGCTCTGTTGATACCTTTTGTGTTTTGTGTTTTTCTTTAGCTTGGTTTGAATAGTAGGTGACATGCAAGCAAGCTGAAGTCAAATAGTCATATATTTTATTTGACTGTTTATCTTTACTGGTGTTTGAGTGATATATCTGTAATATACTTGAAAGACCCCGAGAGCTTGCATGAGCTCCACTGCTATTCCACAGAGGATTCTGCTGTTAACCGCCTGCCTGACAGCCAGCCACGTTAGAATGCTCCCAGTCAAAGGTATGTGTGTGAGGCAATGAGGGCACAGGAGGCAGATGTACTCAGGCACTATCAAAAAGGTCCCTGTCACATCCGCTCTGTTTCAGCCACTCACTTATTACTCAATGTCGGGAGAAACACCAAACCGGTTCCACTAACGAGAGTTTGATCAGTGCTCCGCAATAGGACAGGTTGACGGGCTCACTCATCATGATGGTCCCTCTCTAGAACAAAGTGGACCGACGCAAGAGACGAAATTGAGCCTTTGGTTTCATCCCCAGACACTTGTGTGTCTGCAGGTTCAATGCTGGACACTCTTTCATTTTTTCAAGGCTCTGTTCCTTTGATTTCAGTTCATAGATTAACAGAGGCACCTAATCCTATAAGCGAAATACTGTGACAGAGGCTGGACCACTTCTCATTCCCTCGTTTGTTGTAATAGTCTGCTGATGTGAATGCTTCGCTGGACATCGACAGAAAGAAAGACCTTGCTGGTTGATATTAGTTGCCTGCTGGGTGCTGAGGTCGGCTATTCAGGCACAGTAAATCGCCACAAATTCGTCGTGGCATTTGTTTGCCCATGAAGAGCCAGCAAAGTACATCCACAAAACAGTGTGAAACCGACACTGAACTCTTGAGTGACAGAGATATTGAGGCCACAGGGTAGGCTGACGCTGCTAATTCTCCAAGCGTGATTTATGTCTGTCAGCAGAGATTGTAGAGGTGGAGACAGAGGCCTCCTGTTCATTATAGTAGCAGCGAGACCTTTTATGATGGTTATATGCACTCAGCATGGGGACACCAGTGTTTTGAGGCAGGGCTTTTGGAACTAACCTTCGCTACCCTCCACAGGAAGCAGATGTCTCTTAGTCGTGCATGCCTTCTGTTCACCTCGTGTGAATAAATCAGAGCAGGGGGAGGTTGGCCGCAGAGTGCCTGTTCTGCTTTGGCCTGGTTTGTTTGTTGATCATGCGTTCGCATCCCGCAGCTACCATCGGGAAACCAGCATCGCTAAAAGACCCGCAGCTCCGTTTGAGATATGAGCTGATGTTGGCACTGGAGGAGGAGGGGGGAGGGAGGGGTTCTTCTTTGAGCCAGTGGCTCAGTTTTGCTAATCTATAGACCGGACTATCAGTCAGGGCCTCATCCCTGTAGGGAGCCTCAGTGTCTGACCTCATTTTCATAGATCTCACTGCCGCTTGTCTCAGCTCCAGTTGAAACCCCTCTCGCAGATTTGTTGAGCAAACAACTTTGAAGACATTAAGCAAAACGGTACATTCCGTCTGTTGAGTTTAGCTTAAAGCGGTCGACTGACACTGCTGTGCAGAGGGCCTCTGGAGCGGAGTATCATCCTCCTAACTAATTCATGTAAAGGTCATGTTCCTGCGAAGACTGTGCATCTCTCTCTGCACATACGGTGGCCCTCTAAGCAAATCATCAACTTGATCCTTTGATGGGTTGCATGCTTTATGACTCCCTGGCTGGAGTAGCAATATGACTGTTGTAGGTTTAGAGCATCAGACGTCCTCTAACAATTGGAGGATTGTGAATGCAAGGCACATTTTTGGTTTCCAGTACTTAACAAGTGATTCTGGTTGTAATACTATGCCAAGATAAACCATTGTTTAACAACCCTCTAGGTTGTAGAGATGGATCTACTCCACTCTTTTGTTGAGGACTTTTTGGTTCGTCTCTTCTAGGACCTGTCTGTATCTGGGGTACCTGTTACACCACAGCAGAAAGTGTGATGGAAGCTAGGGGGTGGAGGGAACGCCGTGGAGAATGGATGTTGGAAAACAGATCTGTCCCTTTCTCATCTCCATCCAAGCCTCTTGCTGAGAAATCGATGCCCCCTCCCTGCACTCCGCGTGTCACCCTCGCTTCCCTCTGAACACTCGCCTATTCCATCACCTCATATCTGTCAGCTGACTACATCACGTCCAGATCACACTGGATGGATGGTTCCCTCAGGGCCTGGCCTGACGTAGGGGGTTCATTCACCTGGCTGGCTGCTTTGCTGGGTGGGTTACTATGTAGAGGAGATCGTGGTGTGAGTGGGTTGCCTGATGGAGACTAGAGAATGCGAAATAAGGCCTTGGTGTGTGTTGTGTATAATGGACACAAGGTTGGAGAATGTGGAATAAAGGCTTGGCGTGTGTGATCTATAATGGACACTAGAGTAGACAATGCAGAATAAAGACATGGTGTGTGTGATTAATGGTGGAGACTAGAGTATAGAATGCGGAATTAAGGCTTGGTGTGTGTGATGTATATTAGAGACTAGAATTGAGTATGTGGAATAAATGCTTGGTGTGTGATGTATGATGGACACAAGAGTAGACAATGTGGAATAAAGGCTTGGTGTGTGATGTATGATGGACACTAGAGTAGACAATGTGGAATAAAGGCTTGGTGTGTGATGTATGATGGACACTAGAGTAGACAATGTGGAATAAAGGCTTGGTGTGTGATGTATGATGGACACTAGAGTAGACAATGTGGAATAAGGGCTTGGTTTAATAAGGCTTATTAAGAGGCATGGACAACCAGTTCCCTTTGTCCTACATATAGCGTCATATATAGCTTCTCTCCTGATGTTGGAGAAGAAGAAGGTCTGCAGCACACCTGGCAGATGGGTCGGGGACTGTTTGAGCTACAGAGACAGGTGTTGCGTGACCATGGACTGCTAGACTAGAAAACAATTAACTAGTCGACTTAATGGAGTCGGCACCAGATAAAACCCCATAGATCTTTCCATTGACTTTACGTTCTCTACTCACATCCTCTTCTTGAGTCTAACGTTGGCTGTTGGCTGCATTTACTAAAAACAATTAGTCTGTATAATAAATAGGAGTCCCTGATGGTGATATGACACGCCTGTCTGTTTATAACCAATAGCGAGGCTTAAATGGTACCATTGTTGCGATTGCATTTGGTTTCTTTATCGCAATGTTTTTACACATATTATTATAATGAAGATATAATGAAGCTTTTCTAGTTATTCCAGATTGCCGACTGCTAAACTTGGCTTTTCTGGTGTAGGGAGTTGTTTTCCTATTCACCCTGATGCGTGGTTACTGTGTGAAGTGTTTGAACACATAATAATCGTATTGCCATGCAAGACTACATGTTTCTTTTGGCCATCTGTACCTTCTTTCATTTGATCCTACTAATTTGATCCGAATAACCTCCACAGCTATCCTTGCAATGATT